>OW121706.1:0-350000 GCA_933228785.1 Lasioglossum pauxillum | reverse complement strand
TGACAGCCGCTCCTCATTTGTCCTCGATTTTTCTTTCTATGGAATGCCCCGCGAACGATTCTACTTTCACAGAATAATTGGATCGGTCGGATTGGAAACAACGCGAAACTAGTTGTCCTTTGTACTCGACCGATGATGATTACTAGACTGCTGCGGATCTTTATGAATTTATGAAGAAATTTCTTGGATAAAATATAAAACGGTAATAGATTAGAAAAATTGAAGAATATTGTAATGTTGTTTTCAACGTAACAAAGTCACTAAAGGATGAAATCAATTTTTATTTTATTCCTGCTTTCCACAATCAATGCAGAATATTTTTATTTTGCATAAAGATCAAAGCTCCGCCTGCAAAGGGTTAATCTAGACGCTCCTCATTTGTCCTCGCCCCCTCTGAATTTCATAAACCATTCGCGCAATGTTCGATCACTTGCAGCATTGTGTCTCCGTAAACGGTACATATATTTTTACAGCTTGAACAGCATTCGTGTCGTTTTTATAATAAACAAGCATTAAATTTCGAAAATGCAGTTTTTCGTTCTCCATGTTTACATTGACGCCAAACAAAAACGATTGAACCTATGTTCACGGTGAATAGATAGAAATATTGGCGAAAGCGCCACCTTTCAGAAAATGTATTGGATATGAGAATAAGTTTCCGCCCTTTTTTGTCGAAAAAAGTTCTTTATTCAGAAATACTAATGGAAAGTAAATTCTTCATTCAATTGACAATTCTTCAAGTGTTTGACGTGGATTTTCATCAAGTAACGCTCGCAAATCTGTATCTTCGAATATTTTTGACGCACCATCGCGATCTTTGTTCCTTACGTCGAAATCGTGATTTTTAAACCGCCGAAACCATTCTTTACAACTTGTATTTGATGGAGCATCGTCCCCGTAAATATCCACGAGCAAACGATGCGTTTCCGCGGCACCATTCTTTAAAACAAAATGATGCAGCATAGCTTCCCGCAAATGCTGCTAACTTGTAACAAACGTCGACATTTTTTACGCGAAAAATTGACTGCTGTTCACGCTCCAAACAATTGCCACTAACCGTGTTTCGAAACTTAGACATATACCTTTCAAAAACATGTACCACGTTCCATCAAATACGCGATCAATACTTAAGTACAACGACATCTGTCAAAAGGGCGGAAACTTATTCCTATACCCAATATTATAATAAAGGTTTATAAAAATAAATGAAAATCGGCAAAGACCTTCCGAACAACCCAATACAATTGATTACCTTACAGTAGTGTCAATTGTATTGAATTTAGCCACTCGAAAGCCCGAGGTACCCGATATCGGTCAGTCGAGGAAACGCGTAATCAAATCGGCAGTCCCATCACCCTTCTATTATTTCTCCCTCGTGTGGAAGAAAGCAGCTTCTTCGCCAGCAACAAAAGCAGGAACGCGAGCACGATCGCGCAGGGTCCAACGGTGTTTGTGTTAGTGTGCACGTGGCCGTCTATGGGCGCACGCGAAACGCGACTCTACAATTCACAGGGTAAAAGCAACCGCGCTTGATATATTGTACGGTTCCGCTAAGTGGAAGCCGACGGACTCTCTTCTCTCTCGTCTCTCTCTCTCTCTCTCTCTCTCTCTCTCTCTCTCTCTCTCTCTCTCTCTTTCACTCTCTCTCTCCCTCTCTCTCTTCCCGCGAAAGAGGCGTCGAAGGAAGCGTGAGGACGCGCCTCGCCAGGAGGAAAAAGGGCGCGGGGGAGGTTACTCGGACGAGCAGCTGTATTAAGTGCGCCTATAGATTACGACCGAGGAAAAAGTGGTGTCCCCGACGTGCTAAAACACTTCGGAAAAAAGATTACCCTATGCATTCCATACGTCATCCGAGCGCGGCCCGCACACGCGTGAACACCGTGTGTCTCTTCGGTGTTCGAGCGCGCCGCCGCGCCGCGCCGTTTTTTCCCGTCGAAAACCAAAACCGAACAGGGAAATGGAAGACGCCGGCGCCTTTGATTGACAACAAGATGCCCGTCGCCTCTTTTCCCTTTTTTCCTCTGTTTCCGATCTACCGTCGCACAGTGGTTCGAAACCGTGAAAACGCGAACTAAAGTCGAATTTTCGACCTCGTCGAAAATTTGGAAATTCTCGTTTATGTCGAGATTCCAGAAAATGTTCGAGTTTTTCGAAGGTTTCGGGATTCTCGAAATTATCAAGATTTTCGAAAGTATTAGGATTCTCGAAAATTTCAGGGGTTTCACTACTCGATTTCCGTTATAAAACTCGCTTTGAAACCAATCGTGGTATGAGATTTCCAATATTTGAGGCGTTTCCGAAAACCACATTATCAAATTTATTCATTGAATCTTCTTTTTTTTATCCCGATACTTTCATTTCGAGAATCCTGAAATTTTCGAGAACCCAAACCGACATGTACTGCGAAGCCATTTCACTCTGATAAAAGAAAATTCAGCAACAGAAATATGTAGTCTTGCATTTTGTGATTAAAATCTTTTCTAAATCCACGATGATCCGGAAAAATAAAGTAGAAACATAAAATTTCCAAACAACGACCTTTCTATTTTATTCGGTTATTAGTCGGTGACGTAAATGAAGCGTAAAAGTTTTATTTTGGGTAAGTAAAAACAGCAATAAACGGCCAACTTACCATAAATCACCGAAAGAACCGTGGCGGGGTCCACTGCCGCACCGGGGCCCGTGAATGAGAGTTGCATTTTAAAATTATACTTTCAGGCGCCGCTAGAAACCCGCCTACGAACGTTTTCGATCGCGAGTTGCGTTCATTTCTCTCGGCGAGTCGCGCCGTTTCGTTTTATCTGGCCGTCGAGCTTGGTTTCATCCCGCTTAATGGCAAAACAAGACGACTTCCGTGGACTTTCCTAGACAGCTGGCGTTCTCGCCGAGTGACAGCATAGCATTACGCTTTGACAGCCCGATCGGAACCGCATGATATGTCACGCGGAAAATCGAATACTTACGTGTGTATTCTAATGTCGCGACACGCGCTGCCTAATGTATGGTTTCCCGCTTATTATGACCTATTTAGACAGCTAGTTTAAATTGATCACACGCTCAGACTCGCGAGGTTTGCTAATTCATGATTCTATCAAACGATAATAGTCGCATAATGGCGGACAAAGAACTACCTCGGAACGTTACACGTCCAGAAATAATTCCAGGTAGACTGCGGATCTTTATACATTTATAGGAAAGTTGAGCAGATTACATTGAAAATTGTTGGAAAATTGAAAAAATTGAAAATACAGGGTGGCCTCCTCGCCTACAGGAGGCCACCTAAATATCTCCTTTATCTTTAATGGCACAGAAAATATTTATGACATAATTTAAATGGTATTGATAAGGATCAGGTGTTCCCTGAATAAGTTATGATGAATCTTTGGCCAAAATAATTCGAAATTTAGTCAATTTTTTACGAATACCGCAACGAGACCACATGGAGAACGCTCGAACGTAATGGACTCGTCAACTCGTTTTTTTTCGTTTCTTTACAACGGACACACCTACTATACAATGTATTTCTATTAATACGCTGCCACATTAAAATAATTTGTTGTCTATTCAACATTCAATAAAAAATATGGGTGCTGATCAGAAATAGGGACATCGACCTTATCTTCTATCGAGAAATGGGGGAAAGACGAGAGTACGATAAAATGACAAAGTGATGTCAATGAAAATTTTCTTTATTTATAAATCTTTGTAAGCCGCGTCCACCTCGCGGTCATCGGTGACCATCATCGAGATTTCTTAATGTATCAGTTTGGACTGTATACTACTTCCTACAGAACGTATGAAGCGTACGCTCGATTTTGATTTCGTCGATCGACTGGCGAGATGACAGAGATTTCTAGGATCGAACAAGGTAGAAATACGATATCGTGGAAAAGTAATCGCAAAAGTGCTGAACACGCGAGACGTGAATACGCCGTTGTGCTGTATTTTATATCCGCGAAAACCTGATTAATAGACTGCGGATCTTTATGCGAAATAAAAATTTTCCTCGTCGCTTACAAGATGCAGGAACCATAGAAAAATTTATTCCTATCTTTAACAATTGTAATCCATTGAAAATGACATACGAATGTGCTTAAATCGTCTTAATGTGTTTACTGTTTGAAATTACACATCCACCCATTTTTCTCATAAATGCATCAAATCCGCAGTCTACCGATTAAGATTCTCTTGTGTCGAAGCATGGTTTCACAGAGATTAAAACAGTTACAAGTGTACTCTGCGCCTAACAATCGATTGCTAATGTATCTAAAAAATAAATCAATCGCGATTCCTCCGATTTATAATCGTTTCTTCCCTTATCGTTAATATTTAGCAATGATAAAATAATTCTTTTTCGTCTATTATTGTGACGCGTGTCGACTACGCTAGCGACATCAGCCGAGGAAGATAAATCATTTATTTCCAGCGAAAGGTGGTGAACATATCGCATAATATATTTGCATTTTCAATCTTTCAAAAATAAACTACCTACGTTTAACGATGATTTACAGCTTTTGTTTACAGATGAAAATTAAATACATCAATTTAATCGCTGAATGAAAGGAGATGCTGTTATTTTAAAAAATTTCATTCTACAAATAATAATTCCACGGCTTTTGTTTCACGAGGATTAAAAGGCATTGTGATTTATTTTCGACGAAAATTCTGCGCTGTTTCACTACCTTTCACCGCAAATATAATATTTATTCGAACTCGAGCAAAATGGCGACCAAAAACGTGGTCCTAATACTAACTTTTCAAGCTTAACAATTTACCGAGAGATTATTATTCATTGTTCCTACGTCGAAGTAGTTGTAAAATTTTTGTCGTAACAATATAATGCATATTTTGTCCAGAGTCATACTGCATCGAATATATCAATTCCATACATTAATATTCGTCAGAAATGGAATTCAGTGAAAAGAGCAGTGGACGAACGACAGAAATTTTACAACAAACATTAAAATTAGTCTACGTCGTTTTCAGTTCGACTTTTCTCGATACGTCGTTGAACATTCGCTAAATATAGTTTGTATATACGTGTATAATACTTGAATATTACTTGCATTGGCAGGACATTGCACGAGTGCGCTCGCTGCAGCCACGAAAACCTGTACCTTCTAAGTACTTCCATTCGTTCTTTTTCCAATAAATAGCAATGTATATAGCGATAGAAAATTGAACTCCAAACTCCTGCGTATAAATATTCGTTTGTATAACATTTCCACTCTATAATTCGATAAATATTTATTATCGATACACAAAGCACCAGATTCATGTCAAATGGTACACATTACAATATCGGTGATCTGCAAATTTAATTTTACTGCTTTTCATTAAATGTATACCGTATGCCATATATCTTGCTTTCAATTTCGCGCTAGTCTACCGCTTAACCTGCATTTCAAATAGTAACATCAATTAATACATTAATCCATGTGAATTTATAATACATTTGTAAATTACCACGTTTACAATCATATATCATGTTTTTTCTTTTTTTTTTATTGAGCGACTGAAACCTATTATAGGTTTATTTCAGCTCATGTTTCGTATTTACGTGTTCAATATATTAGATAATTACAATAGTACGATAATATTAATATTTTAGTTAATGTTGCTATTTCGAACAAGAATTATGCAACACAACGCACTGAAGTTACAAACAAAATGGAGGTGTGTAAAGGGAGTCACATAAATGAGAATACCGTATTATATTTTCCCTCTCGGTATATGAATAAACATTTGAAAAGAAAGCTGTGAAAATACTCTCAAAAATATTTCTTTTTGTCATTTCGTTCTGTAGTAAAATTGAACAAGTATCGAATGCTCAATATGTACATGAATATTCCCATTTAAGTGAACCACCCTGCATAAAAATTAATCAATCGCTTTCCTTTGATATTATTTCAAACGCAGTGGTACTTCGTGTATCGTTAACACAATCAAATTAAAATAAACTTTTAATTTTCTACAAAATAAACATTTATTATTTCGTTCTGGTTACATACTTCTAAGCCATTTACATGGAGAACAAAAGGGTATAGTCGTTCTTAAATGAATCAAACGGCAGAGTACGTTTTGCGTCAATGTCCTTTGATCAACAAAAATCCTACTCTACGTATAAGATCAGTACTTCGGAACAATGATTTAATTACCATCGATTGCGTCCACATTTTCATATAATGGGAATTCAGCTAAGAATTCGTATAAACAAACATACAGACTGGAAATGTCTGGGACGAGTTGTTCATCGTAGAAGCTCGTGCGTAACAGAACAAATAATAAAGAAATAACATACACATAATTATCGGTTAAGTATTTTAACCGACGTTCATTTTTCATGTTCGCTGCATTCCTGTTAACGTCGTCCATTTTTCTAATTCGACAGATTTCACATTCGCGGAAAGAAAATATATATTGATTTATTGTACATATCGTTTCGGCACGGTTCACGTGGTTCCACTCACGCGCAGGAAATATCATACTAATCTAATGTCGGTTCCACGCATAAAGCTTTCGCGTCAATTTAAAACCCTATCTCGATTCGAATATGGCGCCCAAGTTGGTTCAAGACTCGCTCGGACTCGTTAAATGATTGTTGTAACAGTTGTATCAACTAATGTATTTAGAATTTAGAATACACTACCATTCAAAAATATGCAGACACTCGCTGCATGTTTAACGATAGCGCATACATATTTTTAGTTTATTATGTTATTGTACAAATGTTTTGTATTATTATCGGACAAAATAAGCGATATCCATTACTAGACTGCATGTCTTAACAATTAATGTCGGTACGCGATAGTTGTACGTGCAGAACACAAGCCGGTTGACAAAAATCGTGACTCAGAACCGACAATCGACTTAGATTAGGACTTTATTATACCACGGAAAATAAGATTATATTTTATTCGACTTTCTTCAACTTCAAATTCGTCTGCAAAAATTGAAAATTGCACAAACATCCGCTGTCTATTTATCACTAATATTGAATATCTGTTAAGGGATTCAGTGTTGGACAATTTTAACTCTCGTTCGTTCTTCCTACAAACCGTAGTGTATATTCAATATGTTTATTTGTATCTAGAAATACATGTTTGAATCTATTTGTATAAATGATTTTATATATATATATTTTTGTATAAATGTTATAAATATTTTTGTATTTTTTGGTGGTAAGAACTGTATGTGCTATGTGCTTTAATTTTTCCAGGTTAGTATGTTCGGCTAACACTAATTTTCTTATCCAACTTTGCTATGTGTCAGAATATTTGCGAATGATAGCGTGGATACTAGGCTCTGGCAGCAATTGATCGATCGTAAAGTAATTACTTGCACCCGTATTAAATATTTACAAAAGAAAACAGTATTATAAAATGAACAAAATATTTTAGTACACGAGACTGCACGAAATTCCATAAAAATATTAATGGAATACTAAATGATCTTGCCATGAAAAAATATTGTAACAATTTAGTTGAATCTCTCCAGTGTTCGAAGATGATAAAGACTTACCTTAATCGCTGTACAGTTTTCTTATCCTTTGTAAACGGACAAATACATTCGTGTTCTTTTTCGTTTTCTCTTTATCGAATGCAAATCACTGTTTATGATATGCAGAATTGTTAAAAAATAATTGATCAATATTGGATAAGAAATACCACGAATAAGATACTGTAAAGAAAGTGTACGAATGAATTAATGTATGAATCAATGTCAGCAATTAATTAATAATTCGAAACATTCAAAACAATGTCGAAATGTGCGTTTGATCTTGAACCATTTTTCGCGCGTCCTCGGATTGGAATATCTTCAAGACAGGAGGCAAGACTTTAACGAGCAAAGCTTACGCATGGATCCGGCTTAAAACAATGCTGTCCAACAAAAGCTCTCGAGTTCAAGGAGTTTCTTCCATTCTGTCTTTCGAACATACGCGATATGGTACGCGAAAGAGGATGAAAACTTTTGAGACGCCCTGGCTCGTGGCCAGCATTGTTCTAAAGACTTACTATTCGCTCATTACACGAGCGATATAGCTAGAAACGTTTCAAGGCCCGTTCTAAAGACACGTTCTTTGCACAAACGATTGGCACGCGTGAACACGAGAGAAATGGGTACGATGAGAAACGCATGAATACAAGAATAATTTTCAATTCGCGCTTCGCCGGACGAACGAATTTCAGAACTGACGAGGTACGTTTCATATCTGTTCTACGAGAATAATTTTTGAAAAGGTTCCCAAGATGAAGCAATTCGTTTCATCGAAATTCCACAGGAGCAGATATTTTCCCGAGTCTTGTTCTTAACCATTGGATAATAAGGAGTTGAGTAAAAGATCAATCAAACACCATAATATCGAAGGGTGTTACGTTGGTTTAGCGAGCAACAGTGCTGGACAAAATAGTATTTGAAATAGAAAATAGTAAATAGTTTATTTTAAGCTAAAATTATTTTATTTATAAGAGAAAGTTTTTGAAATAAACTTTTGAAAGAGACTTTTTTCTTGTATTCGAAGACAAGATGTGAACAAAAATTACGGACTGAAAAAATGTTTCTTCAATACCTTATCAGTCCCATAAAAATGATTAAAATTTTCGAGAAAGCGTAATGTCCCCTTAAAGACATCCACACAGTATTCCACAGCCAAGATCGTTGAAAATCGTTGAAAATCCCAGATTAGATAATTTTTGACAGTATTTGAGACTTGTCTAACATCTTGTATACCTGGAATCAAATCTCGCACACAGGAAAATTCGTTTCACGGTTAAATTGTTTCGGGCATATGAAATATTTTTAATTGATTTCAACATACTTCGTCAGTCTGCATCTGCGGCGTGGTGGTGATCGATTTTTCCACACGAAGTCGGTAATGCAACACAGCTGTGTTAGCGGAACTTAATCTTTACGGAGTAGCAATCAATTTTATTTACGCTTTCTAAATAACCTACAACTTTAAACTGCGCGAAAATTGTTATTTTACGTGCGTCCATCACGAGACTGAAGGGAAATCGAAGAGTTTTTGTACAGAAACAAATGGATCTGTCAGTTATAGTAACTCGAGCAGATACGTGTTTATTTAATTGGGTCGATTATCCGCGCGTGCCGAATTAATAATATTCGGACGCTCTCAAAAAAAGTGATAACTTTTTTAATATTGGGCCATAACATTTAAACTTTCTTGAGAAGTTAGAGCAATTAGTTTACTACATGTTGCGAAAAGAAATTTTTTCAAAAATTCCAACAACATTTTTGCAACAACTTTTTTTGTGAGCCTATATTGAAAATTTAAAAGATACGTTTTGTAAATCTGTGTCAATTATATGCATTGTGAACGTTTCATCGAAATTTATTGAAGTTAGAGGCCGGAAATCGTGAATAATTGCAATTTTTATACCATCTTTAAACGTTTGTAGCTGATTGCAACTTGCAACGAATATGTTTAATCGATACAGATCTACGAAACATGTTTTTCAAATTTTCCATATAAGTGCACACAAAGCATTTATTTATGCCGTATCTGGAGATTCCTGTAGTTTTCGATCGTTTTAGAAAAATTGTCCTACTAACCTCTTCTACTAATTTTTTTGTTTGCGAAAATATTTCAGTTTTCGTATCGTAACGTTTCAGCTAATTAGTTTCGAACAGCTAATAGCTAATACATCGTTCGACAGTAGTGCCTCTGCCATTTTACGCAAGTATTGATATCGCGCGGCCACCTACGCGGGCAACTATCTAAACTTAACTAACGTCGTCTAGTGATTTATTTTATACTTCGAATATTATACCATGTTGTTTCAAACACGAGTTTCTCGACTTTAGAAGCTATAGTATCCAAATAAAGGCGAGACATACAGGGTGGTTCACCAGATATTACCACCTCGATTTTCGTCATTATTATTATTCGAAGCGAAAAATGTTTGTATAAGGTTGAATGGTTTCGAGAGATGCATACTTTGCTTTGTTCTTGTGATATGAAGCTCATCGGTATTTTCGTAAATGGGTTTTTACGAATAAATTTTTATTCGCTGGGTTATTCGAATAAACATTCATTCGAATAAAGATTTATTCGAATAAAAATTACGAATAATAATAGTGACGAAAATCAAGGTGGTAATGCCTGGTGAACCACGCTGTATAATATTAGAGGTTAGGTTAATACGTTGAGCCGTTCCGCTTGAAAAAAATGTGAAACTGCAAATTGGAACTTTTTTGTATTATTTTTATTTACGAATTGTATAAAATTTCATTGTAAACCAAATAAATATAATATTGAAACTGTTATCTCAGAACTGGATTTACTATAAATTTAGTATATAAAATAGACATTTTATGTTACATTTTTCTATAACGCGAATCATATTCTCGAAAGGATTATTCATTATTTAAAGATGAAGTTAATCTAATGCTTCGTGATCCGTAAAACAGTTAAGCTACGATGTAAGTAGTTTTACTTATTCGTAGTCGATCATCGATAGATCATTTTCATCGATTATACTCCTAAACAGAATGCCATACTTCGATGACTAGAAAAACGAAATGGCCCCCGAAGTAGTCACCTCCGCTTTTTTTTCTGGAAACTTCAGGCCAATAGAAATAACTATACTATCGTATTTACTATATCGATAGAATATTTTCAAGTCCTTATCGCTATTCGAATACCGTACAATTTCTTAAATATGTTGTTAAAGCAACAAACTTTATCAATGGTATCGTTGAAATATCGACAAAGTGAATTGTATGATGTATACTATTTAAAGATATTCTAATACGAGAAATACGAGAAACGTGAACAGAATGAATAAGTAATATAGAATAGGTAATATAGAATAAAATAACCATAAAAAACTGTCAACTAAAAAATCAAGAAGAATCAATCATTAAGATAAATTAACGTATGTTATGCTTTCATCGGTGAAAGCGATGAATTCGAAGCATGTTATGTTCTTCGACTATATCGTCATACGATACATTCATTATGTCTGTACAGATAGAATGTTAATTTTATTTGTAATTTTTAGAAATTCCCAACGTACGAAAAATAAGTTTTTGATCCGATCTTACAAGACGACGATGTGTGTTTTGAAATAAGGAAATCGCTATCCCCTCTTCTTCTTTTGAGGTTGTTCGCTCGATACCGAGACGAGAGATTCTCTCAACGAGAGTGCAACTACCATCTACAGTAGTATTACGCGTGAATTGAACGAAAATTGAATTATTTCGAGGTATCACCAGATTGACAAATTATAATTCATTACATTTATCAACGCTTCATCGTTATTATATGTATGTACACGGAATTTTGTTCGTTATCGATATCCGAACATCTACATCTGCTAGCTACATAATGTAGGATTATTTTAGCGACAACTTCCAACAATATCTTCGAGCAGAACAATATCTTCGCCTATCGTTCACTGCAAAAAACCCTTCGATTGTCGTCATTCTCAAAAGAGATACATACAAGATAATGGAATTTTTTGTACCAAGCGTTCTTCACCAATTTGGATCTTGTGTCCGTCTATCAGAATTCGAAAGACATTTCGCATAAATAACTCTGCGTCGAGTGCCAGCCTCGATAGCAGATGCCGCAGCTTTTCAATAGACGATGGACGTACCTAACAACAACTTTCTCCTGTACACGTTCATCGACTCGGCGAACAGAATGATAAGTGATATAAGTAATGGTCCTCTGGTTTAACGACTCCCGAGGAAATTCCGGGTGTGCAACGATGAGATTCGAAGAAACCTAAACCCGGTCGAACCGAGTTGCGACACGCTTATGAACTAGGCGAGTCCTTCAACAAGCGGACCAAAGGATTCACCTTACCGCCGTCCGAAATCCTGTACTCCTCCAGCAGCTGTAAAACACAGGGTTGTAGAGATATCACGTGGTTCTTACAAGTTTCTCACTGCCATTCTCCTAATGAACGAGCAGTACTTGGAATATATTTATTTCAAATATATCGAGACATTGAGTACTGTTCGAGTAAACGTTTCGTGCCAATCTTCATGAGCTGAATACGAATCGACAGTAAAGTTGCGGTTTCTATCCCTAAAAGTCTCCACGATTACTTTCCCTTGCCTACCCACTCCACTGAGGGGCAACCGTGTAGTGTGAACATGGCTCGTAATCTGATCTAAGCTCGGGTATATCGGTGTGAACCACTCTACCAATCCAATTACAAAACTTCTTTATTTTCAATTATTTTTTTATGGGACTTTCACCAACTTATTTGTGGCATTTTTCTGTTTCAAATTACACTAAACACTACATCATTTCAGCTGTATTTAGTGGTTTAATCGACGGTATGGAGTAACTAAGTTATGCTTCACATGTACAGTAAATATGGGCCAAATTGTATCTTGTTTGGTGTCATTTTAATCAGAGAAATGTCTCAAATAAATTCATGAAAGTCCCATTAAAAAATAATGAGAAATGAAGAAGTTTTGTAATTGGATTAGCAGTGGTTAGCAGTGATTAGCGCGATTCGTGTTCACATGCTGTCCTTTTCTATGTTCGGCTTCCTTTGTACTTTCGGCGCGGTAGACGCAGTCATAAATGAGCTATGTTTAAAATTTCATGTCTCTCTCAAAAGAACAAACAAACAGACAGACAGATAAGAGAACGCGCTAATAAAAACGTGGTAAAAAATAGTGTCCCTGCGCGATTTCTCTCCCTGCTTGGAACTGTCGCGATGGGAAACAAATCGCGACTTTACTGTATATGTTTTCTTAATTCTCTTATGCAATTTTTTTTTGGAAGGGGGGGAACTCGATTTTAAAGAAACTGCAAATTCACAACTGTAAAGATGTAATGATTTTACGTTTTTACTTTATAAGTTCTTACTACAAAATTTGAAGAAATTTAAAATATGATATTCTTTTGTCGCAAGAGTGTGTGTAACTTATTTATGAAATGATGCATTTGTTTTACCTGGTAAGACATTTCGCAAGAGAGGATTGCTGTGGCCTCTGAGTTTTGATGCGTAGCTGCCAACAGGGTAGGGAAAATGCACGATGTTAATGCTGGTGCCCCATAAAACGGAAACGGTAAAGTACACAGCTGCTGGAGAACACTCGGACCAGCCCCAGCCGATTGCAGGGTCAACTACAACATCAATTAAAACGTGCATTTCATTTATTTCGAATGATATTCAACAAATTTCACCAATATGTACCATGCATTTATAAAATAAGTCTGAATTTATCTCACAATATAAGGATCCAGCGGAAAATCGGACTATACCACGCGATAGAGCAGACTTTTATCTTGAGAAACCACCCTTTCAAGTTTGGAACGTCAATGTTTTTTTCGAACCAGAAAGCAAAATATTTTTGCTTTTCACCATTAGAACGGTCGTTCGACGAAATACGGCGCGGTCACTTGTGTAGTAATTTGCGCGTAGGGTCCTTTGACCGTTGCGTTGGCCATCGTTGGATTTATTGAACTTGCTTGATTTATTGAAGAAACAAGTACAAAAAAAACAGCGAGAGAAGAAACACTTATTGTTAGATGATAAAGATTCCGATAGTGCCGTCGTCATACACGCGAGCACGAAATTGTATAATTAATACGTCCGGCCTCGGTGATGGCGCACGCCAAACTCAATCTGCACAGGTTAATCGAATTGTTTTTCCCCCTCCGAACCGTTTTTCGTCGAACTAACTTCTTGCAAGTCATAACGCTATCGAACAACGACTTGATGAAATTTCGAAGCGTTTGAGGGCAGGAAGCCCGTCATTTTAGCGGAAGCTTCGACGCTAAACTTCGTTTACGACGTTTACGTTGTTACCCTTGCATAGATACGAACGGTTCCATTAAACTGAACGAGGAACAAAAGAAAATGTCTGTGTATAGGTACACAGGGTGAGCCACCTAACGTTGCCATCTTAAATATCTTTGTTCTTTTTAAAGATACGTGAAATGTCTGACGGACAAAGTTGAATGGTAAAATTTAAGTTTTCATGTAATTCTTTTTAGAGATATGAAAGTCACCTTAATTTTTTATTTTAGGAATATCCTATTTTTGCAGCAGGATGTCAAAAGTAAATAAATAAGAAACATTGACGTGTAATAAGCCGAAAGAACTGATATTTATGGTAATAGCTGAAATGTGTGACACTAATTGGAGAAAAGACGTCCGCAAAGACGAAATAGTTTGTTACAAGGCGCGCTTTTAATTGCAAATCACCCACATGGACGGACTAAGAGACAAGTGCACGATCGTCGGACAGCGAAAACAGTTAGCTACGAGCGTCTACGTATCGTTAATTTCTTTAAATACCGTGAGAAACGGCAAGACTATTACCCAGGTGACGGAAACTGGCTAGCTAGAGACAAGAAAACGTCCTAGAACACCTGCGATCCAACAAGTGTCCGCAAGTAGGTTCATGCACCTGTAGAACAACCTCTTGCAGCAGGAAATACCCACATTATCCGTTCCTCTTTCCCAACCTTACGCTATTCACTGATTCAAATTATATCGAGTCCAAAGTAACGCATACAGAGATTCAGAAAAATATCTCTATTTTGCGAAGATTCATCAGAGGGTACATTTTTGTTAAAAAAAAATAGGGTGCGCGTCTAAACTTCTGACACGCACTATATTATATCGCCGTGTTTTTCGTAAAATTATTTAAAATATAACACTTAACTGTGTTTCATCGAACAGTCCGGGATTATCCGCGTTTCCCCTAAAAATGGGCGGAGCAGCGGACATTTAGAAATAGAAATCATGAGTAACGGCATTTCACGGGCATCAATTTGGTATTTTTGACCGATAGTATATTCACGTGGAGATAGCAAGGTAGCCGCGTTTCTCCTCGCTTCACCGAGATAGTCACCGAGAACAGACTGGCACGTGAAAATATCTGACGGTCTGGCGCCTTCGGGAACGTTGCCACGTCTCTTTTCTTCCTCCGCGACTATCGCGTCCCATTTTTCGAGATATCGAGCCCTCGGAAATTACCGTGGCATTCGATCTATGCTGGAGGACATTAAGAAAAAATGGCCAGCCCCGATTGGACACTGTTACGGGGAACGACCCTCGATACAACCAGCCTCTGTCTGCTACGCGCCTAATTGTTCTGTTTATGGGCTTTTGCTTTATTCTTAGCCCTTTCCTCCGAGATAACATGATCCAGGTAAAAATATCTCATGTCGTCCGAATTCTGGGGTTACGAACCTTTCAACGACTGGAAAAGAAGAGAATTTCGACAATTCCTTTCATACAGTTAGCCCGAAAAGTATTTAAGCGCTAAACTATTATCATTTGCGTTAACAACAAAAGTAATGCAACAGTACGGCGCGCGTATCAAAAGTTTAGACGCACCCTATTATTTATTAAAAATTATGATTACTACTAAAATTATAGTACTCATATATTACGATTTGATATATATTTATATATATATATATATATCTTGCGATAGATATAAATAAAAGATTCATGTTTTTTCGACACTGCTTTTAGAAACAAAATATCGACGCTCTTCTACAACAGATTAAATGTCGAATGAAACGGCACACGTGACCAATGTTTGCTCTCGCGAAAAACCTCATCTATATGCAAAGTTTGATATCGATGACAGGGGTTCGGTGAATACAATTGAAGAACAACAACTTTTGTTTTAAAAACATAACGGTTCGATAAAGTTTGTATATTTTTCTATTCGGCCGAAGTCACTCGCATGTTGTACACTAAAGCAATTAGGGAAGAGTACGATTTAATAATTTGCATAGATCTAATTATAAAAAAAAATTTGCATATATGCGATTATTTTCCAGCGGATGTTTATGCAAATCTATGTTTTTGTATTATGAGTTGATAAAACAGGAAATTCTATAGAGGTTCGTTTTACGAGGCGAGAAATTAGACAGTATTTCGATATAAAATACCATTTGGTAATGCTGATAATTTAATAAACAAAGAAGAATGTGGAAATTTAGGCGCGAAACAGGGGATGACTCGCAAACATTTTGTGATGAAATTAAAGAATCAACTGATTATGAGAGACTTTTCATCGAGTTTAATATACTAATCCTTCACTTTTTCTACCAATAATTGCGAGTTTGACCACTTTTAATCGCTTATCATTTTTCAACCAAGTAACCAATTTCAATTAAATTTTCAGCTAAATTTATAGATAATAATTTTTATAAATAATTCAGAAAAGATTTGATAAGTGTCCACATAAATATTAATTTTTATAAAGAATTTAGAAAAGAAATTTTGTAAATGTCCATGTACGAAATTAATTTCGTAAAAGAACTCGTCAGAGAGGATAGGTATAAAAAATCATAGGTACGTGAAATTTCTGTAAGTCTTTGTATCGGAACAATGACTGCGAACAAATTTAGCTCTTGTTTAAAAATAAAGTTATTACTTCACAAACAACCGCGCGGTGACTTGGGACTGTCGTCGGGTTTCGGTATCGTTTGTGTAATGAAGCGCGAATAAAACTGTCCGAAACAGTCTTGAAAGTTACATACGCCTGTTTGTCGTGTGTCGGTAAACTCGGCAATAAAGCGACTTAAGCTACTGAAATAGGCAGGAATAAATTGCACCGGCTGCGAGAATATGCGCGAGGAATTTGGTGAGGAAACGATTAGCCGTGGCACTGTCCCGAGTAAAACTTTCAAGGAGGCTGCACATTTAATGAAACGCTGAAGATTGAACCACGATTTCGGAACGACCCTGTAGAAACTTTGGCAAAGTGGTTCAGCAGTCACGGGGAAGTAGCCGATTTCGCTTAACGGAGCAGTCTCATTGAAATGCTGAAAAATTTCATGAATTTTTTCCAAGTCATATGTACGCCTCACATTATACTTTTTTTTTAGAATTGATTTAGCCAGACTGGTGTTGGATTACAATTGAATTACTTCGCAAATTATAATTAAAAAGTAATTCAATTACATTATATTATAATTTGTAATTCTGGTCTCTTATTCAATTCAATTATAATGTAATTTGTAGACTGCGGATTTTTATGCAAAATATAAAAATTGTCTGTATCGATTGCAAGAAATAGAAACTAAATTGAATGTTCTTTGCTCCCTTAGTGATTTTAATAGAGGAGAAATTTTTAAAATTCAAATGAATTTTTAAAATTAAATTAAAAATTAAGAAACAAAGCAGTGAATGGTCCTAAACATATCATCAATGATATGCATAATTGTAAGATTGGTCCGCCGTCCAAAGTCCAAGGGTCAATGGGCATACAGGAAATTCAGAGATCAACAACAATTACATTTTATAATAAAAACTTACAGCTTTGAGAAATACAAGAATAAATACAACATTTTCTGGCTATTTACACAACCACTGAGGTTCGTTAGAATGTTGAAGCACTGGAGAATCAAAAAGAATTGCATATCATGGATAAAATTGAATCGAAAGACTTGCAAACAATTGTATTTGTAAGTCTTATTAATTGTATACTGTAATTTTATAAAAATTTATAATATTCGTGTGGTCGATTCCAAATCGCGTAGTAAGAACTTATCCTCTTCTATGGATAATACCAGGGCATCTATTATTAAAAATATCTTGTTTCGCGAAAGAATGTTTAGGGCAACTGTCACTGTTTGGTCCCCGCAAAATTTCTTGAAAATCCTTGATCCGGACCGCTGTGCAGCGGTCTAGGAAAGAAGCTCGTGTTCGTATCTGTTGAAACGGCGCGAACGCTCGAGTTTTTCCAGACGACTCATCCATCAATCGGCGACACGAGTCGATCGATTCACCCGGTACATTCGCGGGAGATGCGCCGAGATGCGCCGCGCCTCGCCGGCAGCACGCGGGCGAAGAAGGAAGAAGAAACTGTTAGACACAACACACTCAGCGGACCTCCCATCAATATACGGCCGAATGCAGTTAAGATATATTTACTCGGTTCCATTCCATACGTCAGGCCGTGCACGCACACGATGGTCGCGGCGAGAAGGGTGCATCAATCCCGGCGCTTGCATCAGGATATGTAGCGCTGAGTGCACCGGCGACGTCGCGCATTCGTCTTTCGTCGCCTTTTTTAAGGAGGCCCGCTGCTGCTGTAGCTACACCCCAAAGTGCATCTGATACAGGCCCGGGGAAACTGTAGGAAAAACGCTTTTAACCTGTAACTGCCGCCGCTGATTCAACACCGGTGAATTGTGGAGGAGCGTGCGGGGGTGGGCCGTGCCGAGCCGGGCCAGCCGGGCTTGTTACACGATTTATGCGTGTAACCAACCGGTGTTTTTAGTGGCCAGACGAGGAACGACGAGCGCGGATCAGGAACTGATTTCGGGAACCACTCGGCCGACTTACGGATTATGCTGATGGATTTCGAAGGCTATCTGAAATGTCTGTAGTCGCTTCGGTTGAAACGATTCATTCGTTGTTTAGCGTTCGGTGAAATACGTTACTGCTCCGGACACCAATATCGGATTTCTTTGTTTGTTGTGCGCCATGTTTAAGGCGCCGGGTACCGTCCATAAGACGTGCTCCGTTGAATAGTATGCGAAATACATACATACATCGTTGCCTCCAACCGCTACGAGCGATGTGTCTTCATTTCTTTATTTCAGTTGATAGGCACAACTTCGTCTTCGTAATCGTCGATTATCGGTTTTATGTGTTTCGAATGTATGCGAGGGTGCCGATTGTAATGTGTCTAATGAGAGATTTCAGTCGTTCTCGTGGTTGACCACGAAGAGACTTGAAAGATATACGGTCAGGGAGAAAAATAAGTGGATAGTTTGTGGAAATAGATAGAAATGACATTTAGTCGAATTATTATGACTGTTAGAAACTTACGTTTTGATTATTATTATTAGACAGCGGATTTTTATGCAAAATGAAAATTTGACACCTGAACTGCAACAAACTGAAGTGAGGTAGAAATTTATTTTCTTCGTTATCACGTTTAATATTACAATGTTTTAAAATTCTTCTAATGTTTTCACTGTTTGAAATTACACCTTCCCATTTTTGTCATAAATGCATAAAATCCGCTGTTTAGATATTACCCTATTACGACGCGACAACTAAAATTAAATTTGATCAAGCATCTTCGCGTAAATATTCAAAAGCAATGCAATAAGTAACAATTTGGCCGAGGTCCATCCTTTTTACCGCATTATCGCGTTTCATACGACACGATATTAAATTCGCCGTGAAATTACGATGACTTTGGTCGAAACACTAAATTAGCATTTTCCATGCATTCGCACGAATCGTATCTCCGCTACGTGGTTGGATATAATAGTAAACACACCGATCGAATGAGGGTTTGCACCATACGGTGTTTATCCTCTAACGAAGACATCTAAAGGTTGCGCTTACCTGATTTTCCGGGTTGTTAACTGCAAAATACCCCAGAACCTGGAACAGTTCTGACAGGATGTAAGTACCACTAGTGTTCTGCGCACATCCAATTTCCGGTGTGTGCGATATTGGATCTCGTGATAATCTGGTTATCACATGACTAGCTATCAGTCGCCATTGCAAGTTGGTGCCCTCAGCTCCCAAGAGATTCTGAAATTAGAAGATTTCGATTTTGAGAAGTGCTGTTCAAATGAACGTTTAAAAATTCATTTTCTCGGGTAAAAGCATCATCCAGGTTTCTTCAAAGTTTTTGCAAATCACATTTAATCCCTTGAAAATTTCACAGCGCTTCGTTATTTACGGAACTAATCAAATGAAATGTTTCAAGTTTATTAAAAAAAGGTTTTCATGTGATATCTAAATTGTGGTGCCCCAAAGTGATATTCGGAACCCACCTTAATAAACTATAGGCCCCGCTGAAATTAGGCGTTAGTATGAGCTGTAGAGGAGGGGGGGAGTGGTAAATGGATTTGAAACTCTGAGGGGACCAAATATTATTTACGTATACATTATCGAGAAAGGAGAAGGCGCATCCCGCACTCTTACAATCCTGGAAAAACGAATCTACCCCCTTAAGATATGGTGTTAAACGAATCAGACAAATATTGACTTGTACTACTTTTGCATTAAATGGCTCATACATTTCTTTGCGCATGCGGACTCCAAACACCAAGAAAAATTGTGAGTGGGCTGTCATTTTGTCCGGGACTGTTCGCTTCATGATCGATGGTTCAAAACCGCAATTATTTCTGCAGGGATCTAATAGAAGACAGATTTCTGTAGAATCTGACGAGTAGATTCGTGCCAGTTAGCGTGCCGTTCCGGTAAGTCAAAGAGAATAGATAATAAACGTTGGTTTTGAAGCAAACGGCGGCTGCTGCGTTCGCTAGGATAATTGGGGTGTAGTCCCATGGGACTAACCAGGCTCTCCTACGGGACACAGGATAGCCCTCATAGTTTTTATAGATGGGGGCGCGAGGTTTCGATTCAATTCGTGGTTTGATCATTGCAGACTTCACGGGAGGGCTTTCTGTCCTGACAGGCGAGAGCCCCCTAGGGCGCATGATGTCTCCATTGCACTTTCTACGGTGCACGATCTAATGACGGGAACCATTCGTCGTGGTTGCTTTGAGTATAATTTTTTTTCAATCGGGCTGGCTGCTTTTCAACGATTTTACAACCCTTCCATGCCATAATCTATCGTACGTACACTCCCGCTCACAAGTCTTACGATACCTCTGGTTTTTAGTAAAACTCTGGTATTTCGTATAGATTATGAACCTTTAACTGTATTAACTATTGGGTATACGGGAACAAGTTCCCGCCCTTTTGACAGACGTCATTGTACTTTGTACATCGTACAAACAAATTAAGGAAGAACCAACTACATATAAAAACCCGTTTCATTTACATTTCTCAGTTAAACAATGTCACGTAAGAAATAGTTGTTCAAACTAAACTCTCGCAAGAAAACTAAAAATATTAATTAATTTGACACAGGAGAGAAGTGATTTATAATTAAAAGTTCGTTGAACAACTATTATTTACAAAGCTCATTTGTGTATCTGACCTGCAATCGTTGAAGATTCAGTTCTGCGATC
Source organism: Lasioglossum pauxillum (assembly GCA_933228785.1). Lineage (NCBI taxonomy): Eukaryota > Metazoa > Arthropoda > Insecta > Hymenoptera > Halictidae > Lasioglossum > Lasioglossum pauxillum. Next base: position 329,032 of record OW121706.1, on the reverse strand, counting down.
GATTTGAGCAGCCTCAGGCAACGTACTACTAAAATCCTCGTCGATTGGGTCATCGTAGTTTGATTAGGGGTCGGTGAGGATCCTTTCTGGTTCTGCGGGACCAGTGCAACAGCGGCGTAAAGTGCACCGATCGCACCTGCAACTTCAGTCGAGGATAGAGTCGAAAGTAAATGCGACTCGACGCTCGTCTGTTCCACGTTGTTGCCATTATTGTTGTTGTTGTTGTTATTGTTTTCGAGTACGCTACTGGTTTCCTGATCTGTTGACTTCTTCAGGTGGCAACACATGCGAAAGAGAAGATCGTAGGAGGACATTAGCAGCGGCGATTCGTGATCCTGATCCACGAAGAAATCGGTTTCGACCAGGGCACGACTGTGACGCGAAACTCGATCGACTAAGCCACCTGCTACTAGGTATCTGTAAAAGAAATATTAGTAAAGTTAATAAATGTAGAAAATATAATTAATTCCTTTGATTAAATTCATTGCTGTATCAGACTGTAAGTCCAGTCTTTGAATTCATGAATCTAAGCTTATTAACCCTCGCAAGAATCAACCCTGAAATCCTTACGCCTCAACTTGTTTTATAGATTTTTCATATTAACCATGATCTTTATTTTAGAACCAACACGAATAGCTAATAATTCAAATCACCTACTGAATAGCTACTAAATTGAATTCATCGATCTAGGACTTTTGAGGTCGATCGCGGCCTAAATTGATCTTTAATCTAGCGCTGTTGACTACTGAAAACCCCATCGCATGCATTGGGAAATGCAGGGACCATCGTGAAATCAGAAGTAGAAACGAGTCTAATCCGAATTCGGAATTCCGAATTCACTGGCAATGTCGCGACTCAGCAACGTCGACGTCAATCGGCTCGTCAATTTGCGATGTCCCCCGATAGGGAACAAAGACTTGACTCGCGTTCCAGTCGGTGCACGGCAGATAGACTGGGTGTCTGGTCCGCGGCAGCGAAGTGTGCATATGGGTACCGATAGATCCTGGCGTCATAAAACGGGCAGCAGGGGGGTGCAACGAGCAAGCGAAAAAACAACAATGTATTGCTTACAGGACAGCATGTGCGACGGCGTAACACGAGAGGATTATAACATCAGTGGGTAATTCTCCGCGCGCGCAGGGCCAGAACAGAACAGAGAAAAAGAAAGAGAGAGAGAGAGAGAAAGGGAGAAAGGGAGAAGAGGGAGAGTGGAGGCAAGCGTTGGCGCATGCGATGCTCATTCTATCGGGTTGTTGTATATGTTTTTCTTCTCTCGTACGGCACCCTTCCGCCCTTCCACCCTTCCAACCTTCGTTTTTACCCCAAGCGACCGGCCTGTCGAGGGTGCGCGGCTGTCAGTGCGTATTATCGCCGCCCCTTCCCGCCGAAACACTGACATGGCCGGGCCACGCTCAGCTACCGCCGATGAGTATTGGAATATGGAGTAGTTCGGTGGAGGGCCAACTGTCTCCTCTAATCATAACTAGCTGGAAGCTAATCCAACGCCACTGAACTCGACACGCACACTCCTGCCGCCTTGCTCTCACTCTCTCTCTCTGTCTCCCGTTTTCCATCTCCAGCTCTCCGTTCCATGTGCCTCCTCCGTCAGGGAGAAAAGGGAGGCAGGCGGGAACTTTTCGAGAGCGTAACCCCTTACCGGACATGATAATAGGACATTCCCGGTGTAACCCCCGGCGATTGATACGTTGCGAGCCCGGTCCATGGGACAACCTATTAATTACGAGCGATTGAAAGTGCGTCTGTTTAAAGCGACGCTCAATAAGGCGGCTAAGAGGCTGGCATGACTTCCTGTCGCGATCCTGGGTAAGGCAAACGGGGACGAAAATTGAAACAGGCATCGCCTGTGTGACCCATTTAATCCTTTTAGTGCCGACCGAAATATTGAATTCGAACGAAAAATGGATGTCAAATTGGTATAATACCTCATACAATACCTAAATGTTTAGTAATCGATTAATGTAAAAAAGTAATGTAAACAATATTTTTAATCATCATTCGAGTGCTAAGGGTAAACGCATAAAATATAATATTATTTTTATTGTAATATGCTGTATCCGAGCTTAACGAAAACACGGAGCTGCGAGGAATACTGATTCCCCGGTTCGTTGCATAATTCATCGATACGTACGTACATATAACGACAAAGACGCTTAAGCTCTGTCACTTCGATGATGGAGGCAACGAGTACAATGGGCGAACACGAACAGACGATAATGCCGATACTTTCGTTACTATTCCGGGGGATTCGGTAAATACGCTAATAAGATGCAACGGGATGCGCGGTTGGATTAGAATTGCTCGAGTCGTAGATACACTTCACAGCCTATAATAACATGAATGATAGCCGAAGGGGGACCGTGTCCTTCCTGGATGTAATAATTCTGGTCGGGAGAGTTGATCCGCCTACGATTCGATCTGCCCAAGATCCGTACAGTCAATAGAATCAGTTGATCCCTTAATCCAGACGTGTTCCGTTGGTTAATTTTTCAATGGCTCTCTAACGACGAAATAATAAATTCACTGCGCAATCGTGCATAACAAAGGAGGATGCTAAAATCTGGCAAAATTTTAGGAGCCTCAAAAATCTACGATATTGATATATATATCGTATTGTTCTTTATCTTCTAAGAAAATGTAAAAAGATAGATCAAGTAGACAACGCGTAGAGCGAAAATTGATATACGTTACTTTCAAGTAGTAATGTTGCAATCATTGCTCGATACTGCAAAGATGAGGCTTTTCAGTAGTCAAAAGCGTTAGATAAAAGATCACTCTATGCCGCGATCACCCTCAAAAGTCCAATTTTTACATTTACGAGGCGTAATTCTATTATTCGGCAGCATGTAGCTGTCGCAACTTTACAAAAATAGCTACATGCGCAGCTTTATGCTTCCGAATAATGCAAATTACGGTTCCGAAAAATAGAACTTTTGAGGACGATCGCGGCCTAGATTGATCTTTTATCTAACACATTAGGCTACTGGAAAACCTCATCGTTTGCATTGTTGAGAAATGAGAAAGCGCATATCCCGCACCCTTGCAATCCTGAAAAAACGAGTCCACTCCCTCATTGCCGGCGATCCAGTCGCGAGACATGCAGATCGCGATTCATCGATGGAATTCACCATATGCAGGATGTAATTGTGTGCATCAGCGCAGCGGGTGGCAGACACGCGGCAATTCGGAAGAAGGAGGGAAAGATCCGAGCTTCTGATCTTTACGCACGTCTGGCCAAGATAGAGGGGGTCGGCCCATGCATCATCGTTCTCCCCCGCCGTAAGATTCCGATCTATCATTGAATGTTTGCGGGGGGTTCCAGCAAATACATTGAATTTATTTATTATCCACCCCGGGCCGCAGCAGCCCGAGCAATCACTACCCCAGCGCAGCCATTAGCTAACCATATGATTATTTCATAGCGAGAAGACAGGGGTGCATATCTTTAGGCGGGCTGGTGCGCCGCGTCGCCCTGGTGCAATAGCTTGCGCGACTTCGCGGTGCAATGCGAGCGCAACGACCAGAGTAATCGAACAAACTCATTTACATATTCATCGAGAAACGTTGCGAGTAGCAATTTCACCGATAACTGTGACGATCGGTCGGATACGTATTAACCGGATGAGTTTTCCTGCGAGACGCAGGGAATACTGTGGCATACTTATGGGTTTCGGTAGCCATTTTATGTGCACAGCGTGCGGTGGCAATCAGGGCACCGCAAATGGATTTCCTGTATAAGAAGAAATAATTTCGGAAGCATTTTTTATCAAAGACTCATGGGAATTGAGAAGATATTAATATTTAAACGAGAAGAAGCGTTTATTTACACTTTCTTTTTATTACACGAAACCGTTATGGATACCGTTTTTTTTACGTATTGTAAATCTACGTACCACCGTGTTTACTTACTTTTTTGTTAAATAAGAATGACAACAAATTCGAATTGAATAATGAAAAGTAAACAACACACTGCATTCTGTTATTTGGTAACATCTCGTAGAACATCAGCGGGGAATTCCACCGGTATTTTCCAACTGAAAATGACTGCTCCCTTTCAACGCATTTTCGACATATTTTTTCGTGTATTTATATTTGCATTTAATTAACCCGTTACATAACCGGTTAGCTTTTAATTTATGAATCTCCCGCAGTCGCAATTAAAAACGGATACAAGTCGGCCGACGTAACTTGTAATTTAATAAAGTAAAAAAATATATGAAAAAAAACTGTTTAAAAACCACGCTTATATTAAAATGCACTAATTCGTGACTATAAATAAAAGCGTGGAGCGCTGAACTATATTGACGTAATCTTTGTGGGTGCTGATAAGTTTACTGTTAAAACAGTAAAAACATTAGAAGAATTTTAAAATACTATTATATTATTTTCAGCCTATATTAAGCATATTAAGAAAGAAAATAAATTCCTGTTTCACTCCAGTGTGTTGGAATTTAGGCAAAAAAATTTTATTTTGCATAAATTGGAATTGGTTAAAAGTGGTGGTAAAATTTGTAATGGTGTCGAATAAGAGAAAATATGATATTGGACCCTAAGAACGCAGCAAGGTAAACAACGACATTTTAATTAAAACACTTTGCCGACGATACTGCGTAAGACGTTTAATTTACTTGCTAGGTTCTGTGGTTCAATATCAAAGATCCTTTCGGACAAGTTCCTTTTCTAGCAGTGGTGAATGTGTCTGGCAGAAGTATCATCCACCGCGTCCACAATGGACGATGTTTGCACAGCGAAATGGCGAAAGTGTGAAAACGACAGCGAAGTATCAACGAGTTGGGGAAAGGAACAGACACAACGAAGAATGGCCACTTAGCTACGAGTTACGCTCGAAACTGTACGCAAACGTAGACGTGTGTGTCGTAACACGTTATCGTTCGGCTATTTTACGTGGAAAACAACATCCTCCGGCTATTTTCGAAATACGTTACAATTACTAGAGACGTCTCGGATTGCTGCACAGAAGTCGAGAGTCGCTTTGCAAATCGAACAAATTACAAAATTACTTGTTAAGCTCGTTTATATTACTTTATATTTATACCACTCGTCAACTACACGTAGGTTTTGCACTCAGAATAAGATTAAAAAGAATGTGTTTCGTAATCTATTTTGCGATGAACAAAAGTTGCACTATTCGTAAGAAATTGATTGAATCGATCTCTCCCAGTTACTAGAATTAAGATCAAAAGAACATGGTGTTTTTTGTGCGTATCTTGGCATACGCGCGTGTAAAAGATACGCTTCGATACGGATCGGTAGTGGGGAGTGAAAGGTAAAGAGCGAATAGGGGATGCTGAAATTCGGTAGCTGGAGACACTTGTCAACGGCAGGCAGGGGGTCGGTTTCAGGGGTAGATCTAGACGACGACTCTGTAAATATTGTAACAAGTGTGCCACCGTGGTCTCGTATGGCGTTGCTCATGTGCTTGTCTAATCGATCGAACGACAGAACATTTTTCCATTCTAATCGTCGGATTGAACAATTTTTATTTCACTCGCGTTCCTTAAACATTAATACCACAGTGAGTGATCACTAGCATTGATTGTGAGAATAGGAATAACATACAAATAACATTGGATAAAATAATATTATATAATAAATCTATATAATAAATAGTAGTAATAACGATTTAATATCGTTGTGATACTATTCATTGCCCGGTACTCGGTATTTATGGGAATGATTCAGAACTATGATAATATTAATGAACAAAACATCTGTCTCTGCGACTGACTAGTTACTAGACAGCGGATATACATTATTATTCACTTACATCTATTTACGCATTATACAATGTTCATCTAAATTTTTATTTTAAAAGGAATTATGAAAACCCATGTATATTATTTCGTCACATATCATCTCCAGTCTCTGTTTTATGGAGTTAATCGATTTGGCAAGTGAACGGCTCATGTATCATACTTTCGGAGTTATTTTAGGTTAGTTATATTTGGTAATAGTTCGTGCCTCACCCTGTATAAATGACATAGCAAGAGTTAATAAAAATGCATTTAGTTACGGACCGTGGGGCAATAAAGTGTTCGAAATTCAACGAACGAGACCGACACGCGAAATAAAGGATGATACAAGGTCAAATGGCCGGAGACGTTCGTCGAATTGGTAATGTATTATAATCCCCATACTCTAACATCCAGCGACTCAGGATATTGCTACTCCGAGTTCGTTGACGCGTAATGCATTCACGCCGGGATTTCGGTAGCCCGAGGGATGAGGTGAATCCTGGTACTCTATACACACAATCGACGCCTGCCATAGTTGACAGTCAGAAGGACGCGAATGTACAGAGCGCTCCAAAAGTTTAGACTGCCTCCCCTAATTTTACCGACAATGAGAAACGCATACAATGACTCCCACTAATATTCGGACACTCTTAAAAAGACGATAACATTTTTTAAAAATTGGACCATACGATTGAAATTTATTGGTTTGTTACACAACCTGAGAAAAATTGTTGAAGAACATTGCAAGCTGACGGAATTGCAGAGAAAATACTAAATGTTGTATTTTGCAACCTTTTTATGTGTATCATTTCTACGCCCATAAACCAATTGAGTTAAAGTATTTTCTTTTTGCGGATGTAATTTACCAAACTGACGGTTTAAATACGTAGTAATATTTTCTGAAACGTCACAATGGCAACAATAGATCGACATGTTTAATCGAGTTCGTTAAACCTAGAATTATATGTAAAAACTCATCCACTGGTATTCCAAAAAAGGAGAAAAAAAGAGAATCCGCCTCCGCTAACGAGAATGCGGCACCCTTTTAACGGAACATTATTCTACGCATGCAAAAACGTCAACTCGCATTAATTTTAAATAACAGAAATGGAACTCGCGCGCAAACAGGAATATTGAAAATGTTTTGTAAATGAACTCGGTGCCCACCTCGTTTTTTTTGCGGGCGTCGCACGACGCTGCCTTGTCAACAAGGAATATTATGAGAGCATAATAGAGAGCAGTAAAATTTGGCACTTAGCAGAATGGGAACGGGAACAGCCGCGCTGCCTATTTCTATTCACGACCCTATCCAGCCTGATCAAATACTGCTCTAATCCCGCGCTTCCCATTACTGTTGCCACTACTGTCGTTGACTATTATCACAGCATCCCTTCCGACTCGTCCGAGGTTCTTAGCTGTCAATTATTTAACAATTCGCTGTACAACTTGATCATTTCCAAACTAGCGCATGCGACAATCGTAATTGAGTATTCGTAACGCAGTATATTCTTCCGCCAACCTAATATAAAGTATGATAACGTATTGAAACATCTCTGTACAGTGCTGCAAAATAATCTCTTCCATGAGATTGAAATTGCATTAATAAAAAAAAAAAGAAGGAAAATCAATGCAGTGGAACACGACTCTACTCTGTATGGAATCAGAACGTTGAAATTTGAGAAACGATCCCAAGACAGTTGGCAATTGACGACAGTGAATCAGAAACACCGGGCTGCACAGGGCCAGCTGATAGTTTGGGTACATCTGCTGTCTAATTTCTGACCGAACCGTTCAAACTTCTGTCCATTACAAAATCATCTGATCCTAGCCCTCAGTAATTACGTCATTCAACGAAATGATCGATTGATCTTCTTCCTTACACTATATTTTAATAATGCACTTGTATTCATAATGCTCGAAACATCTTGTATCTTATATTTTATAATATCCAATGAATTTGTCCATTTACAATGAATCTTGTAAACAGTAAATAGAGAGAAAGGCGGCTCCCAACATTGTTGCTACACATTCCATTACAATTTTCTTCTCTACTTCTGACCTCAGCTTTCTTCGAATTTTAGAACTCTTTGGCCTGCTCTAATTCTTGTTTTCTTTCTACTTTCCTCTGAAGGTGCATTGTAAAAAATGTATTTTATAAAACGAATTAATAAAAATGTTGTAACAAAAAAATATTATCTATAATTTTTGTCTTCCAACCACTTTCCATATGTGGGTCTGTGTGACATCCTTCCGGTCTTGTATGTACTCCCTCTGTCTCATAATTGTATGTAGTAGCAAGTGAATATTTAAACGGGAATTATTGCCGAATGCAGCTGTAAGTTTGTTGTAGCGCAAAATTGAGAGGCCTTCAATCGAAATCAATGTTTCATGACATCTGTCATTTGTTTTGGCACATCTTTCAATTCTAAGGTTAACCTAATTATTACGAATTATAACTATTTTTCTAATTTCATCCGCTGATCGAAATCAATTGTTTTATTTCATTTGAATATCAGCCATTCGTAAAAGTAAAATGAAAAAACAAGTTATGCTGGAAGCAATGAAGAACGATAGCTCCAATAATTTTAAGCTCGTGCATATAGGGAAAGCAAAGCTTCGCAGCCAAACAGCCAAGGGATCCTACCTACAAGTTTAAAATGCAGTAACGAAATTATTGAAAAATTCAGAAACTATCTAAACACTCAAAATAAAAATTAGGTGTAATATTTTTAATTCATTATTTAATGTGTTTTAGTTTTTTGATAATAAATATTGCGTTCTACGTATATTTATTTTCTTTTGCTACTATTATTATGAGACAGAGGGAGTAGCTTTTTTGTGACCGTTTGAGGGTTAAGCGAAGCAAAAAATAAATAATTAAATCGCGAACGCCATTTTTGCAGGAACCTGAACATATTTCAATTTCATCAATGCTGGCGGCACTGACAGTAAAAACTGATCGATTTGGCGTGGAATGACACTGTACATATATCAAATTCAACGAGTTTTTCGGCGGGAGCTTGCGCGCATCTCTTTTCGAATGTTGGCAAACGAGCGGCAAAGCTTTTAACTCCAGAGCATATTTGGCCGAAATTGAAAATATACGGGAACTTCGAGCCGAGTCGAAAGTAAGTGTGGATTTTGTTACAAAAATAGTTCCTGTAACAGCAGGAAATAACAGGTTTAAATTGAAGTCGAAATGAAAACAACCGCCACGCATTAATTTTTCAAGAAAAATGAAACTCGATACTTTTACTTTTACGTACAGTGGGTCCAAAAAATATTTGAATATAATACTAAATTTTCTATTCTCGAGAAATTGTCAATATTTGAACTCCGTTAAGATACAATGAGTATACAAACACTATTCGTACACCTTTTAAAATGATATTTTAGTTAGTGCCTCACCCTGTGTAACTATTACGAGTTCTACGTGTAATAGATTCCGCTGGTAAAATCTGCATGTAATAGATTGCAATGTAGCGTATGAAAAAGTTCCAGAACCGTTTCGAAACCTGGATAAACCGGATCACGGCAAACATTTTTCTTGCTGGCTGAACATGAAGATTAGCTTTCGAAAACTCCGGGAGGGACGGCATCAGCGTAAAATTTGAATTTCACATTTTATAATTGCGAGACGCGGTACGTTTCTTCAAATAAGATTCTGTCCAGTTCTGGGATGTAGCCGCACGCAAGGAAAACAGAGGGAAAAAAGTACAGAATCAGAGAATGAATCGAGTCGAGTCGACTCCAGGAGGGTCGAAGGAGAGTTAGAGGCAACCGTACGCCGAATGAGGGTGAATTTGGACGAGGAGAGAGAGGGAGAGTAAAGGAGAGAAGCAAAGGAGAGAGAGTCCATTAGCAGATTACGTACCCAACCCGCCTCGCTCATTCACCCCCCGCGATATTTTTTCTTCTTCCCCCTTTCTCCTTTCTCCTTTCTCCTTTCTCCTTTCTCCTTCGACCACTAACGATTTCCCTCTCTTCCGTCTCACTTTTAGATTCGCCCCGCCTAAACTTCTAAGCTTTTCTCTATAGCAGGTGTGCCATGTTGCTCTTTGGACCTGATCCAAAAAAGATTATTCGATTTTACGTGGGCGCGAGCATGAATCTAAATATTCTAAATCAACAAAAAATCTTTCTCTCTCTCTGCACGCGCTTTATCTTTCACTATACCAAATACGGCGGCGGCAATATACTGACGTGCAAATAGTATTTCAATTTTTAAACTATATGTTTTCGTTTGAAAAGGTGATAAAAGTGTAAAAATCATAGTTTCATAAAATTTCTAGCTCTTTTTATGAAATGCTACAAAAATTTGCATTTGTACCCTTTCGAAAGGACAATTATATTAAATGTTAACTTGCAATTTTTCTTGTCTATTTTCGCGAGTAATATCATTTAGATATAATTCTATGACGCTTAATATGTTGCATTGCTTGACAGGAAAACACAAGCCATTTTATATTTAAAATATGACTGTACAGTGGGTGGAGAAAGTATTTTGACACTATTTAAAAAGGAATAACTTTTTTCAAATTGAGCTTTTTAAAAAACAGCTTGAGATTTTTTAGGTATCAGAGGGATTAGTGTATTTGATAATGTACAAACAATTTTTTCTTGAAGAACACAGTTAAAGTCAGAAGTTAACTGTTTTCATCTGTGCCTGTAAATAAAATTTAAGAGATGCCTCTTGTAAATCTAAGTAAGCTCCGATTAATTTTCGTTCATTGAAAGTTTAACACACAGACAAAAACTTATCGAGTCTGTTCTACGATGTTCCCATTCGTTACATGTTAAAAATGCACGGAGATGGCAGTTTTTTAACTGTTCATTTTCTCTGCGAAAGTGTACGATTGAAGGATAGATAATTATCTTAATTCAAGCCAGAAGTTGCGACGTCGCGCGTCGAAGGTATTGTGCAATTAAATTTTTATTAAATCAATAATCGTGAAAGAAGACTAAGAGGAATTAGCGCTTTGAAACTGCCTACGGGAAAATGGCCTACAAAGGGAGGTCGGTCTCTCCCGTGACAAGCACGGGAAAAGCGGAGAAGCTCTTTAGAACGACCAAACGAAGTTATCGGATCAAACAGCAGCGCTGTCGTATTAATAAAATAGATTTGCCCCGGTGCTCAAAGAAGAAGGAACGCCATCGTCTCCGATGTAATTTTGTTTCGCGCAGCTCCCGGTTTAATCGTGTCGCATTGAAACCCCACTTTTCCATTCTTGCGATAAAGTGGACATCGTTAATAACAGTTCGTAACGTTATTTTGATCCCGAGCACTCTTAATAAAGGGAAATCGCATTTTCACCTGACCAGTGCACCAATCTTGTCTTAATCATATCATATCCTTCATTTGTAAGCGAGTGTCGTAAAGGTTGGGACACGTTTTGTTTTTCAACTATGAAATTTCGTAGGATGAGAATTACCCAAAATAGATAAAGATACGTGTTCGAATACAATATATTTTGAGTGAAGCTCTTCACACTACTTTCAATGTCTGATAGTTCTATTGCTAAAACCATACTCACTAACCAGATAAATTAAATTTACTGGCAATATGTTGTTTTGCAAGTGCAACAATTTACATTTAGAAAAATCTTTGTTATAAAACAAGCACGATTTGTTGCAGTAAACAAAACTTATGGAAATGATTTGAAAATTAAGATAAAATATTCGCTTTATTCAATTGGTTTATCGTTTAAAACTCCGAATCGCACTGAATCGAAATACCAGAATTACGTGTGAATATACCAGCATCATTGCAAATTCATGATCTGCGAACGAGTATCGTCGAACCCCGTTTCTTGTTAAGAATTAATTAGAAATTGTAACAGCAGAAAGCCTAATAACTGTGCACGAGTAAAACGTGTAAATACAAGTTATCAGACATTACAACCGATGCTATTAAGTTGAATAACCCGCACCGCGTTTGCATTAGCATATTAACAGTAACAATTATCCCCGAAGATAATCGAATGTATGTAACAACGTTACGTGAAAAGGTACAGCAAAGCAAACAGTAATATTTACTCCAAACATTGTATTTATATTTAATTTGTAGCACCCGAGAGCACATTTGCAGACGCAAATGCCGATAAGCTGATCGAAAGCTCGGTTAATACTATTTCAAAGAGAAACGAAAACTGAAAACGTTTCATGTTCCTTCCGCGGCCGTTCCAATTAACCAAAGTAAACTGTGATTTACACCGGGGCGGGGGAGAGATCGACTTGTATAACGAGGGTAACGATTTTACAAATTGACACAGTTTCGTTTCCTCTATTAAAAAAACAACCCGGTGCTTCCCGGTTTTATTTCATTGAACTACTATCGCCGTAAAAAAAGAATGTATACGATATGAAAACAGTTTTCTTTTAATATTAACAAGGGAACATATTCACATTACACAAGCCGATTTTCATGAAACTTATGTGAAAGGTAGTTCTAGGAAAATGTTCGACATTTCATATTCATATAACGAAATGTTCATATTTTCCCATGGCGCGTGAAAGGAAGTATTCGAGTTTGTTTTCCTCGTGAGAATATAATCTTTCACAATATTTTGAACTACGGTAAAGCCTTGATCTACGGAAAACGAGTATCCCCTCCACTGCAGAAATTCGAGTTGCCTCGATCGCCAAGAAGTGTAAAGTGTAAATATGCCGCATAATCCGATACGGGGTCGGGTATATCGGTGTGAACCACTAATAATCCAATTACAAAACTTCTTTACTTTTCATTAACTTTTCAGGGGTTTTTCGTCAACTTATTTTTGGTATTTTTCTGATTGAAATGGCACTAAACACGATATAATTTTAACTGTATTTATTGGTTTAATTGACGGTATTATGTAGTGCGCATGAAAACGCGCATCCCGCATCCCTGCAATTCTGGAAAAACGAGTCTACCCCCTTCAGTTTCGGTTTTCGAAACGGAGAGGACAAACTAACGTAACCAGGAGCTTTCGAAATAATAGAACGAGGTTATCAATTTCGTAAGCAAGGGGAACCCGTATTTTAGATCGCGAAACGGTCGCACGCGCCTCATAAGTAAATTACCAACTGCTCCGTTGATCCTACTTCGATTAACGCAGTATCAACACCTCGGGAAACGAAAGGAAATAAGCTCAGAGAACGTTCGTTCGATCAACTCATCGGGATTAATAATAAGAGTGTTTGACGACTGATTTTTCTAGACGAGCTCTAGCAATTACCTCGTCGATTGCCACTTAAGCCTCGATTATCGTCGTCTTCGAGAGTTCTCGATTGTATTAAGACGAAAACTAACAAGAAACGTTACTCTATCGTCCCCTTTCGATTTTGATGAAATTCCGCAGGATTGTACTAGGCACTCGAATTAGTTTCTGCCGTTCTTTTTGGAAATAAACTCCTTTGTTTGTTTGCATAGAAAAATAGAGAATATTTTATTCAATGTACATATTTTCCATCGTTAGCAGTGAACCATTCCCCACTTTCGAGTAATAAATAGATTCCGCGAGAGAAGTGATCCAATTATGAAGCCATTTTTTTTATATCTTCATAAAAACTGAAGTACTGCTGGGTAAGGCAATACTGCATTGATCCGAATAAATGGCAACCTGATGAGACAATATCTGGGGAATATGGTAATTGTGATAACACATCTCATCCAAGCAGTTCTGAGCAGTTCTTCATCAATTGTTCTCGACGACGACGACGCGACGACGACTCGCAGTGATGGTTTCTGGCAAGTGTCTGACACGGATTATCATGGAATAATGCTTGGAATTGGTACTGTATTAGTTCTGACATCAATTAGTAAACGGCAGAAACTCATTCAAGGCTGCACCTAATAGCAGCATCAAAACAAATAGTACGTATTTCCTGTCTCGTTGGAGGCTCGAGTTTAAGGGATTACCCTTTTACCCGAATGGTTGCAAGCTAGCTTCAGTACCATTTTATCAACATTTCATGAAATATGTAAGTCCCTCATGTTTTGTGCTTTACCTGTTTTCCTCAGCGGTATACAACACAGTGTTCCATGCAAAGCTTTCAGAAATTACGAGCATTGTAAAATAAAATAATAAATCTTGTGCTTGCTCAACGCTTCGTTGATACACCTTTTTTTAGTCGGACAAGATATTCCGTTGATTACGACAAAAAATATGATAATTTATACGCTTTTAGCTTTAATCAAATATGCAGCAGCCACACTTGCGGGAAATGAAGTCACGTGTATGTACCTGGTGCAACTTGAGTGAAATATTCAAGGTGTTCTTTCGCACAATAACATATCATTTAAAATTCGTGGTAGCTTTGAGTGCATTGCGGTGCGGTATCAGTAAAAGAAGAAACAAAAGGGAAGTAATGGCACGCGTTAGACGAAGCTTTCGGCTTTGTGGCACAGGTTTACGACAGAAGGGCCATTTACCTTTCCTGCTGGTGCGCAAAAAAAAATATTATACCAGAAGTATAGCATCGCGAACAGCCCTTTAATCATAGATCACGCGACCGAAATATAAGCGTTGATATATCCAAACCAGCTATTTTTTAAAACATTACATAAAGGATAAAAATGACACATCTTTTCAGCGTAACATTCGTGTATTCAGTTTTAAAGTCACTTTTCTATATTTTCTATAGCTATCAGTTTATCGTTTTGTAAATTTTTTATAAATAACAGTAGAACCTCGATTATCCGAACTAAACAGGAAAACATAACTGTTCGAATATATTAGAACAGTCATTAAATTATAATGCTAGATTAAATTTTTATCAATTGTTATTAGTGATCTACAATCTTCTGAATTTGGATCTAACCACAGTTTGTCTAGAAAAATTCGAACAATAACGTCGAATAAAATAAATAACCGAACTTTCATGTTTTTAAAGGGTGAAAATGACTATGAAAAATCTTGGTGGTGATACGCAAGAAGGCCCATGTGTCCAAAATATACATGTATAACTATAGTTATAGGTATATGTATTTTTTAGGGTGGAGCAACGGTGAAAATGCACTTAACTATTTTCAAATACATATTACGAGGTACGAAATGATCGATCGCTCTTAGACATCTGCGCACTTTAAAGGTACCAGCGAAAAGCAATCTCGGCGCTGAGTAAAAATCGTGACTAGGCCATTCTCGCATCGGCAGGAAATTAATCATAATAATTCGACTACCGGCAGCCGACCGGCAATCATTCTGATCGCGCCTTCGTCGTTCATTATTCAGAGTTGGACGTGTTACAGTCAGTAAACTCGAAATTTGTAGATTCACTGACCAATAAAATGTGATCGGCAATCCGATTGTAACTAATCGTTGATAAATAAACTCTCGAAAAATCGATTCAACAGTTATCAACAGAATAGTATCAAATCTTACTTGATAAATACGTTTCTAACAAAATTACTTATTGTGTTCTTTTGCAATTAACAAACGTTATAAACAATGAGTTATAATAAAATTTATTGAGTATCACTCTATGAATGTTCTTACATTAAAGTTTTACATTAAATATTTTTAATGAAATGAATACTCGTATACTAAACTAAATACTAAATACCAAATACTAAAAAATACTAAAATGATATACTCGTGCTGTTTAAATTAATATTAAAACACAACTAAAAGAATTGGTACTTTCGATAAAATACGTAAACTATAACATATATATATGATATATTGACATTCGAGGTAATCAAGTAGCGATTAATATAGCACTAGCGGCGGCCTCTGGCAGGAATTGCTCTAAATCGCAAAGGGTAAATAATAAATAAAAAATATGGTGATAGAAGTAAATTTGGTGGTAATGTACAAGCAAACACATTGCAAAAATGGCAGCACGTTCCGTAAACATTTTGGCGTTTCGTTCGGAACGATGCGCAACCGTCGAAACGGTGGTCAGGAGAGAACGAGAAAATAATTCGATGCAACCAAGAAAGGATTAACAGTCGTGTTGGGGGGTCCCACAGGAGGAAGTTGACCCAGGTGCGACGCGTCTTCCTGGCGAAGGTCGGATATCTCGGAGGATGCAAAGAAAACAGCTTGCAACTTGTCACTTTCCCGTGACTCGCGTATTAAGTTCAGCTCGTACGACAGAGCCGTCATGTTTTCCTACGGGGGTGGTCCATGCGCGTCAAAGTGTTAAAGATTGCTCTTGTTGTCGGCTTCGAACACAAAAAAGAACGCGTCCGGTTCTGTTCGAGCAACAAGCAAACGGAAGTATCGGCAATCATGATTTTCTCGTTGAAATTTAAATGGACAATTAGAGCTGGCCACGGTCATTCGTGATCACTAGAGACTAGACGGACAATTTTATACATACAGTGGCGGCTATTTACTTGCGTACAACCGTACAAGTCATATTTTAAATACCAAATGGCTTATAGTTTTTAGGAAAGCTTACAAAAATCTTTCAACTATAGCTTCATCAAGTTTGTACCTTCTATTTTTTATAAATAGACTGTTGATAACAGTCTTACAAAATAAAAACGATCATATATGTAACGAAAATATTCTAGACCAGATGATATGTTCGAATTCCGGAATTAAAAAGCTTCGAGTTGCAATAGGTTAATAAGCGAAAGTCTAGTTGGCGTCCAACAATAAATAAAGAAGTGTCGGGGCAGGGGTATCGTTACGGTTTTATACAGTTCTCCCGGTATCTAATTTAGAAGAAGAGCATTTGTGAGATCTACCCTTTTATATGAAACACCACTTTAAATAACTCCGACGACCGAGAAAAGGAATTGCATCGGTGTGTAAAGTATGATTGACACTAAAGGCAGACACTGAATTTTTATGGTCTCGTAACACGGAAACATCAAGATCTATCGGACGCTGAAGGTGTACTCACCCGGCAACATCTTGGACCCGCGTCTGTAATAGCGATTTCTCGAACGGTTCCTCCGGGATCAGACTGCACAGCAATTGCATTAGGCTATTTGCTACGATTCCGCTTCCAGTCGAATTACTGGACACTTCTTGTACCTGAAGTTGATCGTCCAGTTTTGTCAATGTCTGTGAACAAACGGGGTCCATCGTTCTTACACTTTTTCCAATGAACAAACTCCCTATTTTGTCATTTCCAGCGGAATTTCTTGCGAATATTTTAATATAACTAAACTGCGGATTATTATGCACAATAAATGTGTCTGTATTAATTCTAAAACACAGGAGATTGTTTTCTTTAGATACCAACATGGCGGTTCAACTTTAAACACGCATAACTTTTCAACCAGTTAATTCCTAACGTTAAAGTTGGATTTTTCGCACTTTCTCGTCAAAATCTACGGGATTGTATTTAAAAAGTCCGTTTTACAGTTGTCTTATTTTTTAGTTAAAAGCAAATATAAATTACAAGAAAGTTTGAGTAATATTTAATAGAATTAGTAAAGAAAATTGTCGAAAATAAGTAGCGATTAAGGACCTGTCCTTTGAAGTAAATTTCAAATGAAACACTTAAGATAGTAGGGAATTGTTGGAAAGAAAATTGAAAATAATTCGGTGTGCAAATTGGGTTAAGCAGAATTTAGTTGAATCATTGGATTTTTAAGGTACATTATGAAGGTCCACTTAAGAGTTAAGGGTTAAAAAGGCATATCGTATGTTTGAGAGCTATTCCGTGAAACAGATTCTCCCAAAATTGTATTGTCGTCTCGAGCAAGCAGCTACCAGTCGGGTGGTCGCATATTTTCGAGCCTAAATATCACTCGGATGCTGGCGAAGACGAATTCCTGGCATGTTGAGTCATTGATACCAGTCTCTCCTGGACTGGGCGATCAACGGTGCATGCATACAGGCGACATTTAAAATGCTAAATTAGAGGTAACGAGTCGGAAGGTTCCGATAAGAATTCTGAGGAATATGGCCCCTAAGCGTCCGGACTTCGATAGGTCCTTCGTGGAACACTTAACTGCTCACGTTTCTCCGTATTCGTTTAAATTTTAGGACAAAAATGCCTCCTCGAACCCGTTAACTTGCCCACGGAATTTGTTGCTCGTTTCACTTGATTTACCTGTTAACTCGAACCCTTTTTTCACTCAATTTTCAATTCATTTATACCTACAACAACGCTGTACCAAGTTCACGTAAAATTATAAACAATATTAAATACTCGTATAGCTTGACTTAATCGTTAATTCATTCTTATTGTTAGATTTTAACTTACTTATCCTTGCGACAATGCTGTATCGAGTTTTCGTAAATTTTTAAGCAATATTTTTTACTCGTATGACTCGATTTAATTATTAACTCAACAATCTTTTTCCTAAATTTTTAACTTACTTATCCTTGCGACAACGCTGTATCGAGTTTTCGTAAATTTTTAAGCAATATTTGTTACTCGTATGTAGCGATGGGATCTGATCACTTCGAATCGCTTCGATTCAATATTTACGACAAAAAATTCGAATCGCAATATAATTCGAAGCTTAGAACTCTTGGAACTCTTGGACGTCTTGAAAATCTTGAAAGCCTTAAAAACTTTGGAAGGTTTGGAAAAATTGAAACTCTTGAAATGTTACATCTATCACGAAACAACGATAAGGGAAGGCAGAAGGGTGTATTCCATTTGCAAAAGGATGAATTTCGAGTGCAAAACCTCTAAAGATCCGCAGACTAATAATAATAATTATAAAATAGCTGTCTCGGCTAGTAGTCCAATAAACGAATGAATCTACATAGTTTGTTTTCGACCCTTTGCATCGCTAGTCGAGTAGATTAACGGGGAGATTTTTCCCTTTTCTGTGCGAGCGATCAGGCCAGTCTCGAATCATCAAATTTGTCTATGCCTTCGCGAAAACCGTATGGATGCACCGACGGAACATTGAATAAAAGGGGCAAGATCGTGAGGGGAACCAGCGATCTTGAACGATTTACGGGAAACTGTAAATTTGTTTCGTCAACGGACGAGATTGAAAAGCATTACATGCTGGACCCTACAGGACGATCGATTCCTTTGTGCAATGGCCCAAATTGTAATTCCTGCTGGATTCTACAATGTATAATAGTGGCACAAGTCGTATTTTCTTGAAACATTTGTCTTTGGTCCTGCTATCAAACTGCACGATTTACGGCAATAATATGAATGAAATGAAAAGACGCGATTGTTGTTCGATCCTCGTGCAGTATTCAAGTAAATTAAATCCAATTTTTACAATAGTCTATAATCAAATTAAACTTGCAGATTATTTAGATTTAGCAGCAACTTATAATATCAATGGTTTAGTTCACCTTATTGTTCTCATTTTCTTTATTTGATGTTTTAGGACTCAGTTGAATTTGTCCTTATACTTTTCAAGGATTACGTCTTTTTCGTTATGTTTGAATTATTTAATAAAATGTTTATAGGGGTGTTTACTCAGTAAACTTATTTCTTTTGGTATAGGTATATGTATCATAAAAAGAATGGATAAAAATTTTGATAGAAATTATACATAATTCTTGTTATTTTTATAAAGTAATGTAAAATAGGATGTGCTCCGTAAACCTAGTATTAAGTGCTATCCAATGTTAGTAGAATTCCCTCCCCTGTTTCCGTCGTTGATATTAACAATGTCATTATTAATTATGTCGCGACGTCGATACCGTTCGTATAGGGTCACAGACGAGTTATGACGCGACACCGATACTCTTTGTACAGATCAGAGACGTGTTATCACGCGACGCAATGTCGCTTGCGCCGCACCGGTGTCACGGACGTGTTATCCCGCGACGCAATCCTGTTCGTGCGGTGCTACAGACGACATGACATATCTCGCGTGCTTCATTATTATATGGGCTTTTTCGAAAAAATGTTACCCTGAAGTAACCAAAACCCATGAAATGAATATTGGTTATTGAAATTGACTCGGAATTCGTGAGTATATATTGAACTTGATCCCATCCCTAGTCAGAAGATACTCTATCTTTTTATTTATTATTTATTTATTATTTACTAATTATATAACGAACTTCGACACTTAAGAGGAATTGGGAACTATTAGAGGTTGTTTAGCATCTCTAATAAAATGCGATAATCTACTGAAAAGATAGTCGTCTCGAACTTTTGTCCGCTACTACAGTTATGCTTGACAGAATAGAAAATAGGAAAGTTGCAGCAGCGTTTCGGAGGGATAGCGAAAAGCTCGCTCGTCGCAGATGAAATATGAGGAACAGCCGAATTCTGGAAGCTGCGGAGAGGTCGTTGAAAAAGCACCGATAAGAGGACGAGACAAAAGATTAGGTCGGGTCCTCGAAACGGAGCTTGATGGAAGCGGCAACAGAAGTACCCACGCACATTCTGCATGGAATACACGCTCCTTTCACCGTATAACCCGATTCCCATGCACTAGTGTGCGGCTGTCGGCATGTGCGCCTCGAGCCTGTGTGCGTGTGCGTGGGTGACGTCACTAAAAGCTCTCTCGCCGCTAATGCATTTGTGGAGGGAGATTCCCGGGGGAGGAACAGGAGAAGGAACGGCGCCAGTGCCGTATCTACGAAGCGTGAAAAATCGATCCCGAAATCATGCCGGTGAATTCGCGGACCGATTACGATTACGACGGATCATCGAACGAAACGATTGACTTCGAACCTACCTATTGCAGACGCGCGACGCGATATGGTCCGAGCAAGTTTGCATTGCAACGGTAACAGACAAACTATTCGATTGCTGCATATGAAATGTCCGACTTTAATAATAACTAGACACTGGATCTTTATGCAAAATAAGAATTTTCTACCTACATTGCAACAAACTGCAGTGAAATAGACATTTATTTTCTTTCCTAATATTGCATAGAATTGCATATGTTCGAGCACGATTTAAAAATAAAATTCAATCGTTAGACTTTGAAGAATACAGCTTTATTAATCAATTATACGTATAAGAAGAAAATTCGAATTCTAGAATTAGAAAAGAATGGTGACTATACAATTCCTTTTTTACACTCCGCCGTGGAGTACATTCTGTGACATCTATGAAAATCGGACACGAGCTTGCGCAATCATCTATGTTTAATAGGGTGAAAATAATATATAATAGTATTTTTAAATTCTTCGAATATTTTTACTGTCTTAAATTGCAGCTATTCTTTTTCGTCATAAATACATAAAATCCGCTGTCTAAGTTTTAAATAAAACTTATTGGTCAATGCAACGATCATTACACTCGAGCAATTCCGTTAACGAATTACAAATTTCTTGATTGTATTAAAGTGGAAAGTAAACTTTTAGCCGTTCACGTTCATCATTTAAATGGACTATCATCTTTACTTGCGCGATTTTTCTAGCATCAACGAATAGTGCGTTTACTTACCATCAAATGTAGATAGAATGTAGATAAAAAGACTACATCGCAAACGCATTGATTAACATTGAAACACGTCATATTTAAAATTAAATATCTAAATAAAAACTGGAAGATCAGCTTTGTACTTTGAAACAGCATGTATAATAAACTTGTAGAATATTCTAGTATTTCTAGATCATTACATTTGCGTTTTAAAATCAGGCATTTCATCTGCACCAACCAAAATACATACGCGTCGTCAAAAATACGTCTGCAGAAAGATTTCTTTAAATTCGTAAGAATAACTGACTGAAAAAACATTGAACACATTTTTCTCGAAACCTCATATCCTGACATGGCTGTCAGGATATTTCGAAATCTACTATATGTATTTCTATTTTTTATTTATACCAAATCTGAAGAAAAATCCTGGAAAATCAAAATGGCGCCATTTTGTTAAACAATGAGATATTTTATTTCTTTTGCTTCAGGCCACGACTACATCCATTAATTAACTAATTAAAATGCTACTTCATTTAATTACTACTTTCGGACTTTTTTTACATGCCTCTCATCAAGAAACTTTAACTACTTCAAAAAATTATGTTGAATAGTCCAGATAATAGAAAGTATGTATGCATAACCTCGATACAAAACCGTCGTCTGATTTCTTTACGAAAATTTCGAAATAAGGCCTACAAAATTACGCTTCAGACCAGAAGACCTCCTTAACGCTACAAAATAACAAATGTTACTGTAAAGGACCTCTCTAAAATTATTCTTTAAAGCAGTGACGAAAACACGTCGAACATTATGTTAAGTAAACATTCGCGAATATTAGACGATGCTGATAACTTGAATTTTATATATTTATCACAGAAATAAGTACATAGGTGCAATTTAAAACAGTGAAAACAGTTATGGTCCCTGTTTGGAAATCATATCTAATAAGTCATTGAAAAAGTTCTGTGTTGATTGGGAAAAGCATTGTAGGTCTAAAACAAATAAAAATTGTACAAAATTCTATCGAATTTTATATTCGAGCCTTTTCTGAACATTTTCATAAGCCATAAATACATAAAGATCCGCAGTCTGGTTATTACAGGAATAGGTTTGAAAAAATGGCGGTTACGCGCTTCTAATTCAAGATATTTGGCTCAAGTTTTCAGCAAATTGATTTTTTAAAGACACATAATTGTAGATATTTAAAAAATGTTGTTGAATTCCTCTTATTTTTCAACCGTTTAAAGATATGTAATCGAATCGAACAAGAGATATAGCTTGTTCCAGTTACGTGACGCACACTGTATATGCAGAGTGTACTATTTACAACCGAAATTCTTCGATGGATTCCAGCAACCAGCTTACGAACTCGTGCTCGGAGAAAGAGTTAAATACTCGAAGAGAGCCGGCTTCAGAGTAAAGGGGGCAAGCTGAAGCCAGCCCTAAGACTTTTAATCCTTATTTTGACAAGTCGGACAGGACAGGTATGATGGTCTTTGCGTTCGTTTATTTACCAACCTCGAAATGAGCTCGAAAAACGAGCAAATCGACAGGGAATCCGCTCACGCGTCACTGACGCGTAAAGTCTCCGTTTCCTAGCGCCAGTGTTGGACATTGTTCGAATAAAATTTTATTTGAAGGAGAGTAAAGCATAAATTCGTTATTCAAATATTTATCATTCGAGTTATTCACACTTCCGAATTATAATAAATACAATCTTGTAAAATAAAATTCTTGGAAAATTGGACGCACCTTTAACATTTTCCTTTATCCAGTAAAATCATTTAGTATTAAAATAAATGCTTTTATATAATTCCCGTTTTTATTAACTGCTTCTTAGTAATATAAATAATAGTCTAATAGTCATTAGCACTATGATAGTTTTATTTACAGACCTAGTTTTTCAGAATAGAATTTAATTATATCAGTTAATTAGAGTATGCTTTATATGTTTTACATAACCAATTTATGCAGCAAAACGATATCCATAGGAGAGTGATTATGTTAGAAGCTGTAAATATTAGAACTTTAAGATAGTGAAAATATGTTGTTTAAACTAAAGACGTTTTCCTATTTATTTAAAATTTCATAACGTAAAGTAAGAGAATTAGGTACAGTTTAATTTAATTAATGTTAAGTTGACTGTTGGCAAATGTTTACTATTAAATAGTAGTAAATTCTAAATTTATACTTATCATGAGGGAGTAAAGCTAGTAAAGCTAGTAAAGCTAGTAAAGTTGTAAAAACATTAATTAAATAAATTAATAAAATCAATTAATTAATTAATTAAATAAAACCTTTTCAAAATTTATCGTGAAAATTAACAATGTGGTTAAACATACCTCTAAATGTTGGAGCAGAAGATCCAAGATGACCAGAATTTTGTTGCTGGACACAACAACTTCAATGTTGGCATCATTCCCGCTGACACTAAGCTTATACACGCGACAAACAGAAACGATGCTCCTGAAACATGAAATAAAACTCTTTGAAATTGGTATCTAGAAAGAAATAACATACTGTGAAAAGTTAAAAATCGAAAAGGGAGTACAATTACAAAATATACTGAAATACAGAAAACCCCATCTTTGCATTATCGAGAAATGAGAAGACACATCCCGCACCCTGTCTCGCAATCCTGTAAACGCGAGTCTACCCCTTAACTCTTTTCGAAAAAAAAAGTTAATTTATGGAAATAATAAATTTTACTTACTTATTGGGTAAATTATGAGATACATTTTGCATTTGCAGTCCTAAGTTCAACAGACTTGTTAGAACATCATATCCATTTAAACCTCTAAATGCATTTTGATCAAGCGGGCACTGAAACATTATATTAAGAATATACAGTTAGCACAAGGTAAACCATTTTCGTCGATGCATATTAAACGGTATTTTAGCTTTTAACATTTACGAACTATTTTATTGTAACTTTAACTTTTTAAAGAGAACAGATGAGTTAACTTGTCATTCGACATTTTTGTTCATTTGTAAAGATTAATAACAAAATTACTATAATTACAGACTAATGAAATTATAGACTTATATAATTATATACCTATACAATGAGTAGTAACTATTAAACTAGGAATTTTAATTGTGTCAAAAAATCTTATCATGGATCAATTAAACATTTACTTTACTGTTACTTCAATTTATCTTATTAATTACACAGTACTTAATTCTGTTTTTATCTTTTGCGAAATAGTCAGTAAAAATGAGTACTTGCTTTTTTTGATAAAAGGTAACAGATCGAACACTCTATGTAATATAATCTTTCTTTTTACTGTACTTTAGTTTCCGTAAACAATCAAACATTTTATTAAGTCGGTACGCTTTAAAATAGAGACTTACCGATTTCGAAAAGGCTCTTGTTATTTCGCCTAGACAACGTTCCAAAGCAGCAATGGCGACGCTGGACCACGCCGTTTTCGAATGATTATTGTATAACCGATCCAATTCCTTTAAATTTCGACGGAACTTAGCTTTATTCGTTGACTCGGTCGATTGATTTACATCGGTCTTATGGTTGTCTTCCCACTCTTTGCCACGTAAGAGCATACGTTGTTTCATTTTCCTGCACCGCCGTTTCAAAGCTTTCTGTTTCTCTTTCGCAGCTTTAATTTCATTGGAATTATTGTTATCGATAACTGAGATCGGCAAATCACGTATTTGCAATATATTAAACCGTTGCAGCTCATCTCGAGATGGTTCTCGACCATCGTGCGTGCTTCGTACGGCTTCGATGTGCATCTTTCCTTTCAAATGACTTAGGAGATACACTTCATTCGGTATCTGTTAACGACAATATCGTAAATGTTAACATAAATGAATTATTACTAAAAGACAAATCACAACAGAATGTACAGTAAAGACCCATTCTAAGTCAATTTTCGGTTCTGCGTTGGGGCATAGATCGAGACCGGACACTATTTTTTTGTTGCTTCGTCGACCGCGCCAAACAGAAAACGTCTGACAATACTAGTGCAATAGTGAAACTTCTTTATCTTTTACTTATTTTTAATGAAATTTTACCAATATATTTCGGACATTCTTCTGATTAAAATAACACCAAACAAGATACAATTTGGCCCATATTTACTGTACATGTAAAGCACAACTTACAATATGACACATAAACAATATGTTTAAATAAACAACTGAACATCTCGAAAATTATGTTCTCAAAGAATTAGACTAGAATTTTGAAAATTAACGTTGCTACAGCCCGTTGGAGGTTTTTAAACGACTGATTTTAATCAGAAAAATCTGACAAATATCTTGAGAAAGGTTGTATAAGAAAAAAGTTGAAAATGAAAAAGTTAGCATCGTATTGGTATATTAAACAATACAATAAGTTTTGAATTTTTTCCGACCGTCGCGATTACTGTTTCTCTTTCATCTTCACTCGCTATATCCTCTTCTATGTCCAAAAGTTACTCTATACCGTCAATTAAACTATTAAATGCAGTTGAAATTATATCGTGTTTAGTGTCATTTTAATAAGAAAAATGCCACAAGTAAGTTGGTGAAAAAGTCCCATAAACAAATAATAAAAAATAAAGAAATTTTGTAATTGGATTAGTAGCGGTTGGGTAGTGTGGAATGAACAGTGGAATGGGTAGGCGAACCGATCTCATAGAACGGTCTCCTCCACCGGACTTATAATGAGACTTCACTATATAACGTGATTCGGTGAAAAATACTTACAACTGTTCCGCATAGAGAACACTGTTTCTGGGCGGGATAGGATTTCAAAGTTGGTGGAACTTCCTCTGACCTTAAAATCGAAGATTCAACTGCTTTTTGTCGAATCTGCTCTATATTCTCAACGTGCCTCCTCGCTGACTCTTGTTGTTTCTGAGCTATTTTCTTCTGTAACTCTTCTTGATTCGCTAATTGAGCTGCATGAAGGGCCGATAAACGTTCTTCTCGATCCCTAGCTTTTTCTCTTGCGAGCTCCTACACACGTTTAATAATAATTAGCACCAATTTATAATATAGTAATAAAAATATTATTACCTGTCGCTCTTTTTCTCTTTCTAGCTGCATTTTACCGACTCTTTCTTCACGTTCACGACGAGCTTGCTTCATTTTCTGTATACGCAGTTGCCTCTCAGCCTCTAAAGCTCGCCTGCGTTCCTCAGCTGCAGCTTCTTTAGCAGCCTTTTCTTCCTGTCGACGTTGACGTTCCTCTTGGATTCCCTAAAAATCACGTTATTATAAGCGAATAAATAACAATTCATTGGGAATACAATTTTATATAGTGTACTTGTAGTCTCTCTTCTTGTTCCTGACACAACGCCATGAAATCGTGTCTTTTGTTCTGTGCTTCAAGTTCATTAATAAATGCAATCTCTTTCAATTTAGAGTCTTCGTCGTGAGCTTTCCTCACAATTTCTAATAGATGCTGCGTTCTATTTTCTTCTGCCCGTTTCAACTTCATCTCCATTCGCACCCTCTTGTCTTCTATCAGCTGACTTTTGGCACTCTTAACGTCTTTCACCTTGTTTAACAATTCTCGTAATCTCTGTGATTTCTCCATCAACAACTTCTGACGCTTATGTTGCGCACAAGCCTGTTTTGCTTGGTATCTCCTCAGTGTCTCGGGTAATGACCTTTTTCTGGATGGAGATGAAAGCTTTTGATGCAATTCTAAAGCTCTACCAGGATGACGGGCTACTAACGCACGTAATTGTGCGAGCGTGTCTACACACTCAGCCCAAGACATTCCCTCTAATACATTCTCATACCTAGAACAATCTAAGTTAAATTCTATCCAAAACAAAAGACATATTAAACGTAATGAATCTCTCCCTGTATATACAGGGTGGTTCACCAGACATTACTATCTCGATTTTCGTCATTACTATTATTAGTAGCGAAGAATGTTTATATAAGGTTGAATGGTTTCTTTGTGGCGTTGTGTCTGGTTTTTTTTATAGGTGGACGCGTAAAAAAGATATGAAGGTGATCAGTATTTTTTTAAATGGGATCGTATGTTTTTTCTTGCTCCAATCAATGAAGCTTAATATTTGGTGAACCACCCTGTACACATATATATGTGTGTATGTACCTATCTTCTAAACTGACGTCATCGGGCACCGCAGTAGGAGACGTTGCTGGTTCATCCTCTATTTCAAGGACCATTTCACCATCTGTCTCGTCAGTTTCTGTGTCAACATCAGTTTCTGCACATCCTAACTCTAAAATTTGCCTACGCAAGGAAGCTTCTTCATCCGACAACTGCTGCGATCGCTGAGAATCAGCTTCTTCCGTTTTTCTTTCCTCTTCCAAAATGATTCTCTCTCTTTCTGCTTGGGCAGCCATAAATTGTTGTATACGCTTTTCGAGTAGCTCTGCGTCGCTTTTAAATATAGCTGCAATCATCGATGTAGAATTTATTTCATTCAAATTAACGGTGTTTTTGAAAACCTCTTCTACCTTATCTTTAATGGTAAGGCTTGCAACCGACTCCCCTTTCACTTTTTCTACTTCGTTACTTATGTTTTTCCCTTCTTTTTCCGCAATACATTTCTTTTTCTGTTTGCCATTTCCATCTGGAGTCAAGCATTTCTTTTTACATTTTTCTGACGGGCTTTCTATAGATAGAGCTGGTAAAGATGTAGCGGTACTCGGTTTGTGAAATCTTGTAGACATATTTAAATTATGAGTACTTCCTCTTCTGCAACGGCCTCTAACCGTTTGCCAACCATCATTCTCTTCTTTTGTCTTTACGGTAAGCGTTTGTTTTGTTAATACCTCTACTGAACCGTTTATATCCTTACAGCTTTGATCCTTTTTCAGCGTACTTTGTTCCGAAATCTAATAAGAATACAACAGATCATACTATTTACATTTTAACTGAAAGTAATTATTAGACTGCGGATCTTTATACATTTATGATTTACAAAAATTTTCAAAAAATGCTGGAGATTTTTATGTATTTTGCCAATGAACATAGACTTTTATTTGGTTTATTTTATCCGTAGTCTAGTAATTACAAATTTTATAAATACTAATAAATATACAGCACAGATCTTTATACAAAAAAAAACTTTGTACCTGAATTACAACAAACTCGAGTGAAATGGAAGTTCATTTTCTTTCTTAATGTGTTTAATAGATAGGAAATAATTTAACACAATTTTCAAATTTTTCGGATGGTTTTCCTTTTTCAAAATTACACCTACTCATTTTTTTCATAAATGCATAAAATCCGCTGTCTACTAATAAAGTATAAAGTGATAATAAAATACCTTGTCATCGAAAGATTGAAATCGTTGCCTCACTATGACGGATGTTCCGGGTTTCATTTTGTTTGAAGTCGATATATATTTATCACTTAGCGTGGTTTTACTTCGAAAAAATTTCGGAGTTTCTGGGAGACCTGGTTGTTTCGTTTTAGTAACCTTCATTTGCGATACCGTAGAATATGCTGGTTTGTTAATATTAACTGATCCTTTGTTGGAATTATTGCAGGACATGTCCGATACAGTTTTTGTAACAACTTTAATATTTATATTATCACTCGCATTGGACTGTGTTTTTGGTTTTTGAGTGATTTTATTTGAAACTTTTGTAATACTCTGTACACTTTTATTCGTTGAGCTAATACTATTATTTTCTTTCACGATAGTATTGTTAGATTCTATTAATTTATTTTCAGGTGTTATATTCTCTATGCCAACAGCTCGAACACTTTTCCCTGTGCTTTGCTTCTTTACTTTTGCATTAATTTCATTTTTGCCAAGTCCTATATCATTCCTGGGACTTGTGGACTTAACTAATGGACTATTTTGAGCACTCAATTTATTATCCACACCGATAGATTTAGAATGTTCTTTCTCCGTCGATGTAACAGTATTTAATTGTATATTTTTATCATTCTGGATTATTTGTTCATTTTTCTCTAGTATTATATTAGAATCTGCTATTTTAGTAGAATTATTGTGTAATGTATTTTTAATTGGTTTCGAAACATTTTTGGTATCCAACTTACTTTTCAGATCACGTTGCGAATTATCATTTGCCTTTTGATCCGTTGCAATGCTACCGCTTGTTTTCGAACATATTACATGTTTGACAAGAGTTTTATTTACTTTCATTGAAGTGAGTTTCTCTTTCATCAATGATTGACTTATTCCCTTATCTGTTGGACTTTTACATTTTTCACTTAAAGTTGAATTATTTCTGGTGACATTACTTTTATTATCTTTTACCAATTTGTGTGCAGACTCTCCTTTTATCTGGCTGACCTTATTATCTATAGAAATAGTCTTACTTTCTGAAATAATTTGGTCAACAGGACTTCGACACACAGATTCGGCAGGGCTCATTCTTTGCAAAGGACTAGTGGATTTTGGAATCATCGTCGAATTCCAGATGCGACAAGGAGATGTTTTCCTAACTTCCCAGGCTAATGGAGTACGTCTCAGCGGAGGTGATGAATTTTCATATGCCCATTTCACTTTAAACCATTCGATCAAATTATGGAAATCTCTTGTATAGTTTTCTAAAACTAGTATCACCTCTTTGCATTCTGAAATATTTTCATCTTCTTCGCACGTTTGATAAATACCATCAACAGCTCTTTGCAGATTACCAAATAAAAAAGCCCAGTATCTCGCCTGTAATTCTGTCATAAAAACAAAGCAATTTAGCGTACATTCAAAATTGCATACAACTTAAATACATATGGTTTTAAAATAATTACTTCGATTCTCATTAAGTCAAAATGTTTAATACTTAATACATATCATAATATAGTGTTCAATTATCGAGATTGATTCTAGCATTAAGAAGTTGTAATATAATATTATATAATGCCATCCATTGGAAGAACCTGTGGTCCATGTGGCAAACGGTAGTAGCACAGTGAAATAAATGGAAGCTTTGGGCTTAGGGAATAATAAAGTAATAATTAAACTTTATGAGAACCACTTTTCGAACAACCCAATACATTATTATTCTATAACTAGACTGCAGATTTTTGTGCATTTATGGCTTCTGAAAATTTTCAAAAAAAGACAGAATATAAAATTTGACAGAATTTAATACAAATCTATAAAGACTACTATACTACTGAAAATAAGATTTTATTTGTTCCCACTTTCTTGAAATTTGCCTGCAAAAATTAAAAATTGCATGAACATCCGCAGTCTACTTATAACTTTAGCTTACCAGATTTTTTATCTCGACCAGTGGAAGCTGATCGTACTCTGGTGGTTGGTTTCATTGATCGTTTGGTTGTACTCGATTGTGATATTCTCGGCACACTAGGTGGTTTTCTAGTAACCTTCTCACTATTACTTGTTCCAACTGGTACATTAAAAGCAATCAAATTTCTAGCTGCCCGACCTTCCT
This sequence comes from Lasioglossum pauxillum, assembly GCA_933228785.1. Lineage (NCBI taxonomy): Eukaryota > Metazoa > Arthropoda > Insecta > Hymenoptera > Halictidae > Lasioglossum > Lasioglossum pauxillum. Next base: position 298,637 of record OW121706.1, on the reverse strand, counting down.
CTTGTATTAGCAATCGCACGTCAGCCATTTTTAATAGCCTTCTATAAAATATAAAAGTTTCATTACATTGTTTCCATAGTAACATGTTCAAAATATTCTTCTAAACTTTTACTTAGACTTCTAAATTAACGAGAAAATATAAATAATACACTGGCAACCAAACTTTCTAATAAGCCGAGCGTTTTAAATGAAAGTTATATTTCATAAAAGATAACGAAATAAACGAACAATATTTATAAGTAAATAAATAAGTCACGTATGATAAAGATTAGACAGCAGAGCTTTATGCAAAATAAAAATTTTCTATTTACCTGGATTACAACAAACTGCAGTGAATATGTTTAATAGGTTGAAAATAATGTAACAGTATTTTTAAATTCTTTTAATATTTTTACTGTCTTAAATTCCATAAAATCCTCTGTCTAATAATGATATTTGAATATTATTTTAGCAAAGTAACAGTCTAATATTTTGTTTCACTTTTGAGGTTATACGACTGTCACAATTATGATGTAAATACTAAATGCTATTAAATAAAGAACAGCAGACGTCTCCAAACAAATAAAACACTAATAAATAACCTACTAAAAACTGTTAAATCATGCTGCTAACATTATCAGCAATAATCATTGAAACAATAATATATGCATAAATTTGTATACACATTCTATGACATCACTCTATAAGTTGAAACACTACATATATATTTAAATGTATATATTCAACAATAGCGATGTAGAAACTTACTTTTGCTATGATAATAATTACAAAATATCAAACAACGTTTGATTACAAATTGATTTTAAATCGCATAAACTTTGAACTAACATTTCAGTAGCAGTACAAGACATTTTCTGACAAATATCGTTTCTAAGTTTCGCTGCAATTTGTTGGTTCCACTGACAGTGCCGCATTTGTGGCTGCATTGAAAAGTGTAAAGTGTAACAAATACACTACGTGCAGCAGTATTTTGCTAAATTTACATATGAATATTATAAAAGTACTCGATTCTATATAAATAATGTATTTATTACCAGAGAGTTATTACCGATACTAAAAATTGATCTTCTTAAATATATATATTTCTCTTTTCATTAAAAATTTTCCGAATGTATTCATATATATTTTGTCTTTATTTTTTCAAACTAATATTATGTACGCAACAGTTTAAATAATTTAGATATGTAAATAAAACACATTTTTCCTTGGTCACTACATAATTTATGAGTATATATATATACATTTATTATGCAGTTATACAATTAATTACACATCTACTTACGCTAATAAACATTTCAAACTTCCAAAAAATACGTTCTCATAAATAGTAAATAAAGTAAATTATAATTGGTTTACTATTTTTCTTTATAGTTTCGTAGAGTATCATTGGTTACATAAACGACATTTCTCTGAGAACTGTATTCGCAATAAAATTAATCCGATTTTTGCATAAGAATGTTCCGGATCGTAACAGTGTATAATTGAATTTTGTTTCGAAGTTATCCAGTGTGTCGTACGACGGCAGTGAGAAGTGTTTCTCGAAGAAACTGTTAAATTGGTTTACGCAGTGAATTCACGTCCAGCGCCATCAACGCGTGATAAGATGAATCGCGAGAAGCGGTTGCGAGGACTGTAGCACACATTTACGTGGGGAAATTTAATTAACACTTCGTTAAAGTGTCTCTTTGGGCTTGTATCATAGATTACAAGTAGTTTTTTTAAAGTCGGCTGGGAAGCCGATCATCATAAGACGGTGACCGACTGCGAAAATAGGATTAAAAATCGATTTGGAGGTTTCCAGAAGAAAAGGCCACCAAGAGAGGCGGACGATCTGCCAGACTTTGCGGGGTGACGCGGGGAAATTTTCAGATAATCGTACGTATTTTACGGCTATACGTAAACCAATCTTTTCTCAACGTTCTTACACAACTGGGATTGCCTGCATAGTTGAGTTTTACGCGATACCTGACTACGTGCACGAATTCATTGTTTACGCATATGTAGAAGTCTTCGAGCAGCTTTGGAGGTTGGCAGAGATATTCAAGGAGAAACATTGTACATTTACGCTTTTTCCGTTCGATCCATTCAATGTTGTTACGTTCGTTACGATAACCCTTGGGTAGATTCGTCTTTGAACAATACGTTTTGTTGTTGTACACCGATACAAATTTCTCATTTTCAGTAGAGCTTTACGTATAGCGTGACAAACTGTCAATTAACGGTGCACACATTGCCGGTCCTGTTGAAGACTTGTAGTATAAAACTTTCGATAATTCCATAGTGTACACTATGTTTATAAAAATAAAGTAAACCATTTTCTGATAACCTACATTTACTTTTGTTGGTCATTTATTAACTCATGCCTGTATCTTATGTGTACGTTTTATGCTGTGCTACAAACTGACTAAAAAATTATCAGAATATTGATCTAATTTTGTACACGTGTTAGGAAATTTCTGCATTTATCTCTTTCACATAACTGTTCCTTATATTATGCATAAGTTTCTGTGAGGTAGTCAATTTTATTTTATAATTTCACATATACGTGCTTTTGATAAAGTAATAAACTCTATGTATAAAAAAGCCTACATTTTTATTATATTACTATCTTTCTCTTTCTCTCTCTCTCACTATACTGAATATGTATATTTATATGATTTATATTTTAGGAAGTCAGTTGCATATTGTTTCAAATTTATAGTATAACCTATTTAAAAGGGGAAACTATCATAACTCATAAACAACATGCTTCGGCAATGCAATGTATAGTAGATAATTGTATTTTAGTTTGTGCGTTCTTTATTTTAGTTTGTATTTATTAATTGAAAAAACAAGTTAGAGGAAGCGGAAAAACTTTTTTTAGGGGTTTTCCATCAAACATGGCTGCTCTACCACGAAGGATTATCAAAGAAACACAGAGATTAATGCAAGAACCAGTTCCTGGTATCAGTGCTGTTCCAGACGATACAAATGCTAGGTATTTTCATGTAATAGTAACTGGACCCGAAGATTCGCCGTTCGAAGGTGGACTTTTTAAACTTGAGTTGTTCCTACCAGAAGACTATCCAATGTCTGCACCTAAAGTTAGATTCATTACAAAAATTTATCATCCAAATATAGACAGGTATTTACTTATATGTTAATTTTTTATCGCTTTGTTTCTATCGTGATTAAAATAACTTTCCCGTAGATGTTATTGCTTTGTCGTTAGAAAATATGTGTTTCCAGGATTGCAAGGGTATGGGATGCGCCTTCTCAATTCTCGATAAAGCAAATTGAAAAGTTTAATGTTACCGAGGGGTAATATTAAAATATTTAGAATGATAGTGAAAAGTTTAAAGTTACCGAAGGGTAGTATTGAAATATCTTGGGGTATTAATGGGGTTTTTCAATCGCCCTCAAAAATCCTATTTTTACATGTACGAGGCATAATTTGCATTATTTAGAAGCACAAAGCTGCGTGTGTAGCTATTTCCATAAAGCTGCGATAGCTGCATGCTGCCGAATAATGAAAATTACGCCTCGTAAACGTAAAAATAGAATTTCTAGCGCTTTTGGCTACTGACAAACCCCATCTTCGCATTATCGATAACTGAGATAGCGCATCCCGAACCCTTGCAATCGTAGAAACGAGTCTACCCTCTTAGATCGGTATTCTTTGTTATGAAATTTTAAAAACCGGAACTGAAACTTGTATATTTTTTGTTAAAAATGTTTATATTTGTTACATAGATTGGGCAGGATTTGTTTGGATATTCTCAAAGAGAAATGGAGTCCTGCTCTTCAAATTAGAACAGTTTTACTGTCGATACAAGCACTTTTAAGCGCGCCGAACCCAGACGATCCTTTGGCAAATGATGTTGCTGAACTCTGGAAAGTTAATGAAATTGAAGCAATACGTAATGCCAAAGAGTGGACTCGGAGATATGCTATGGACAACTGATCTCAGATCATCCATGATGCAAAGTGACATTACCCCTATTTTTCCGAGTTTACTGATCACATTACCCGCACCAGCTGCGTACCCTGCACCTATGTCCACAATTTTGCTATAAAAATAATAAAAGTTTTGTAAGAGTAAACAGAATGAAACTGTATTTTCTATATTGCGGGGAATACAAAGATGTTGTTTAGATTTCTTCGCCGGTTCATCAGACATATTTGTAAAGAATCTTCTAACAATAAAATACATCGATTGTGAGAAGATTTCTATTTCTGCAAAAAGGTATAATTTTAATGGATAATTACTTAATGTTAGTGTAAATTTGTGGGTTTTTACTTAAAATTATTCGTTTATAGCGAAAGTAAGTGAATGTAGCATCTTGCGTGACCTCCTTTTTTTCATATTCAATTACAAAATGGCTTGTGCAATTAGTAATTTATAGCCCTGATTTTGGTACCATTAATGTATCCCTGAAGCAAAACAAAAGTACTGGGTTGATTGTTTTGTTATACAGATATTAAATTTTCTGTATGTCATTATGTCTACTAACTAATTGTCTGATAATCCTGACTTATTTATCATTGTCGTGATTATACAATACCACGTAAAAGATATTACAATAATTGAATTAGATTATGGAACGTAATAATTTTTATTTATAATTATGAATTTTAAATAATAAGTGATCGAGCATATTTCAAATTTTACGAATGTGTGAAGTTGCATTTTTAAAATGTATAACAACTTCGATAACATTTACATATTGAAGTACTTTATTTATTAGCATACTACACGATATAATTGGTTCCATGTTCATAATAACTTTTCTCTCCTCATTATGATAATTAATATATTATTGTATAAATATAAACTATTAAGCGAGAATTTGCATCATTTATTCAATTTTTTTTAAGTAAATCAAAATTAATATAGATACCAAAAAGTGTGCCGAAAACGTATATAATTGTTTCCGGAAAACAATTTTCTTAGTATTTATATTATAGATATACATATAAATATTTAGTTTACAGCATTCCCAAACATGTACTTATATGGCTTTAAAACAGGAAGGTAAACAAGGAAAAAAAATATGTATTTTGAAATATCATATAACTCATAAAAGTATTGCTTGCTGGATTAAAATATTTTTTGTCATTACTAGTTTGCTCATACTTGTAAAGAAGATTTAATGGATAAGATGATATAAAATATAAAATAGACAATACATTAAAAAACTTACTTGCACTAGAAATGCTACAGATATTTCATTCGATTATGCTTAAGTAATTTCTGTACAATTTGTTCATTTTTTTTGGAAAATGTTACTGATAAATACAATATAAAACTACGGTATATTTTCTAGAATGAAAAAGTATATGAAGCGAGTAGTTGCAAAAGATCAATGAATTGAAGTGCCTCGTTAAATGGGCATTTGTTGAAACATTTAGTTGATAATAAAGAATTTGCTGTATAAAGAAAAGTTAGAATTTTATACTTTACTTTCATTAATTTTACGCATATCAATATAATATCTTTTTTATTAGAATTGTATAACTCCACCATTATATCTATGCATTTTTTAGCATTTCTCATGAATTCTTAGTTTTAAATATTCATATATAATTTATATATTATAAAGATTATCATTAGATATTTAATTTTGTCGATAAGTATAATACTTCCATGGAAAAAGTGAGAAAGCTTATATTAGTATATTTGTAAAGAATTTCCATTTTTACTATAAACATCTCTTGATCTAGTTTGAATAATTAAATTCGAAATGTTATCAAAGTTTATCAAGATTAGTTATGGAAAACTAAATAACTGTAGATAATTTGCTGTAATAAAGATGTTATTATACATGTGTTATAAAATAATATTTATAGAGTAATATTAAATCTCCAATATACATTTACTGTTTATCGTTAAACAAGTAAACGGGAAGTTTTGTCAATTTAGAAACAGAAATATATAGAAACCCAGTAGTGAGCAAAGTGCTGCTAGATTGGCAGCAGACTTTCAGCAGACGACCGCGGAAGGAACGTTGGCATCAAATGCATATTCCTTAGACCAGGGGTGGGTAGTTTCGTCTCAATTCAGACAAAACTGGACAAGACTGTCACCATCATAGCGCCCAGTGTCCACCACCAGCGTCCGTCGTTACCATGGAGGAAGGACACGCTTCATCTGTCTAGCGCGCTACACGCGCCAGCGTACCATGTCACATAGTAGAAGTACGCTGGTGCGTGTAGCGCGCGAGCGTGTTGGAAAATGAACAGTAGGTTATAGTGGGGGTATGGTTTTTTTTTAGTTTAGTTTAGTTTGTTCTTTACCCTATTTTTATTTTTTTTTATTTTTTTTTTTTTTGGTATGGTTTAGCACCCACGGTACCACGATTCTGGCATCACTGCGTGATACAGTTACCATATATCTAGTCTCGCCAGGCCCCTTACCCTTCCGCACCTCGCCCAACTGCGCAGGGAAGCCCGCCTTTGCTTCCTCCACTCTTCCCACTAAAGCTAACTTAGCTTGCTCAAAGTGGTACGCGTCAGCGTCAGTGGGAATAGTGGGGGAACCAAAGGCGGGCTTCGCTGCGCAGCTGGGCGAGGGGCGGAAGGGTAAGGGGCCTGGCGAGACTCGCATATGGCAACCCTGGTCCGGACTCTCGTGGGACAAAGTGTAGTAGGCTTTTGTCTATACGTATAATTCCACACAATCAAATTTTGCAAAAACTTTAACAGCTTATACCTGATTAACTATTTGTTTGTGACATGTGGCTCCTTTCAAACTTTTTCTCTTCACGATGAGTACAAGGCGTTGATGTAAAAAAAACTTTAACACAATTTTCTTTGTTATAAGCAATTTTGCGGCAACTTTTCTTACAAGCAATTTTTCTTACAAATGTCCAGCGATCCAGAGGTATAGGTATACTCACCCCTAGGACTGATGACCATTACTCTTTCTACACCCTGTACATAGCAGCTTTGATTTTGCTACAAAAAAGTGATTGTTAATATATCGATGTAAATGAGCAATTTTTTATATAAATTTGCAGTGACGATTTATAAAATATTCTACAATTTTATGCCTCTTTAAAATGAGTTAACGGCGACGTTTATTACTGCGTTCCTGCATTTTCCATGTATCGAGCTTGTTCAATTTTTGTAGGTATTAAATTGCACTCGCATCGGCTCGCATGAATGATTATTTTCATTCGTTTTCAACAGCTTTCTGTGACGTATGTAATTCAGCTGATTTCAATGGCACTTTGAAAGCACTTGTATTTTTAATTGAAGAGTATCCTTTAACGCTGTTACCTGTTTCTGTAACGATGCTATTCTGCGACAATTTGCATTAACATATTTTAACCTCCGCAAGGTAATATGGGCTCTCAGAGACCCCAGATTCAGATTTTTCAAAAGAATTTTTATATGAATAAAATTAAATCTGTTTGTTTACTTTTTACCGAATGTTATTATTTATCCTCAATTTATTAAAAACGAGGTTATTTATGAAATTCACGAAAAACTATGATTTTCACCACATTTAACCACTTGTTGCTCCTGCATGGGTATGTTAATCGATTTTGATGAAATTTTTAGCAAATGTATAGCTAACATAGATCTACAAAACATATATTTTAAATTTTCATTAAGGGTCCAAATAAAAAAGTTTTGAAAATGGCTTTTTTTATTTTTGCATGCAACCTTGTAAATTGTAATTTCTGGAAAATCTTTTTTGCAGATCATTTAGTAATCCAATGCTTCTAATTGCTTATAAAACATCAGGTCGTTTGGTACAATTATAAAAAAGTTATACTGTTTTAAAGTGCGTTCAAATACTTTCGTGGTTCGCTGTACATATATACGTATAAAAGTCTCTCTAACCGATTTCACATAATTATTTTTTACAATTAAAAGACTGCGAGGCAATAATGGGTGGTACATTTACTTATACCTATTTGTTCATTCCTGTGATTTCATGCGTTTTCATTCATGCGGTCGGACAACTGCATATAAAAAGTAAACAATGAATATATCAGGTTCACGTTTGCGCTTTACCAGCGACTATGAAAATTTCATACGTGACCTAATTTATCGGTATCGCTGGATGTGAGAGTCCGAAAAAGGAATGTCACAGTTAGCGCGCTGAAAAAGCAAGTTGACCTTTCATGGACCTTGAAATAACGACGGTAAAAATATCTTATTCCTCCCAACAGATGCTATAATTAAAACGGCGTATACAAACACTTCCTTCTATATTTTTTCATATCAAGTAAACTGGAGATGTTTATATGATTCCCAGTTTTCTTAAAAATAATTTCATATATGAGAGTTTTAGTATATTCAGAATATTACATAAACATTTCTTTCAATCATATTGTCAAATTTATTTTATTATACTTCTATACAATCGAACATACTGTGTATATGTAAATGCATAAACACCTGCGATTTAAGTGGGTACCCTGGTTTTCGAAACCGTTTTCGCATTAAATTTTAGAAATTTCTTCAGGATATCTATTGAACCTTACACATTAGGATTTTGACAATATATTGTCAAGGTCATCATTCTGAACAACTTTTCCTTATACATGTTACCGCCGCTCGATTTTAATTTTCGAGATATTCGTACAAACTTTAGTTATACATACTTATGTTACCACTACACTGTATTCTGGGAACAATGGTCACTGGAATAGTGATTGAAAGAGTAATTGGAGTGGGTTGAGGTTATATTTTCTGGCGGGGAGGGAGGTTGGGTTAGATCTCACATAGGCGCCTACACTCAATATCCCATCTGACCTCCATCGACTCACGATCATATGGGAATGACGCAACTGGGTTGAAATAACGATGGTCCTGTACGAGCAAGTGTAAAACATTCACGAGCTCTCCAGCGCGTCAAAAAGTCTTAAAACCCATGGCGAAAAGCATACGCGGCTCTAGCCGCGCACAATATAAAATCCCTGGAGAAGGATAAAAAAGTTCCACGTACCAATAATGATGGTACAGGGCCCGAGATGCGACCCGCCTGACTTTTCGGGAGACTGTGGCGGAGTATCAACTTGGCGTTACGACCTTCCCTACTCAATCGAACGTCGGTCGTGGCCGTCATCAATACCGCGAGCAGTATGCTGAATAAGAGAGTCATCCACTGTGCACAACGAATAGGCTGCGCATGTCCCCGAGTCGAACTATCCTTCAAAGGATAGCCCGGCTTAGGCGTCAACACTTCCGTGTTGACAAGAGGGACACGCAGCATTCACCTGTAAACTGTAAACGCATCTCTCTCGGATCGCGCCAGCAAAGGACCAGGGGAGGTGGTGTCTCCCCGGATCATAACCTGATCAGGGGCAGGAAGACAATATCTCGGGGGCCTGACACGCGAGAGGGAAAGGGCGATAGTTCTAATAGAGAACGATAAGTCGATACCACAGATCAAGCTGATGGAGGCTGATATATCGCGACATCTGGCTACGGTAAATTTTGAATAGTTTTTGAATTTTGAATAATGGTACAGTGATTTGTAGAGGTGTGACTCATTCTCTGTCTCTCTCTCTCACTCTCTGAGTCACCACTCGAGTGCTAAGGGTTAAATATTTTTTTACCTATAGCACGATAACAAAACAAGAACGAAAATTGACAGATTAAACAAATTTTGGTTTGTGCAATAATAGTATATGCGTTGAAGATTCTCTAAATATTTCATGTCAAGTCAACGAGAACTTGAGATACCGTGGCTACCGTCTTAAAACAAATGCGTTTAAAAATTTAACTATCAATATCTCGCCATGCGAGTTGTATTTTCCAAATGCCTGTAACTACGTTCATTTTACGTATTCAAACAATTCTTTTCACACTAGTCCAGTCTTCTAAATCACTTATACCCATAGAGAATGCAAAACAAAAATTGATCTTTTGAAAATGAAAAAAGAAGTAAGTTAATCCGTCACGAAATGTTGAGTTAAACCGCAACTTCGCGTGCCATTTCATTTCAGTTTCTAATGGAAATAGTAAACTTCTATTTATAAGATAGATTTTTATCTGCAATTAAAACCATCTTCAGAATATATATTTTCTGGTGAAATTGAATAATTACTGTGTTTCATTGTGTTATTTCTAAAAGGAGGACAGGGACGAGTTTTTTCTGGTGCACCTTTCTTTTTGACTTTTGTAAAAACAAGGGTACCATGCGAACGCAAATGGATGTGTTTGGCGAATATAGAGGAACTATCGTGAACGAACGTAATATGCAGGAACTGGTTTTTGAAATTTCGTTTTCAAGAAAAGCGAGTTTAAAAGTTCATAAAAATACATCAACTATTAAATTGGTAACAACTAACATTGTCTGTTCATGATTAATCATTTCTACTTTATCTGTATAACGAAGCAAGCTTGCTCGACGATTTTTAAATTTCAATTTTCTCGAAAACGCAGTCTTGTGTAAGAAAATGTTATTGTTAACTTTTAACTCCTTTTTCTATAAAGAATCATCCTCTTCCTATTTGCGCTGTGAATACTGGAACACTTTGCATTACCGAATATTAATATTAAAAAATGCGCTCATTATAATGTGCTGCCGTCGCGTCGGTACTCCATTATAATAACTAGACAGCGGATAGTTATGCAAAATAAAACTTCTCCACCTTTTTTCTTTCTTATTAAGTTTAATAGGTTGAAGATAATATACCGGTCTTTTAAATTCTTCTAATATTTTTACTGGTTTCGATTACACCTACCCATTTTGTCCATAAATGCATAAAAAATACGCTGTCTAATTATAACTTGATTAAGAACTTTTAATTTGTCGTAGTATATGGCGAATAAAAATATTCCGGTATTCGATGTGCTGAGGTTAAAACCATTTTAATTGATCATTAGTTACTTTAGTGACTTATTTTATCAAATGATGACAATGTTTACCGTAAATGTATGTTTTCGAAATGATTTAGACATTCTTTGCAAACCGCATATCAAATTCCATATTAATCGTTTTAGTAATACTAGCACAGTTGACGATATGATGAAAAATATGCATAAAATCAAGAATTACAGATTAGTATGAAATTATGGATTAGTCTTTTAGTTAAATCGTGAAATATTAAAATTTTTTCAGATACAACGTAGAAAGTTGGTGGTATCCTTGGTCGATGGCATCTGTATGCCAAATTTCAATTGATGTTCTATAAATAGAAAGCAGTACGTAACATCGAATATCAATACTGGAACGTTGCTACAGCTTCGAACGAATGACGTTACTATTTATGCACAATCATTTAATCCTATTACTCTGAATCTATTAGCTACTTCAATTATTAATGTTTAAATAACCACATACGAAATAAAGTATATAAATAATTTGAAAAATATTGAAATACTATTTATCTTTCCATAATGTAATTTCATGCAAATGCCTATTACTTTTTGTTCGTAATATTTTTCACAAATAGAACAGCAAATTTACAAATTAAATATTACACAACAATTTAAATAATACACTATTTATAATTACGCGAAGTCAGGGAGCTTCTAGGAATGGAGTCAAGCGCAGACGAATCTGATGCGAAATCAGGAGCTGCTAGGAGGGTGAGACTTCGTGAACGAACCCAATGCGAAATTGGGGAGTAGCTAGGAGCAACGCGCAGACGAACCCGATGCGAACCCAGGGAGCTGCTAGGAGGTTGTAGAACAGCGCGGACGAACCCAATGCGAAATTGGGGAGCCGCTGGGAGGTTGGATGAGAGCACAGACGAACCTGATACGAAATCAGGGAGTCGCTGGGATTGTTAGTAGGCCTCGTTACTAGTATAATATCTAATCGATACAATCCGAGCGGTAAGATTGTATCGTGTGGGAACGTTCAATTACTCGATTAGGATATTGGACAATAATTATGGGTTTAATGAATTTGCGCGAATTATCAAAGAACACAAATATATATATTCTGATTATAAGAATTTGTATTAGAATTGCGCAATTGTCGCGAACGGATTGAATTTAGAATATAGAGAATTGAAAGAAGGTATACCTAAACTAGGATGTACGGTGTTGACTGGCACTGGCAATGCGGGGGACTCGGAGCAACTTTATCGCTGCCTAAAAGATTTATACCGGACTCGCGTAATCTAATTACGATTTTAATTTATTTCAGATCTAAAAAGGCTACTAGCACGGAAAATAAAATTCTATTTCATTCCACTTTCTTAAAGTTCGTCTAGAAAAATTGAAAATTGCATAAACATATCCGCAGTCTAGTCATTAGATATCTCGACGAAAAAAATGTGCAGTAATATATGGAAAAATCTATAGAATTATTGGATTTCATGCATGATGTCAATATCAGTGATATCAATAAATGGATTCTGTTAAAACAGGAAGCGAAGGATGCAAGTGAAAGAGTGAAAAAATTTCACTATTATTTTCAAAGCTACGTCGACATTCATGCTAGCAGCATTCATATTAATGAAACCATTGCGTTGCTTACCGAGGATTTAATAATTTTTAGTAGGGAATTACGATTTTATTAAAAATCGTATGACATTTAACCTTGGCGCTTTGAAGGGATAAATATGATTTAAAATCAGATACATACATATATGAGAAATTCCGTGATGCAAACAAATGTTCATAAATTGATTGTTCATTATGCCGAGTGTTTACACAGAGTCGACTTGGTATAAAAATTAATATTCGATACAAAAGTTTAATATCCGATATTACTGTGTATCGTTAGCAAACATGGGAAACTCTTAATTTGCTTTACTTGTTGTGGAGGGAAAAATTTACAAATCGAAATGATAGTTTTTTCGTACTGATGATGAAAGGCCTCCCTTTCTTTATTTCTTGGATGAAGAAAAAGAAATTTTTCTCGGACGCTCGGTAGTACGTGATCGCGTCCAGCGATCCCCACTCCGCGCGTCAACGCTCCCTACTCCGCACAGTGTTGTTAGATTGGGCGGCCTGCGCGCGCATACGCGACGATTCTAGCGTCAGGGAAGTAAAAAGTTGGGGTACCTTGGTCACCCCGCATAATCTCGCAAAATGTTTTTTTATGGAAATGTCCCAGATGCGCAGGGTTTTTGGGGAAGAGCAATTACAGTTGTTCGGTATTACCCATGAAGACCAAGGTATATAGTGTCGCATGGTTTAACGATGTTTTAAAGCATTCCGGCCGTTGCTTAAGACTGTAGGACGCACATACGTTCCTGCATCTGGTCGCGTGTGCGCGCCGCGCCGCGCGCAGGCCGCCTAATCTAACAACACTGACTCCACTACGTGTTCCCACTCCGACTCATCCTCACTCCACTGGCCCACTTCGCACCGAAGGAGCTCAGTGTGGTTGTGGTAATCAAAAATTAACACTATCAGTAGAGACAAAAGTCACACAATGCGAGGGAACTATACTGTAGCCTCTTTTTGCGCCCATAGGACAGTCATATATCTTTGGTATGTTATTTAAAACGTAATTAAATATTAAGAAATCAATTTCTATGTAACTTTTTTTCTTACTATTTTTCTTTAGTTGATGCAGCAAATGTTTATTTAACATAGAGACCTCCAGTCTAATTATTATAGTTTTTTCCTCAGACAAATCTGACTTCATACATCCTTTAGGACTACTTTTGCCGTTGAGCTAACAGGCCGATGTAACATGAACTCATAACCACGCTTCCTATGAACGGAATCACGATGCTTGTAATAAATTGCGAAGAACGTCGTCGAACTAAATTTTATCGCGCTTCTGGTGTTTGATGATATTTGCCAATTGTTGTTGATGGTGCTTGGGAGTACGGCCATAAAAGTCAATAGATTTAATAAATCGCTAATAACAGCAACGGTATACGATTTGTTGTAACATGACAATATAATGGTGGGAGAGGTGGTGACGGGGGGAGCGTGAGAGATAGCTGGTGAAGACGGTGGCAATGGAAAAGGATGTCTCACTCCAGAAGTACTGAACATAATTATACAATACGAGTTCGTATAAATGTCACATTTTTTGCTTTTGAAATGCTAAACTGATCGTTTGCCAAACGACACGTGCCTATGAAAAATGTTTTTTTTTAAATTACAGTAAAATTACAGTAGCAACAGTTTTTTGCAAATATGTCGCAAACGAATGTCGTCTGGCGGTAACATGTATACGAAAAAGTTCAGAATTATGCCCGCAACCAGACCTGGGCACTTCTGAAATAACATTATTTGAAATATTATATCAAATATCTTTATTACTTCATTTCAAATATCTTTGTTACTTTATTTTATAATTACTTCCATGCCCGCAGTCACTTTTGAAATAACTTTATTTCAGATATTATTTCACATAACGTGTCATTTTAAATCATTATTTCAGATAATTGTGTAGTTGTTCTCCAAAATGATATCACCTAAAATTATTCCCTTACCGTGGACCCTCTCTTCCGCTCGCTCCTCATTCCTCCCCTTGCCCCCTCCCTCTCCCCCTCATCATCTCCTGTCATCCGAAATTTGGGAAACGTGCTCAAAAGAGGGCGAAAAGTCGTCTCTGGTCACTAATGACGTCTTTTGTCACAACTTTTGAACGAATGGACTTTTTAAAACCTTGTTGTTGAAACGAAATTCTCTCGTTTCATTTCGTGTAAAATAAATCTATTATTTTGTTTACATTGTTTTGCAACACCATAATAATCCTGTGGTGTGGTAACCACGTGACCCCGTCCCGCCACGTATGTCTATGGAAATTGAACTTACACCACTTTCATAATCAATCGCTAAGCAATTTCTTTTATTGGCCAATTTGAAATTGAACAAAGCATTGGCATTTTTTAAGATATTAAATATTAACTAGATATCAATAAAAAGTTTACGCTAAATTAATCATAAATTATGTGATATCTCATTTTTTTTTTAAATGGACTTACCCCACTTTCAAAATAAAAGGTTCAATTAATTAATGTCTGGCATCTATTGGTTGCAATCGATGCAGAAACTTTTCATTTCCCATAGAGCACAGAGCATAAGTTTTCCGCAAACATTCTCTCTTCTAAATCTGTACATAGAGAAACTTGAGAATCGAATCGAATCGAATCGAATCGAATCGATGGGACATGGCAATATTTTGAATCCGTGTGTTCAGAAAGCGGCGCGGCGCGGCGCGGCGTGGCGTGGCGCGGAGCAGCGGCAGCGGGACCATCGTCGTTCGACTTCGCCGCTTTGTCCATCGATTCACGGATTCGCCGGTCGCCGGTCGTATTGAACTTGATCCCATTCCTCGCAGCCCAATTAGCCCACATATAGATCCGCCCCATGGCGTCGTGTGGGGTAGCTTTCACCAGGAGTGTGCGCAGTGACAGGTAAGCGCAGATTCTGGGGTTGGAGGAAAGACAGAGCGGAGCAGAGGCAGAGGAGGCAGCTTGCGTCGAGTAGACACGTCGCGATCCCCGACGCCGAAACATCCCCCGATCATGCGAGCGTCGGGCGCCGGTAGCGGACCACCAGTTTCGTCCCTTTCGGTCGTATCTCACCTGGTATCTCACTCATCCACTTGCCCCTCGCTAGCCTACATTTGTCCTTTGAAAACCTTGTTGTCGCCGTTGTTTTCTTTTCTCGTAGTCGTCGTTGTCGTTGTCGTTGTCGTTGTCGTTGTCGTTGTCGTTGCCGGCCCGCGTTCTTGTGCTACTCGATTAACCGTAGCTTAATCGGATCCTCTCAGCCGAGATTCGTTTGCACCCGCAATCCTCGATAGTAGCACACTCAAACATCTGCGAACCGCAGTAGCAGCCGTGCAGGTGGGGGTGGGAGGGTGGGGGGCAGAGAATCTGGAACACGAACAGGTGGTGCGGCATCAGTCCAGCGCTACGGAGTGAGAGATATATCGAGAGAAGTAACAGGTACTGTGGCCAAAACGCTTTTTCCCCCATCCTCGCATTCACATATCCCACTTCGAACCGCGAATTTCACCCGCGATACTTTGCCCATCTTCCGCGACTGGTTCGTCAGATTTATTTTCATCGAATGGAATGTACTTGTTGGCATATCGGCCCTGTTTCACGCGGTTTTTCGAGCGGCCTGCAGCCATGCGAATTCCGACCCGCCGCGCCGCCGCGCCGCGTTGTTCGAGTTTAGCACCACCGCCGAACAGATTGTATCGCCTACTCCGATTCGGTGTTTGATTTTCCATGATCGAGGATAAACGAACCGTTTGGATCCACAGTGCTCCGGGCCACCGCGGATTACAGTTTTTACACGCGTCAGTTTCTGTGTACGTGTGTGCGTGCGTGCGTGCGTGCGTGCGTGCGTGCGTGTGTGTGTGGGGCGATTTTTTGGACGGTCGCGGTAAGTGCTTCACAGTTTTCGTTGAAACGAGAATTGTAAATATCGAGGGACGATTTCATCAAATCTCATGAATATTTCATTTCGGAATCTAATGGTGTCTTGATTTTGATTTATCGACATTTAACTTGACATTCTTCGAAGAATTCACGCGACAGATTAACCGGAAGGCGAATGCACAAGAAATTGTGAATATTTTCGAACACTTTGCTGAAATTTTACAAATATTTCATAGACGAAGTTAATAATTTTGGTTTATCGACGGTTAGCCTAATATTTTTCGTATTATGTGCGCGTTGCCTGACTTGGAAAAATGAATGTACGACAGATTGTAAAGATCGTGGCACTTTGTGATGAAATTTTACAAATATTTCATTTAGAAAGCTAATAGTTTTGATTTATTGACGTCCACCTTGGAATTTCTCGATCTATGCAACACATCGGTTGAAAGATGGAAGGATATGGTTTCGACTTATTCGTATTGCTTACGTTAGGTCGACATTTAAATTTATCAATGAACAATTTACATATTGCTGATTTTTCGAAGTATTTACTTTGAAATATCCGATTCTGCTGTATTTTCTAACGCTTTCTGTTTTAATTATTTTTTCTGTGAATGATGTGACCCACAATCAAAAAAGTGTCCCGTTTTAAATGATAAGTAGATGGCGAATTTTATGCATTTCTAACAAAAAATACTAGATCAAATTCAAAGCAGTGAAAACATTCGGAGAAATTTAATAATGCTGTTCTATCATTTTGAACTTATTAAAATAATTAAAATAAAGAAATGTGTATATGTAGTTACTGTATCGTCTAATTACTGCAGACAGTTCTTTCTCATTTTGCATAAAAATCCGCAGTCTAAAAACTGTCTACCCTAAATTGCAACAAACTGGAGTGAACTAAACGCTGCGCTAGTTTTCTTTCTTAATATCTATAAAAGATTGAAAATAATATAACAGAAGTTTTTTTCACTCTTCGAATGTTTTTACTGTTTCGAATTACACCTGCTTATTTTTGTCATAAATGCATAAAATCTGCAATAACTTCTGCTTTTAAGACTGCGAATATTTATGCACGATAACGGCAAGGGGTTAATACAGGATGTGATTAATCGAAGTTTAAAATAGTGGAATACTTAAGACGTAATAATATAGTTAAATTTTTATTTTGTGTAGAAGATGGCAGACTCCTGAAAATTAGTAATTTTGAATAGTTGCTTTTGAGAGAATTACATTCTACTTGTAATATGACTAGTTTTATTAGATAATTGCATAAGTTCGTGCCCGATTTGAAAATAAAATTCAATGGTAAAATCTTAAAGATTGGTTAAATATTTGGTTAAACATGGGTTAAATTGAAATTTAATATATATATATATATATATATATATATATATATATATATATATATATATTATGTATAGCTAAACATAATAGGGAAGAAAATCAGTTTCTGTTTCACAGGCGGCGCGACGTCTAGTAATTATTCCATACTTTTAAGAAACAGGCACATACAGCGGATCCAAGAAGTATTTGAATTCGAGTTCGATTCTCGAAAATTTGCTAATATTTTACCCTTTCGGAATCAAAAATATTTTAAGTTGTGCTGAAAATCTGAAAATTTGTATGTAGGCTTATATGTATAATAGTGCTCAAGTCAGGAAAAATATTATTTTTCATCTGAAGTGAAGCAATTTCTGTATGTGTTCGTGCTTGTAAATTGCATCTTGATAATTCATATGTGCATAAATTAGTGTGAATTATTTATAAAGATTGTATAAAAAGAAGCCAGTTTTCGTAACCACCATTTCCATTCGTTGTAAAACCATAAAGTTTTGTAAAAATGTTAATCAGATAAGAGTAATTATTCAGGGTGTCTGAAAATTCCATCAACATCCGGAAATGGGAGGTTCCGGAGATCATTTGAAGCGACATTTTCCTTTGCAAAAATGTGGTCGGCGGCTTTGTTTAGGAGTTATTAACGAAAAACACGGACCACTCAGAGCGCGGCTACAGCGGATTGATTCTGGCACAACAAATTATCCGTTGTAATTCTGTAACTATGCGCAATAAAAGTAAAAACGTTCAAATAAATGCTATTGAGCTTAATGAGAGGTATCGCAAAAACAGAGGTGGCCCCTTTCTCCCGAAAATATTACCCCGAAAAATTGAATACATACTACAATATGAGCTCTGCTTAACCATTTAATTAAAAGAAAAAATATTAAGTCGATATCTTCATTAGATGCTGAGAAAACAGCTTGTGACGGTTATCTGGTACACCCTGTATCTTAGGGACTCGAATGCACGCTCACACGGCTCACTTTTCCGTCTTTTCCTCCCGTGTTTCACCCCTCGCCTTTATCGGATCTCGTATCGGTATTTTTACCGTTCACTGCTCAATTTTCTTCTTCGTTGCCATTCGATGCCACGTACATATTTGTTGCGCGGGTCTGGCGGTTGTTTCTTGTTTCTCAAGGACATATAGTTGATTTGTTATTCAGCCACGTGGCTGAAAGGTACGAATTATGCGGCCGCGCTACACTTCATCTTTTTCTTTCAACGGTCGTCTACAGATTTCTTCCTCGCAGAAGTCACGTACCCTCGTTTAGTCCGCGGAAATTTAAACGAACGATTTTTCTCCTTAACAAGCACAGGTCGGAGATCCCCGAAGTCTAATCTGTCGCGTTTTACTTTTAACCTAACCTAACCTGGAATAATTCCATTCTATATGATTTTTTTCATTTTATGGACATACGAAATTGACATAATACCTCGTACAATCTTTAAATGTTTATTTTCTTAGATTAATTTCTTAGACCCCAACATACATTTAGTAATGTAAATTGAGGGGTCGGCAAACTACGGCCCGCCACGCCGCGCCGCGCCGCTTGTTTTTCATCTGGTCCGCGGGATGATATTGTTTCTTACATGAAAATTAAATCAAATTACGCGCTATGTATTATGCAACGGCCGATAGCTGAGTTGAAATGTTGTGAATAATGATCGCGAGTGGCGCTACTGTCGTTTTCTCTCATTTGTCGTTTTTAAAAGCACAGCCAACAGACAAATGTTTGTGCATTGTGCGCCTCGCGAGCTTGTTGACAATTTTGCTATAGCGATGCGCGTGGTATCGTATGTCGTCAATATACTCTGCGATATTTTGTTCTTTTTATTTTATTTTATTGATTACCTACCCTTACCATGTCACTCTTAAAATCAAATATGAAGAGAAAACTCTCTCGAATGATCTATTGACAAGATGATGAAAATTTAAAATCGATACGACTGCTGCTACAGCCCCCCTCCTTGACTTAAACTTTTTATTTGAAAGATTTTTTTCTCTGAAATTTAGTTTTCGAGATATTTCAGGTGGCCAGGATAAATGTCCCACCCTGTATAATTGAAATTAAGTATATTCCAATCGATAACGAATTCTTTTTAAAGACGAGGAAGATATTATTTAATTAATCCCATGCTATTTATTTTCCTTATGCTGTTAGAATATTATAATTCTTCGAAAGTACTGTTATAAAGCCAGCAGAAATTCTGAGCGAATGTTATTATAACCTCGAGTCAATAAAGGGCACGAGTATATTTGCCATAGTAATACTGCACTGAATCATTAATTTATTGGGATAAAGAGCTTTCAATACACAACGTAATTCGGATGAATCAATTTTTCAGTAATTTTTAATTATACTGAATGTATAATGAATCTCGCAGCAGCATCCTTGTTCTCTCTTAATAAATAATTATCCATGATATCAAGCATGATGCTAAGTTATTCAATTTATGTAAATTGCAAATATATTGAGTCCTATTCGGGCAAAAGTACCGAACTAATCTTCAAAGATTAACGTAGTTAACGCATAAGTAACGTGCAACTGCTTTAACACGTGTTTTCATCAACTACAAACGTGGAATAGCGGATGTCTAGTAATTATGAAAATTAAATTACCTTGTCCAGAGGACGGGTTAATCATAGTGCAGAATATTTTACTCTAATGAATTATAATTAAGTATAATACGTTGCGTATTTGCAGAAATTTATCTCTTCAGAATTGTTAGAGTTAAAACAAAGTCCTTTTAGTTTCTTTTCATGTCAAAGTGATATCAATTTTCTAGAGCAACTTAATTATTTTATTTTTAATGCGTTGATCAATTCACTAATACAACCTAATCATTTCATTTTTGATAAGATGATAAATTTACTAGTTCAAATTACTATATAACATTAAATCTCTCTCTCTCTCTCTCTCTCTCTCTCTCTCTCTCTCTCTCTCTCTCTCTCTCTCTCTTTTATTTTATATTAATAGTGTATATTAGTAAAAACTAAGTTATTATTTAAGTATTATTTACAAATATAAACTGACTAATATAAATTAACATTTGTCAACTTCTTTATATTTTTTAAAAATGTTATCGATTATTTTATTATATATTTTTAATACGCACGTTCATATAGGGTGAGAGTCACCTAACGTTATCACCTCAAATATTTTTGTTGTTTTCAAAGATACATTCAGATTATCAACTATCTTTTTTCAGGTATGAAATTGTAGTTTAGCGAGTAATACCAGTTAGGACCAGTTAAACGTACACAGTTTTAATGGTAATGCACGAAAAGTGAAAAGTTTTGTGAAATGCTGTCGGTTTGTATGAAGTCGGTTTCAAACAAAATATATGTATACAATACATATATGTTCAGTCTCATCGGTATAAAAACAACAAACCACTCTTCTGGTAAAAAATGTATTCGAAAAAAGTTACTAGATCAGTTCCAGGTCATTTGAAGGTCATGTCACAGTTCATATTTGAATGTACGATTTCATGTATAATATTATTGTAGGTATCGGAAAATATATGTATGTAGTTATTTAAAACAAACACAAACATCGACGTCCTTGAAAGCTACGAGAAAAGACAACATTTAAGAGAAACAACCCCTGCGAGATACTGACTACTCGATAGCTTACAAATCACACATAAAACATTTTTGACTTTATCAAAATTAAAAATTAAAGAGATATTGTAGGGGCCACAGTTAAGTATAACAACACCAACCCTGTATAAAGAAATATCGACTCATAGTTAGTTCGCGACTGCGTGTAATCCTTTACTAGAAAATGAGATTAATTAAATCGCTGAAATCAATAAGATCAAGAGTTGTCCCGTTACCTGTTGCAGGCAAGGAGGATTGAAATTAAGCGGATTGTATTACGGATTTCAATTCTTGGGAATTGGTGAAATACGTATAAACGGAATGTAAAACCGCTTATTCCTTTGATGCGCCGTTGCGTTGTAGTCATCCGATAGTTGTGTGTATCACAGGCACCACGTTGAAAACGATAACGACCAAAGGACGTTCAGCTCAAGGACGCTCTTCTTTTAGTAGCTTTTCGGATAAAAATCCTGATCCCGTTCAAGCAAACGTGATGCTGATTTTCAGTGTTGCTCCATTTAAATTTTGAGTTGGTGTAATTCAAGCACAGTGTTGGGCGCACAATATATCTAAATAAAATAACACGAAGGGGAACACATCGCATCAAGTCTATGGTACATTTTCTCAAGAAATTTTCTACAAAAATATCCCAATGTTTTTAGAGCCGTTTAAATTTATAGCATATTCAAGAAGAAAACGTGGCTTCGGTTTCCTACCGTTATATCACGCGAAAAATCTCATCAGAAAATGAAGAATGGGTCGTAAAAGTAGAAGCTTCGAGCTTTAAAATGTGTCGAGATTTATTGCTGTACGTATTATACATTATTTTACAAAATTATAATACTTGAAATATCGAGAATTTGTTGAAAATGGTAAAGTCAACGTTGAAATATTTTCAAAAGTCAGTGCATATTGGACGGGGATGTTTTCTTTTTTAGCATAACTGTTAATAGCATCGTGTTTACAGCGGAGCTTTATTTCGTTTTGTGCCGTGGATACATCACTTGGGATATTGATGTACAGTTAAGGACATCTTGTATAAACACTCGAGTAAATGCTCAACTACGCGCTGTTACATTATGAAATACTGCCGTCGCGTCGCGGAGGTTCTAGCACAGCATTACTCTACGGCTACGGAATCCTCGAGATTCATGAACGTTCATTCTGTTACATAATCAAGTACTTTAAGCGATACACGATAGATCGATCAGAAATCAATCTTGAAAATTCTAAATCGATTTAGAATGGACGGTCTTTTTTGCTTTACATGTGTTATTTCGTTCTAGGCCTAATCTGAACGGTACGCTGTAAATCGATATCGGTGCTCCTTTATTGTAGGGTCGGACATTGATTGGCAATTGTCCATCGGCTGCCGTGATAAAGCAGGGGATATTTCTGGTGATCAAACCTTAATTGTTCCAACGTTTTTGTGTCTTTCCACTTTGACTAAAACATCTGAGAACATACATAGTACATAGTACATTGCTTTTGATAACCTTAAAAATTGATTTAAGGTGTAAGGAGGTGTTCTCGATTTCGAAGTCGCTTTTTTCTACGAATATTATTTAAGCATTCTTTCAGAAAAGCTATTCAACCTTTTGCATTAGGATGTTGCACATGCACGCATACAATGAACCCCGAAAGTATTTGAACGCATTTTCAAACAGTATAACTTTTTCATGATCGGACCAAATGACCTGAGATTTTTTGAGCAATTAAAAGAATTGATTTACCAAATTGCATGCAAAAAGATTTTGAGAAAATTGCACACGCTCGCTACGGCATTCACCCGTCAGCTGTTTATTATTTAAAGCATTGTGGAATATGGTTGAAAAGAAAGCTGGAAAACTCAGCTAAAAATCATATATTTTCATTATCCTCAAAAGATTTTTTTTTCAAAAACGGATTTTTTAAAAAATTCGTTCCGTTTTTGAAGGTGAAAAATGAAAAATAATGATTTTCTGCGAGCTGTATATGTATAATCGCAGGACGTACGTTCGAATTCATCAACAAATAAATGAATATTTCGATAAAAGCCTGCCATATTCCCAGAATAGCACGAAATATTCTGTCATTCTGCGGACGCATTATTCATTTCGCGCGTTGTACAACGGTAAACGGTGATATCGATGAAAGCAGCAATTCAGAAGAATTAATTCGGTTCAGCAAACAGCGTGTGCAATTTTCAAAGTAAATATTCTTTTATTGTACTAATTTATTTCATTACACGCGTCGATTGGCATTCAATTTGAAAATTCAGGGTATGTTACCAGCGAACAAAATGGGGTCAGTTCTCCTAAATGAGGAAAGTAAAAAATAATATTTAACGACAATTTAACAAAACCAGTTGAAAATACATAATACATATTTTCCAATTTTTTAAGACGATGTCAATAATTAATTTTCAATCGGTGATATAAAATTTTCAAACTTTGATACAATTTCGTATTTTTCAATACATTTTTGTTTAATCATTCTAAATTATTCAAAATTCTCTTGCTCAATATTTTCAAAAATATCACTAATCAATTTCCACTTAATGATAATATTTTTCAAACTATGATACAATTTCATTTTTTTCAATACATTTTTGTTTAATCGTTCTATATCCTAAATTATGCAAAATGCTTATGCTCAATATTTAATACAATGTGACTAATTAATTTCCAATGGGTATATAATACTTTTAAAACTTTCATACAATTTCATGTTCGACAGTACGAACGTTAATTTCCATAAAATCTTCGCACGTGGAAGCATATCGTCTTTCTATCAACATCGCGTACCACTGTTCATGAATTAATGATTTTAAACTGACGTATCAATGGAACAAGGAAACGTTAATTACTGTACTGTTGCAGTAACGACGCATTCAGTGTTGTATTAAGTCGTCGAGAGAATTTTGTTTAAAGAGAAATTTGCTTTATAAGGTACCAACATTCCGTATACTGATAAATATTACGTTTAGGGGAGGCAGCTCCGATGGCCTTGACCTTGACCCCTTGACCTTGACTTTGACATATGTTGTCAAGGACAACATTCTGAACAACTTTTCTCTAAACATCTACCCGTCGCGTCGCTCGGACTTAGTTTCCGAGATAATTGCAAAAGAACTATTGCTAGTACTAAATTGAATTTTCCGTGTTCGTGCACGCTCTGTGGAAACGTATGCCTGCTACGGCACTGTTTTTGTAAACACGTTGAGGAGGTCAGAAAGAAAATAGGATCTCACTCTGGTCATACATACATATATCTGTGGTTGTCGGCGGGAAGAACACCGCTCGTCACATATTTTCACTTTCGAGATATGCATCGCCATTTAAAGTTTTATTTTCATGACTTTTTTCTGATAAATACGTAAATCCTATACTGTTTCAATTTTCAGTCAAAATTCATTTAGACTTGCTCAAATAATAAATAATTATTTTTGCGTTTTATTTGAATATCCAAATAAGAAATAACTTGTTATTTAAATAAATTTATTTATTGCCCCACACTGAATAGCAATATAAAAACTTGGATTTTTGGATTATTTAGGAAAAAGGGAAAAATTTCTGGTTACCCAAGTGCCACCGTTACTCGTAGTTGTGCAATATCGCATTGAAAGTGTTGCAAACTGATAGTGTTGCCTGTGTTGCATGTAATAGAGTGGACGGCAATGTTATTTATAGAGGGAAAAGGGAGTAGATATGGAAGTTTAAGCGTTATTTTCTACTTGTCGTAGGTTCGTGGAAGGCCTTTACCGAAGAAAGCGAAGAAAGTGGTGTTCCTGCGTTACTTACGCCACGATAGACGTCCGTGCGCGCGACATTTCTACATGACGGCACGGCATTATATTCTACGGTATAATACCGTATAATACTGGACAAACAGTATTTATTACGGGATTTGCCGAAAGGAAGCCTATTGACATCATCCTTTGAACATGTTGAGCCCAAAGATGCAGAGAGGTGAGTTGTATTTTTCAATTGCACTGTGTGTTTATGCAATTATTTTTATAAGCGAAGGGACCTGTTGCTATGAGAAGGCAGCTCCCCTTTCGATTAATTTCAGCGAAGCCACAAAAAGTAATTAAAAATCAGGTACTACTTTAAACGTGCTATAAAGGAGAAGAGAAAATGTGGCAAAATTATGGATACTTCAGACACCTAAAATATTAACAAGTTGTTATTCTTTTGGTTCTAAAAAAATATAAATATGTATGATGAGAAAGTCGAAAAATTGAAAATTGTTAACTTAAAATAATGATTATTTCGAAGGAAATGTATGAAATGTAAAAATTCAAATATTATTTTTTGCAGTTAAATGTTATTATTAATATTGTATGTGAAAACAAACTGATAAAAATATAATTAACATTCGTGGAATATAGGTATAAGCCCAGGTGTTTGTAGGTGTTTTCGTGATACTTTTATGATGCGTAATCAGGGAGTCGCTAGGATAATTAGCAGGCCTCGTAACTAATATAATCTAATTGATACAATCCGAGCGATAGTGTATATGTATGTAGAAATGAATGCTCATTGCTAAAAACCTTGAGGTGCCTTATCATTTTGACCACCAGTGTATCTTTAGAGTGGAGCACATATTACAATGGGAGCTGCACAAAGTCTAAATAAAATGAATCCTGTCATTTTTATAAGGGAACATGTACAAGTTACTTTTAAGGCTCGGTATGTTTAGTGTTAAACCCATAGAACTTTGGTTTCAATCAATGTTTCATATAGCAAATAGTTGACATGTAATTTTGAGTGGCACGTTTAGTTGAATCCACCCTTTGGAGGAAATAGGGGAAATAATTCACCTCACCGTGAAATGATTTAATTTAGTCAAGCGAGATCACAATGGAGAAATTTTCATTCTGTAATACCTGACGAATGTGCAGTCGCGTGACTAATGCGTCGAATGAATTTCCACTTGAGAACAATGACGCGCAACTAGTTACCGCGACACGCCTCGGAACATTGGTGGTAAACGTCGCGATTCGGTTGCGGAATCAGTTATGGCTGGCATGTGTTTCAACTTGAACGAGCGATATTCATTGTATGTTCCAGTAAAGGTGAACGACTCGCAACTCATCATGCTCTCGGACAAGGCGCATCAGGATTATACAATGAAAGGACATCTGCATAAACGGACCGAGGACATGGCTAGGTGGCAATTACGATGGTTCCTTTTATATCAGGTAAGCTGGCAACTTTTCTGTGGTTTTTTTTCCTCTTCATTTTAGTTCGATTCGGGGACCACGTATTTTCGCAGCCTTTAAGCTCTCTTGAAATTTTGATATGTAAATCATTAAAGATTTAATAAAGTTCGATGCGATAGGTATAATTATATGTAAATTCAATTTGTCTTGATTAATGATTATGGGATTTTAAATTACTTTATAAAATTTTAATTCTATGTTGAAACTCTTAAAAAATTATTTCTGTTTACCTGAACTGATAAAGTTAAAGGTAGCAGAAAATGCTGTCCAGGCTTAGGGCATTTCACCTTACAATTACAAGTACAACGAACGGAAGGAAAATTTACTTGACTTTTCTACAGATAACTGATGATGACGGGGGCGATGTTTGTTTCAGAACTTGCTGTTCTATTACGAGAACGAACAGTGTTCCAGGCCCAACGGCGTTGTTTTGTTGGAGGGTTGCTACTGCGAAACGCTCATCACCGCCAAAGGCAAAGAGTCGGAGAAACAGGTAGGTGTACAACACAGCTTTTAGTCTTTCCGTTACACCGACAGCGTTGCAGGTATTTCTTTGGCGGTAAATAGAGACAGGTTACATTTATCACACGGCAATCATTAATGGACTAACGCGAATTAGCGTTGAACAAATAATTTAATGAATTATAGTAAGTACATGTATAATACTGGCTAGAAATCTGCTGGATGCGAAAAGCTGTATCGTTTAGGAAAACGAAAATTATCACTTCTTCATAATATGTCTATTAATTTTAAAAATGGATATATACGAGACCATTTACGAGACCATACATATGTACTATATGAGCCGTTCACAGGCCAGATCGATTAACTCCGCCATTTGAAATATTTTCAAGTATCGAGAAGCACTTGGTTCAGTCATCAGTTTTTTTATTTATAATAAATTTTACTTATATAATACAGATTAACACTATTAAACGAAAACCAAACAGTGGAGTTAATCGATTTGGACTGCTTGTTGTATATGGATAGAAAACTTTACTTCGAATACAAATATGTACATGTGTATTGCGACTTCACAATTCAGAAGTACATACAGTGACTCCCATTAATAATCGGACGCTCTAAAAAGAAACGATAACTTTTTAAATAGTGGATTATACGATTTGAACTTTTTCGAATGCTTGAGCAATTAGTTTACAACAGGATGTAAAAAGAAATTTTTTCAAAAATTGCATCTGGTCGGGATTGTATAGAAAACACTAAAAGTTTCATTTTACAATCTTTTTATGCGGGTCTGTATTGGTTATATGTATTCGCTGCATTTTCAAACTCGATTTTCTCGAAAACGAAGCGTCAAATAAAAATATGTTATTCCTTTTTTACGACTTAGTTTTACGTGTAATATCACCCCTTGCTCGGTTGTACCACCCGTCCGGCCACACCCTGTACAATGCAGTACAAATTACAAACAGTCGTATGTCTACTACACAAGCAGTTTAAAAATGAACTCCTTTCTTAAATGATCTTTCTAAATTTAAAAAAATCATTTTTATTCAGGAATTATTAATTATTACTTACACACAATGACTCCCAAACAATATTTAATCACTTCGAACACATAGAATTTGATGAAAAATTGTGGACATTTAAACTGTGATACTTTTGTCAACTCTGAATATGTACGTGTTAAATCTGAATTAGCTGTATGCATTTTTACAAATTACACGTCTAATATGTTATAGCCAAGTGTAAATCATGTGGTCGCTAATGACCTCGCTGTCGATGCGACCACGTTAAAATAAACTGTGTAAATAAAGAAATAAGTAAGATTCGAGTCACATATTTCTAATTTCTATGGTCGAGAAGAGTGAACTCGGCTAGAGATAATTGCGTTTGCCTTTCGAGGATTGCCGAGGGTGACTATCGTTATCGTTCGAATCATTCGACTCGCGTGTGCACACACGACACACGACAACCGACAACCGAGTCAAGTGTCATGAGAAATGTGCCACGTGCAATCCGAGTGTGCTTTAACAAAAACTCACGGACACTAGCCCGGAGGTGGTGCAATTTGCGTTCCTATCCCTTTGTTGCCGGCAGAGTTAATACAGCCGTTCGCGATGTGCATAGATACACAGAGTTCGAGAATGCATGTTGTGTTGTGCACCAGGACGATGGTACGCGTCGCGTCGTGTTCCAGTTAGAGTTAGAGGAACAGTGCAGATGCTAAGCAAGTTTGACAGCAGGTACGGAACCACAAAGTCTGCTGACAGGCGCTGCAACGCGCTAAGGGATCTAATAAGTAAGATGCATCGTGTTACGTTATTGTTTCACATTCTGACGTGTCATAAGCATGTAAAATATAATATACTGTTACTTTTGAGTAAAAGCAAATGAAAATGCCAAAACGAAGTTTTATCGAAGTTTTATACATGAACATATTATATTAACATATTACATATATTACACTAAACTATCAGCTTAATGCGCCTCTTAACTTAACTGAAACTAGTTTATATAGTTTCTACTTGGTTACATTAATTTAATGAAATTAAATTTTTAATATAACCCTTGGAGTGACCACTTTCAAAAAATTCAAGAACGAAGGTTTATGAGCGGGAAATTATGAAGCTACCGGAAAGATGGCAGAAGATCATCGAACAAAATGGAAAATATTTTATTGATTAAAGCTCATTGCTTAAATTTAAAAATTGGCCTTGAAATACCGAAATTACTTTCTTGCCTATCCAACATTTCTATTAACGGCGAAGCCACATTCAGCAGCGGACGAATTAGCATTTTGTACGAAAATACTGAACTGATTTAAAATAATTTTCTGTATAATTAATTTGTTGTTTAACTTTCTACATTAAATAAAAAATATACGCACCGATCAGAAATCGGGATATTGACCTTAACATTAGAAGCATAAAACACATAATTTGTGCATATTTTCGTAATAATTTGATCACCCGCTGTTCTCCCCGTGTAGCTTGTTACATACTACTATTGCTTCAAAGTAATCACAGTTGGCGTGACCATGCTGGTATCACGGTGTATTTAGTATTATCCGTCTGTTAGTCGGAGTATCGATTTTAATCAGTAGCGGCGTTAATGGGCTAAGTGCTGCACGTTATACGGTGCGACACGCCAAATCCCACCACAGCTGAAAAAGTTGTGGGTACACGGGAATTCAGGTACATTTGTTTGTGCTCGCTGTCCCCTTTGTTTCGATGCTGGCTCCATACAAATGCGAGCGGCGCGGCGCGGCGCGGCGCGGCGCGTTCGCATGCAGAAACGGGAGCCTAGGTACTGCGTGTGCAATATTTGCGTACGATAGCGAACGCTTTCCGCCGAGTGCTTCCACGTATGTAATTTGTTATTCACAAAGTTACATGCGCGTCGCAAGAACCCGTGTTACGCGAAAAATTCTATCTCCATTTGATCAATACACTTTCGCGTTCTTATTGTACAACTGTTTTTTCTTCTGTATGTTTGCGCGCTATGCGTGCTGGAACGTAAATTGCTCCACTACTGCTGCATTAATTTCGCTGTAGAAAATGCAGATCAGCGGCAGCTACTCTTTGCACTCCTTACTATGTATTATCTTGCGCCCCGCGTTTTTCGTTTTAAATCTTACAAGTATTTTCTTAGCTATTAAAAATTAACAATCACAAATTTTCAGCGGTTAGGAATCCGTATGGGGCTAGAAAAAATGATTTTATACTTTTTAGTCCGTTTTGTAAACGTGGCGTTTTTAAAAATTTTATTTTATACTTTTTAGTCCGTTTTAAAAACGTGGTATTTTTAAAAAATTTATTTTTATTTTTTTTCTTCTTGGTCACATGTTGATATAAATTGTTCAGATAGTAAAAGATCCCATCTGGTAATGAAACGTCCACGTTGAGGAGAAATGGTAGGGTCTACGGCAACACGTGCCAAGTTATGAACTAATTACACGCGATGTATTAACGCATAAATTATTCCATCGATTTCTTGGAAGGTCGCTTGACAGGTTAAGTCCGTTTTATGTACTTTTTTCCCGATGTATTTTTCACTGGCTTTTTTGCATCCCTGAAACGCGATTACAAATCGCTTAGACGCGATGAAAATATGTCACGCTTCCGAAGTTACTTCCAGAAAGGATATTTCCGTTTTTTCTTGTACACGGAAACCCGTTTTAAAATTCATACTGCACTCTTTCAACGTCGTTGTTAATATCCGGCTTCATTGGACATGCAAACATTTTGCGTGCAATATATCAAGCGTGAACACACGTTTTTACGTTTTTACGTTACGCGCCTCGTAGAATTGAAATAAACTGGCCGTTGATGGTTTTCAATTGAACTCAATTATTTATGCCGCTGATGATTATTTGTTAATGCCGACATTAATGCTAGTATGCCGCGATATATCAAATAACAACAATAAACTTCGCAAATAGACTAGGATAACTTTCGCTGAGAGTTCTTGCAATTTCAAACAATAATGATTCGTCACAAATAAATCGTAAAATCACTTAAGCGCCATAATAGCTATGAGGTACCTGTCCGCTGCGGTAGATGAGCACAACTATACAGTTGTAAAATACAAAGTCGAATTAATATTAATTTATCTGATTCTCGTATTATCAACGGTTTCGAGAATTCTACCCCTGCTTTTCGGTGTCGCGTCGTGTATAAGGTCGGCTCGGTATCTTTCCTTATTGGTTATCTTAAAATGGATGGGGATGACAAAGTGATTTCTATTGGTGAGTGAGTGGTGCATTTTGGTCGTACGAGTAGGGGCGCTTTGTGTCTAAATAAATATCTCACAACGATACATATAATGTGATTTTTTATTTTCGACAAGTATTTCTACGATATGCTATGTTTTGTTAGGACAAGATACGAAATGAGTCTACTAGTTAGATACGCTTTGTTATTAACTATTGATAGATAGAGTAAACTAAGATTATACAAATATAACGAGTATGCAAGATAGAAATAATACATATAGTCTGACACATTCGGTCTTCTCGAGACCGAACACACGGCTTTGTTAAGGAATTCATCATCATCATTATTTATTTAACGTCGCTTCAAACTGCTATGGTCATTAGCGGCGGGACCTACAGTTTTTATAAGGTGGGTTCCGAACCACCTTGGGCACCACAGTTTACAAGCACATGGAGTATTTCCAGAGGTGCCGGCGTCGGGGATCGAACCCGCGACCACGGAGTCCGTAGGCGCGCGCTCTACCCACTGAGCCACTGCACTGAGCCCTGTTAAGGAATTATTAACGAAAAACACGGACCAATCAGAGCGCGGCTACAGCAGACGGAGTCCGACTCGGCGACAGGTCCCGCTTAGCGTGGCGTCGCCGTTGGCCGGGCCAGAATCAATCCGCTGTAGCCGCGCTCTGATTGCTCCGAGTTTTTCGTTAATAACTCCTAAACAAAGCCGGAAAATGTCGCTTCAAGTGATATCTCGGGAACCTCCCATTTCCGGATGTTGAAGGAATTTTCAGACACCCTGTAGAAGCAAATATTATTGGCATTTCGAACGTGATACTGCAAAAATAAATAAAAATAAATATTGTCAAAGTAACAAGATCCCCCTACGCTATTACCAGCTTCTACATTGT
This sequence comes from Lasioglossum pauxillum, assembly GCA_933228785.1. NCBI lineage: Eukaryota > Metazoa > Arthropoda > Insecta > Hymenoptera > Halictidae > Lasioglossum > Lasioglossum pauxillum. Next base: position 266,638 of record OW121706.1, on the reverse strand, counting down.
AGAAGCAAGACGAGCGAGGTGAGTTGAGACCGAGAAGGATGCCGCAACCTCTCTGTCTCCCTTTTCCCCAGACTATGTAAAGCAGAGACAATGCTGGCAGTTAGACAATGGCATGGTAAAACAGGGCGACTACTTCGATGTAAGAAGAACCGACGATGTTCGCCGTAGTCATTGTTTCGCGAACTCGCCCCACGTCAAGGCTGACAGGTGCAATCGATTTCTTGCCTGAGGATGTGATTCCTTTCTTTGCAAAAGGTGCCTTTGAAAGGTTATTACGCGAAGAAGATTCGCCTATAGAATTAGCTGCAGACGATGCTATACGGCGTATACGGTGTATACGGTGTATACGGTGTATCATCCACGAAAAAGGACGTACAGTATTATTCCTTCGCATGGCGTGACTTTTTTCTGTACGGACAGTGTAAAAATTTGATCCCCGCTACTAGCGGGTGGGGCTACTACCTTGGGCGGTCGATTGCTCTACAATCTACAAAATAACACCATCCGAGGTCGGATAGCGGCGAGGCAATACTAATGCAACGATGAAATGAAAATTACTTTTAGATATTTCGTTACGAAACCTTTGCCAACGGATTGGTGAATTTTTTCTGATTAAAACGAGACATTTACAATTTTATAAGCGATGAAAATCTCGAACGCAAAGAAGGATAGCATGTGGAAAGAAAGAAACGCGCAGCAGGGTCGTAGCAACCGGCTCAGCTTCCGGGACGCTTCTTGAACTCGGATAGAACCAGACGATATATCACATTGTTCACGCCCGGGGCGAAACCAAACAAAATCTGTGATTCTGTTATGAAAAAGCTTTCATTTTTATGTATACTTGATTGAGATATTCTATTAAAACGAAAACTTTTATTTTCAAGAATTTCTTTATCTGTTCTGATCAGACTTTAAAATATGAGAACTTTATAAAAAGAAAAATTTAACATGTAATCGATTTCGATATAGCCTATTTAAAACATTCATACAGAGTTAGAAGACTTTCTAACTCTGCTTCAAATAATTTCGTGGTGCACTGTGAATTCGTGATGCGGTGACAGGATATATTCTCTGCGTCGAAAAGTCGCGTGACTTTAACGAAGTTCGATAAAGCAGCGGTGACAAAGAGTTCCGTGTAAAAATGGAAAACGAGCTCCTAGTAGTCAGTGATACGCGGAAAGATAGGGAAAGCTATGGGAAAACTAGGTATGTGGTCGGAGCAGGTTCAACACCGTTGCTTCTCCATTTTTTTTCTCAGACTTTTCCCTCGAGGCCCTCGTATCTTGTGCAAGCTGCTTTCAACCAGCTTTTTAATTAACTTCTGCTCAAACAGCGGTCGCTAGGCAGAACAACTACAGTTTGCGGTGCCACGTAAGGCTGGTGCATAAAGAATTGAAAATGCTGCGGTATTCTAAATGGAACACCTTTGCAGGCTCTCCTAACAACCGATGGGTTCGAAACTACACTCGTACGCGAAAGTATTCGAACGTTTACAATTCTAACATTCAACAAATGAAATTATATATGTTACATTGAAGTATTTGATATAATTTCGAGTACATATAACAAGGGGTTGGTCTTAAGACTACATAAGTAACACTAGAAATCAATCGAAAAATATATAGCGTTTTTACAATACAATACATTTACTATAAACATGTACTAAAAGTGACACGTAAAAGTATTCGAACAAAACATTTAATAGTCATTTAAATTGAATAATTTAAAGTTTTCATAGGAAATTGGACCATCGTTTGCTTTTATAACAGCCCTAAGTCTGTTTTCCATTGACTGAACTAACTTAGAAGTAACAATAAATTTCTTCAAACATGCATAAAGATCCGTGCATCGATTGCAAGACACCGGAGCTAAATATAAATTGATATTTTTCATTAATAATTTGAATGTGGTGAAACTAATATATCGATAATCTTGAAATTTTTTAATATTTTTGCTGTTTTAAATTGCACTTGCGCATTTTTGTTAAAAGTGCATAAAATCTGGAGTCTAGTTATTACTAATAACTGTCACGGAAGGTAGACCCAATTTGCCGCGAAGAATATAGTTGCTTTATATTTCAGATTGGTGGATCACGGGACCCTCTGATTTCATTTTAAGTTGATTTATGATGCTTCAAAGGTGTAGTTCGTTACACGCTGCGACGACGCGACGCGACGCGACGCGACGGGACGTGCTTACCGATAAAGAGTTTGATTAATGGTATCCTTCGAGGGTCTTAATCTCCGTGCAATATTAACTCGATGAAACGTCGATGTTATTATAATAGTACAATATCCGCCTCGAGTCTTGGTCCACGTAAAATATTAATTTGATAAAACGCCGATAGTATCATGATGCAACGCACAAAGAAGCGGAACTTATTCAATTCGATAACTTATTCAAACATTTTACAAGTTTCAATCTTCAATAAGAGGCCGTTAATCATCTAATAATTAGACTTTGAAGATATACAACGAATAAAAATCTTCGAAACGTTATAAAACACGGAACGCTGTAGGATTTAATGCAGTTTTATTTGCCGAGTTACGGAAAGCATTACTCGAGAAAAGAAAAATTTCCATTTCTTTCAATTCGCTGAGAAAAGTGCAAATTTTCGTAAACTTCCCCAGTCTACGTATAACAAAAGGCCATGTTTTTTTTCTTATTATTGTCTTCGCTTCGAGTTCTCCGCAAATTACCCTGTCTTCCTTCCTTTCTCCACAGTACGTACGTTTCTTCTTTTAACAATTTCAGTTAAAATTCTCTAAGAAACTCGTTTTATCATCGAGAAACGCAAATAAAATGGCACGTGAAAGATTCGGAATGATTTCATATGATTTTCTACAATTTCATATATTTTGGTATAACTTTGTGCGATTTTATATAATTTTGTACGATTTGATATATGTTTTAGTATGACTTTGTACGATTTGATATGTTTTAGTATGACTTTTTGTGCAATTTTATATAATTTTGTATGATTTTGTACGACCATGTTCAATTTGATATGGTGTTGTAAGTACTGCGTACGATATTAAATATGATTTGATATGACTTTATTTTGGTGTAATTTTCCGTGATTTCAATCTAATGAGATTTAGTAACGAAACATGCATTACAGTCGTTGCTACGACTTTCACCAACAAATTTGATTATTCGGCTGAAATTATATTATTCGGTTAGGTTTTTCAGATTTTGCGCCAACAATGTTAACGCGTAGCAATCGCTATGCCAAACAAACTCACGACTATGATTTTACTCTTTTTATTTAACAACAACAGAAACAATTTATATTATAAAGAAACAGGGTACACGAAATGGAACAGTTTTAATTGGTATATGTATAATAAATATATTGAATTTACTAATTGAAACCATCGATACATCTGCTACTACAAGATTCAAACGTTCCAATGAATAAACCGTTACATTGCACGATTAATTATTGCACTAATTTATTTATATCTATAAACTTGTTTAACTAACCTCTTCTTTTTCTTGATTTCCTTGATTTTGATATTTTGTTCGCCTTTCGTTCACTGCGACTTTTCTAAAAAGTTAAAAATGTCTTGACGGATCCATTCTTTATATTTTTCTGAGATAACATCGATGGTCTTGCAGAAAAGAGCGCAATTTCGAAGACAAATCGAATTTCCTTTGTTTCTGTAGAACGTTCTTCTCTTTTGTTTAGCCGAAAGATACGATGTTCGATTTGGAAGTCTCTCAGGCTCGCCTTTAACTTCATTTACCTTTGATTTGAACCGCAAGCTCGAAAATCTTCCATTTTACCTGGAATGAAGTACTAGAGAGGGTAACTATGTATTTGCGGGTGTTATACTTCCCAATCAGCCAGGTCTGCTTCGCGCAGATGCACAGCCTGCGATCGTACGATGCGAGCAGATGGCGAGCAGTATGCTGGCAGAATGCCGCTCGAAGCTGATTGTGCTCGTAATCTGCTCAATTCGTGCTAGCATAAAGTGATATGTACTTATTCGGACGCAGATGTATGGCATTGCGATGGCCCCGTGTGCCGGCACAAGCTCAGGGCATAATGGCAGAATGAAGGCAGCTCACTTGTTCCGTCGCGTCGCGCATTCGTGCTCGCGGCTCGCGGCTCGCGGCTCGCGGCTCACGGTCGATCCATCAGTTGTCGGGTTTTCGTAAACATCAAAGAGAATGCGCGCGTATTTGTTCGCAGGTTTGGTTAGGACACAAAGAAAGAGGCGAATGTGCAAACGTGCTAAAATTTTTGAAAAAATTATTCATTCCTCTTTATTGATAATTATCGTTATGAATGTTGTGACGTTGCAAGTCTTGCGACGTCACTTCTTCGTTATTTTCGGTTACAATTGTAACATAAGAAAGACCGGGGACCGCCCTCTCACGAGACACAACACGGAATCGCAGGTATAAATCGAAGTGGTAATACGTGGTGACACCAGTGTTGGGCAAAAATTTTATTCGAACAAAAATTTCGAATAAAGTGGGTTTACAACCCACTGAAATTTTTCTTTAAATAACATTTTTGTCCAACTCTGGCGGTGACCCACCCTTTATCCGTCATTCGATTTACTTATGCCCTCGAAAAGTCGCCAAATCCAAATATCGGGAGAAAGTACAAAGAAAATGAAATGTAAAGCAATCCAGTTGGTACGAAGTGAACTGTTCAACTAATTTTCAGTGTCACGTAGGAAAAACACGTCTCGATCATTTATGTGGCGTGTCTGAAAATACTTTATTATGTATACGTCATAAAAAGTAGATACTGTCTATTTATATCTGCTTTGTTTATAATTTGCTCGTGTACTGTAATATGTACTCGTATTTTATTCACTCCTTCCTGAAATAATAAAAATAAAAAACAGTTTCTTGACTGAATCATATTACTATTTGTCGATTCTATTAGGTGATTTCCACAATGTGCTATACAATAGTAAGAAATTTTAAATAAATCTCATATTTACATTTTTATATTTATGGTTTTTTAGTAATCCCGTTGTCGCCCTAGTTTGGTTAATAAAATTCAGAAATACGTTCAAAAATATCACTTTGCAACTTATCCCAGGTGAAAGAACCAATATAATGTAAATAATTTGATTGCGGATCTAATTTAATTTTTATTCTGTTGTAAAGTAAATGATTTCATTTATTTGATCGCATACAATGAGAAAACCAAGCTCAGAATATTTAGAAAACTGTATTGCAAGAATCTGACATAAACTTGAATACAATATGAAGTGTGATAACATAGTAAGAGGTAATAAAATATAATATGAATTATAATAACATAATAAGATAATGAAGTATGTATAACGTAAAGCGTAGTAACATAGGTTGCGTACGGAGAACATTTCTCTGTTCTACTTTTTCTCACGAATTTCTCGGGTTCGTGTCTCTGGAAGGAAAACGCCCTAGATAACCACCGCTTAACTATTCATACGGAAACCGAGCTGTGGACTGGATTCATTGAAACCACAAAAAATACAAGTTTTAACCCTGCGGGATTAAGTATTCCCCATACAGGCAACCCCAGCCATTTTTCAGAGTATACATATAAACACGTTACTTTCATTCTCAGTGGTCCAGATTAGTATACCAGGTGATTCGAGAGAAACAGAACACCGAAATACATACACTAACGAAAGGTTGTACACGTTGAAGGCAAACAAAAAATATCCGCTCCACTGTAGTAATCTGATCTCGGCTCGGGTATATCGGTGTGAACCTACAACACTACTAATCCAATTACAAAACTTGTTTAGTTTTCATTATTTTTTTATGGGACTTTCAGCAACTTATTTCCGATTAAAATGATACTAAACACGACATAATGTCAACTGTATTTAATGGTTTAATTGAAGATTAAAGGCTTGGGCGCAAGGAAGGACAGCGAATGGCGTATGGCGTATGGCGTATGGGAAAAAAAGAGACGCGGAGAGTCGGTCTTTGAAGCCCGAAAAAATATGTATAAAAAACTTTTTAAAAACCACGCTTATATTAAAATGCACTAAAAAGGAGAAAATAATTTTTTTAGGCGTAAGCGACTATAAATAAAAGCGTGGAGCGCCCACGAAGACTACGTCAATATAGTTTAGCGCTCCACGCTTTTATTTATACTCACCAATATCTTAAAAAGCTTATATTCTCCTTTTTAGTTCATTTTTATACATATATAGGCGTGATTTCTAAAAAGTTCTTTTTTTTAGTTAACATTCAGTCGATAACAATTTAATTAATTTGAAATTAGAAAAGCCTGTGAGGAAAGCTCCTTGTGGTCTGAAGAGTCAAACGATTTTTACAGTTTCTCAGCCAAACAAGTTAATTATCTGCCTACGCCATAATAGCGTGGCTATTCCACAAGTGGATTTGCCACGGTAAATTATCTTCCCCGCGTAAACGCGAATGTACAAGGCTCTGAAACTATTAAGCACTTAAATAAGTTTCCGTCGTTCTTTTGATAAACAAAAGTCCTTTGTTCGAGTAGAAAAATGGAGAATATTTTATTGAAATTATTTTCCACTGCGGTAGCTATAACCTCTTTCTACTTTGAACGTATTGCGTGAAACCCGCGTAGAAAATTTTCGGTACGCGTAAACTAATCCAATCAACAAGCAATTTTTTCTGCGGTGAATCTAGGCATAGGCTGTATGGGCTGTAGCCCAGAACCTTTTTCAGTCAAAGAACCCTCTTAACAGTAAAAAAATTAAAAATAAAGACTTAAGGAAAAATTAATTATAGAAAAATTTTTGGTATTCGAGTTAAATTTTGTTAAATTTTTGCCTTTTTGGTATGTAAAAGGTTGGCCACCCCTGTACTACAGCATCTTATACATTAATAACACCCCTTGCCGTATTTTGACGAGCCAGACTCGTAATGAAGGTTTTTAACAAAGTCTAACAAATATGAATGTTACGCGTTTCATTTTACATGAAATCAAATTTGATTCGTTTGTAATCACTATTAGGCATTCAAATAAATGTAGCCATACAACAAATTTTCTTTTCCCTTCTACGACATTTTTGTGCATAAAGACGTTTTAATCGCTTTTACTGTACAGAGAAAATGGTACGGCAAGGCGTTCATTCTCACGTCAATTAGTAGACGGCAAAAACTGATTCAAGTAGTTAATAAATATATTGGTAAATTATTTTTACATAATATGCAGTCGTATGCACTATGTATGTCGTTTCTTCGTTTTTGGTTGTCGATAACGATTGATGTATTGTAAACCCACAATGCCGTACCAGCCGTCATTCGTCACCCGTCACCCGTCACCCGTCATCCGTCATTCTCAAGACAAACTTATGTATTACCGAAGGCATTTTCCCTCTTCACTCGAATACGCACTAGGGCGGGTATTAATTTGCCCTTCTGGGTTTCAGCGAGTAAACAGGATCAATACTGTGTAACGATTTGTGTGTCAGTCTCTAGAAAAATGTTGCAGGGGCTCGTGGATCGCATCTTCGAAGATGCGAGGTCGGCATAGTATATTCATAATCTAATTGTAAGATCTCCGAAACGGCTGAACGTAGTATGTAATGCAAAATAAAAGTTGTCTACGTCAATTCCGAGAAGCGCTACTCGTACAGAAAATTTGTTTTCCTTCAAGGGGTTAGGACACGGTAACAAGTGGGGAAAATATCAGATTTGTAAACAACAGTACAGAAATAAGCGAATGATCGATTACTATAAGATTTTGTATTTCACTTTACTATATATTATTATGTATTAGAAAAAAAGGCTTATACAATATTTAAAAACTAATTTGTCTAATGCCTTTCGTCGTCTTTGCTCGGAATATCTTTTCTTCCAGATGGCGAACTGGTGTACAGCATTCCTGCAAATCGAATTAACTTTATCAAAAATACCAAAAATGTCATAAACTGTGATATATTCTCTAAGCATTGACGATCCCACATTTCAATTATTGTGAAAATTAACAAAATGGCTGATATTTTAAATCTAATGACTGAATTTCGGTAGAAAATTTGTTAAATCAAAATTGCAGACAACTGGAATTTTTTCTCGTAATAATTTTAACTATTTCAGAATAACACGATCATACTTTGACATTCCTTTGAAGCTCCTACTATTTTAATCTTTCACCCACATGTTTTTGTTTTAATGCAGAAAATTCGCAGTCTAATCGCATGCAAACGAACAAGTCAATTTAATGAATAATTCTTCACAAAAACGCGTTTATTATCTAGTAATTGAGTTTTGAATTTTGAATGGGTCCTTTTCATCCGTATTGTACTCCCAACGTTAGTACGATTAACTTTTTTTCATAGGATATATCGGATCGGGACGAAAGCTCATATAACGTTTTTAAATGAAAATTCAAAGATAAAATTTTTAAGATATTTATTCATAGTGTTTATCGAATAACATACGTTCCATTCTGTTCTATTATTTTCTGCCATTTTTGAGGAAACTTATCATTAGACTGCGGATCTTTATGCATTTATGAAGAAATTGGTTGGACGAAATATAAAACAGAAGAAGATTTACAAAATGTTGTAATGTTGCTTTCAATTTAACAAAGTCGTGTGAAGGCATGAAATAAATTTTCTTTATTCCTACTTCTATTATAACAATCAATGAAAAACATTCTTATTATCCAGAAAGATCCGCAGTCTACTTATCAAGTTATTAAATAAACCTGTGAATAAATATCTTAATTTCACCATCGAATTTTAATTTATTAACGCAACGAACATTCGTTCGAACCCAATGACATTGTGTTCGTCACGTTATACTTGCAGGTACCGGCATGTTACAATATAATTTTGCATCCGGTTTTAAGAGTATAAAAATTCTTTTTCGAACCTGCATTGCATAAAAGGTATGCACAATGCACGCTGCAAGTGCCTCGTGCAATGCGGCACCGTGTGTGGAGAATGCGCCAGGCGCGTTTGGTGTTTTAACAACGTGCGCGGTTCGATAATCGAGCAGCACAGGAACGAAAGTGATACTATCGTAACGCGTTCAAGTGCCAAAGACACTTTTTACATGAATTCGGATTACAGCTATTTTTACGGAAAATATTATCCGTCATTTATTAGTAGACAGCGGATCTTTATGCGAAATAGAGATTTTGTTGTTTAAATTAGAACAAATTCAAGCGAAGTTAGTGAAATATGTAGAAAAAATTCGACAAAAAGATAGCACATGATACAGATAAATGGTTTTTTACCTTTTCAAGTAGTGCATTACTTTGTTTGTGACCTGGATATTGGATAATAAGAAGGAAAAATTATTTCAATATGTTTTTCTATGCATTTATTACGAGAAGAAACAATTTTATTGGAAAATATGTAACATTAAACAAAACATCGGTGCGTCAAAAAGATAACACACATTTCTTAAAATAACTAAAAAATAAAGTATATGCATAAAAATAAACAATGTTTTAATATTTTGTGACTCCGCCTTTTGTTTGTACGCTTCTCGGTATAGCTTTATATGTATAATTTGTTAACCACATTTCTGCTTAACGACACCCACAGTTTAGTTCAATACTGGTTTTTAATTCGCCGATGGTTCGAAATTGTCTTCCGCTAACTGTTTAGTTAGCGGTGGTTTATGCATTAATTTTTTCAGTTTTATGTATTTACAGACTTTTACAATAAGTTGTACATTACGTATCTTACCGTTAGTATTCACTCCAGCTTCTGCTGCAATTTTTCTTTAGAGAAGAGGTCGTACAATTTCCTACTAATGCGCGCGACAAACGAAGACTAACTTTGAACCGACTACCGAACCGTACCATAAACTTTTTACCTTTTTCACTGGTGGCATTCAGTGGTCACATCGTCACTTTATCCGTTATCCAACCCTACAATTACAAACTCCTAGGAGGAAGTTGATTTTTGAGGTTTTGGCCGTGTTTTCAGGATTCGGTGGTACCACTGTGCTGCGGCCTAACGGCCCGCCCTCTCCACCCCCTCCACCCCCTCACAGGCCCCGTAACCATAACTCACTCTATTCGCAAAATCTTTCCATTAGGTATATGTCATCCAGAATTTGTACATAGATTGTTCCACTTGTTCCGATACCGAAATTTCATGTATACGAAGGAAAAAGGAGGTGATGAAGGATCGGAGAAAAAACGTGTGTCGTTCGTGGTGGCTAATGAAAGAAAGAAAGAAGACTCCTTTATTGAAACAAAAACCCTACGCGCGTTCGTCTCGTTGAATTATTTCTGTCTTCCGCGCTTCGCGGCGCGACGGACACCGTGCGTCGTCGCGACAACGTTTCTTCGTTGTCACGAAACGCCCTTGCGTTGTCGCGAGACGCTTGTGCGTTTTACGCGCGGTATTCGAACATTTCGAACCCTAAAAACGCCACACCACTCTTGTATACTTAGCTCAAACTTTTTTTATTATTCTTTATTTATAGCCCAAAGCTATTTCTAACCTTTTCTAACACCTTTTCAACCGAAGATTGGTGCAGTTTCGAAAGGTCACCAAGTGCCAGGAAGATTTATAAATCTACAAATAAGGGAACGGTGAAACTTGTTTCGGGAAGACTGTGTGAAATTGACACGAGGGGCGGATGAGGGTTAAATATATCGGAGGTCTTCGCGTTCTAGTATAGATTTTTAGATGCTTTGAATCTGTTGTGTGCCAACAAACAAGCTATAATTGAACATCTGAAGGGCAAGGCTCGGCCAGAAATTCAATAAACAACAGAGAAAAATAAATGTTGAAGGAGCGTGCGTTTGTGCTCTGCGTTTACACTGTTTTATTGAAACGTGATTTAAAAATAAACTGAAGAAATCCGCCTTTAAATAGAAAACGATTAAATCGTTCCTTTGTTTTCTCCGTAGGAAATAGTGCTGAATCAAGAGAGTAAATCGCAGACATTTTACTCGTGATAATTATTCCGGCGCGTTTTCAGCTGTATCCTCGTTTTATGTCCGATTCGCTAGTTTTTCTCGGTTGCCGCGCCATCACCTCTACTCTATTTTCTTTTTCCTCTTTTTTGTTTCTCCGGTTTCTCTCTGTCCGATTGTGGACAACGATGACTTCAGGGGCCGCAATGGCACGGTATCAACCAGCATACAAGCTGAAGGGATAAATCGATTCTGTTTCGAGCTAAGAATAAGCTCCTCGCGGGAGCTTGTGCCGCAGAAGCGGCACCGTTCTCCTGTCGTTGCTTATCTCTTATCAGCGTGGATAGCTGCTACTAGTGTCAGCAATCGTTAAGGGCGTAGAAGGCGACGAGCAATTCCTTCCTATTCCCGGAATAAGTCGGTCGGCTGATCGTAAAGAAAATTCATGGTGCAACGAGCCTCCGATTTCTCCCGGGGATTTCAGTTAATAATGATGGATTAGCGGGCAACCCCTGCTTATTGCTTTTAATCAGCCGTTGTATCGACGTTTTGTTCGGCTACTTATTCCAACGAACATTTTACTACCGGCTACCTACCTATCTACCTACCTACCTACCCTATGGAACATAACTATTAGATGATTGGATAAGTTCGTGCCTGATTTTCATAGATACCGCCAACTGTACTGCACGGCGAAGTTGTACAAAAAATTAGGTAAATATTTACAAAAGGGGACCCACGCAACATGTACTTTACAAGTTTCGCTTGACGACATGTTACGGATGACGAACGGATGACGTTCAAGATCATCGCTGACAGGAGCCGCGTCCTGGATAAACGAACAGAGCCATCCTAGATAAATCCACATAGTTGTGTTTAGTTTAGGACCCAAACATACGCAAGATCAACTGGACGTTGACAAAATACAAATGTTCACTTGAAGGGTACCGAGAAGTACCACCTGTTATTGCAGGGCTATATCGGACCTTGCATTTCTACTCTCGTGGGCTAGTGCTCTCGTAGTCACGAATCGTGTCGCGTCGTACTGCATCTCGGAAAGTCAACTACCCGTGAGATCGGGCTAAAGTTCCCCTTCGTATCAAAGTTAACCGTATAGATTCCGCGAGTCCGGCGTAAAGTCTATCAGGTATAAAGTGATAAAGTTGCTCCCTGACCCCCGCATTGCCAGTGCCAGTCAACATCGTGCATCCTAGTTTAGGTAATATCTTCTTTCAATTCTCCATATTCTAAATTCAATCCGTTCGCGACAATTACACAATTCTAATACAAATTCTTATAATCAGAATATATATATATTTGTGTTCTTTGATAATTCGCACAAATTCATTAAACCCATAATTATCGTCCTATATACTAATCGAGTAATTGAACGTCCCCATACGTTAGACTCTTACCGCTCAGATTGTATCAATTAAATTATACTAGTTACAAGGCCTACTAACAATCCTAGCGACTCGCTGATTCCGCATCAGACTCGTTCGCGACATACGAATTGTCCAAACAGAGATTTAAGGTCGTCGCCCACTAGGCTGCGCCGCGCCGCGCCGTCGCCAAATTGACGCTGCGCTGGTGGTTTTGCCGCCCACTAGAACGCGCCAGCACCGCACCAACACTTTCAGTGGCGCTCACCGCTAACGCGGTCGTTCGCCGCGCCGTAACCCGTCGAACGACCTAACCCAGACCGTTCTAGCGGTGAGCGTCACTGAAAGTGCTGGTGCGGTGCGGTCTAGTGGGCAAGGACCTTAACCCGCGACTTTACTGTAGTCCGAAGGGGCTAAGTCTGGTGAGAGTACGACGTAGGTAGGAGAGTCCCGTTTAACGTTTTCCAAATAGTTTTCCACATTTTGCAACATGGGGCCGAGCAGTGTCATGTTGAAAAATTACTTTATCGTGTCTTTGGACGTATTCTGGTCGTTTTTCTTTCTTCTGGATATTCCCCGATGCGTGTAGATATTCGGAAATGCTTTTGACAATTGTTTCAACGTTTGAGTTGAGTCTACGTCCAACAATGCTTGCACATCTGCATCTTCGAACTTTTTCGGCTATCCTGAACGCTCCTTGTCTCTTATATAAAAATCACAAGTTTTTAAAGCGTTTAAACCATTGTTCACAAGTTTTTTGGATTAGAACATGTTCACCATAAGCTTCAACCAACAATCGATAACTTTCAGCAGCTGTTTTCTTCAAATGAAAGAAGGTTATTAAATTTCCCCAAAACGCCATAAACGTGATTAGTCTATGTATATTCCATACCAAGAAATGTATTGGTAACGCTATCTCTTAGGAAAATGAACATTATTAACCGAAACACCTATTATAAACATTCTTCGGTACGTATAATAATAATGACGAAAATCGAGGTGGTAATATCTGGTGAACCACTCTGTAAAGGTTACAACCTCATATTTCCAGTTATAGTAATTTCGGTAGAGTAAAATATAAAGGAGAGCGAAATCGATTAACATCGACACGGTTAATATTCGAGGTACATATTCGTACTCATGAATGAAGTATTTTCAAATTTCAATGTTCAGAATTAATGGTGATACGATGACGCGTCGCAAAACAGAGAATATGTAAACGCGTGGAAGGCTTGAAAGGGACTTTATTAAAAATTATGCGACAGCACGTTCCACAAAATGGCACGTCTCGCAAACACTGTTTATCGTGGTCGCTCGACAGCTGGCACTGCACATCTTCCTTCTTTGTTTTACGTACACCTAGGTACGTACATAAGCATTGCGACGCGACACCATCTGATATAATAAAAAGTTGTAGATACTTAATCGGTGTTACATACTTTTCATTGCATTTTTAAGATTGTTAGGCAAACTTCATTAAATATGTATCATATATTCTCGAATTACTACTGCAGTGGCGGACGAACGAAAGTTCAAAATTGGAATGTCCGTATTCCGTATACGAGTATTAATAACTTTAGCACTAGATGGGTTTTTCAGATATTAATGCAATCTACCTAATCTGGGGCATCCGCGCCACATAGTGCGTTAACAATCCCTGTTCTTCGAAACGCGGGCCGGACAATAATAATAATAACTACATCGTTTACATTTATCGATATTTCTCTTCATTTCCGTATATGTATACAGCAGGGTGGCGAAAAATTAATCTTTCTGGTTTGAATTCTTTATACCTTTTTTATTTCAGAAAGGTCATTTTGCGTCACCCTGTACAGGGTGAGGCACCGAAAGTATCTCTGTTGTTTTTAATAATACGAGAAAATGTTTCAGGCATCAAATCTGTGGTTTAGTGGAGCAATTATTGGGACGGAGAAGTTTTTTTTTCTCTAGATTCTAGCAGGTCTGGGATGAAACGCGATTTTCATAAAAAAAATTACGTTTGAAACGCAAGCGACGGAGATTATGCATGAGATCGATAGTTTTCGAGGAAAAATGTAGGTCTCCATTGATTTTACCGGTGCCGCAGTATCATTCGAGATATAACTCGTTCCTCGGTTATCTATTCTTCATTCCGTCGACATAAACAATGTCCCTAGGAGACTCTGTTTTCTACCAACTAGGGGGTTGCTTCCTTCCTGACTGCCGTTAAATATTTACGCTCGACATCCGTTCCAATTTCTTTCGTTGCTCCGGAGTTCCGACGGGTTGTGGAGATAGGTGTGCTCTCTTCTCTTTTATTTGTTCAACAGGGATTTCGCAGCTGAAACTTCCTGATTAGCCTGTCAGCCTTGAAGGATATTACTTTCACGCGAAATATACCATTTTAAACGATTCACACATTTGCATGCCGCTGAAATTATTTAAAACTTTCAACAGCTCCGATTGAATCCGTGGTATTTTTCTTTGTAATATTCAATTGATACTTTTTTTAACCCTTAAACTTAAATTTGGCCCCACTCAAATTTCTGGTAGTAATCATTTCATGTGTATCTATTAATATTAGGTTGGGGGAAAAGTTTCTTCGTCTTCGTATTAGATATATCAGTATGGCCAGAGTGAGACCCTGTTTTCTCTCATATCGATAGCGTGTTTATAAAAAAAAAGTAAACAGCAATAATAGCTTGCAAGAATAGGCAAAATTCGCAAGAATACGACAAAAAAAAGTATAACATTTAAATTTCCTCAAAATCAGAGAGGAGTTGTACTTTCCGAGTGATTACCATAAATTTAGTTTTTTATTATAACAGTTTATCCGAAAATATCAAATATCTACTTTGAAATATTGGACTAACACTGTGGCGATTTTATCCGAATAATGTGAAATTCATATACACAAAGTAGGTAGAGTAGTAGCGACTGGTAGTAGACTAGTAGTGACTAAAAATTAATAATGTTTCTTGCAGCATGAAATGAACGTCACTAACGGAGACTCACATTCTGAAATGTCCCAAACTACATTATTGAAGGTATGAATCACTACCATATCAAACGACATAACCACTGTGTGTCTTAAGAATGTGTCTGGATCTAAATAGAACATTACTGTCAGTAGCTTTGATTAAAGTATAAATGAATTGAACAGTGATTTCATTAGTTTATCATAGTACATTGTTTTCTTAGTCAGTATTAGACCCTAAATTCCTTCCACTTTCTAGCTGTTATGACGTAGTGACGATTCCCAAAATATATAGCGTGAACCGATACACTTGACCATCTCGAATATTTCCGTTCTTTCTAATAATATAACAAAAAAATTATATACAGGGAGTTCCCTCTAATCTGACAAAGAAAAGTCTTAAAAAACCTAATAGATAAGGAGAGATATTATTGAAATAATTTTCTTCCCTCATCTTGAATATGGTGAGCACATGTACATACGCAAAATTATGTCTACAGTATTTCGTTAACTATTAGATTCAGGACATATGAAGGTCAATACATTTTGACACTGAGTTTTTGATACTCTATCGATAGACGATACAAAATGTAATTCTAGGTAGAGAAATCAATGTGACCTTAACAGATTCGAAACTTTTTCGTCCATATAAAAATTGTTTGCATCACGATATCGTCTCCTATATACCATGCAAGTTTTACACATGTTTTCATATTATTACAAATAACGGAAATATTCAAGATGGTCTTCATTGGTCCATCCTGTATTCCAAACACAACCCGATAGCCATACACGTTAGTCTAGTTACTGCATTATGTATTTCATTTCGTTGCATTTTCCAACGTTAATGCACCTAGATATTTAAGGAGAAATTGTCAAAGGAGAGATGCATGATGAAGGGAAGAATTATTACACACTGGAAACGGTTGCTCTTTTCCTTGCGTAACTAGAAATTTTTACCTTTTTCCTATAAATTTTTGCCTATTTCCTATGTTATCCGGTATACGTGGACGTAGAAAGATGCGAGAAATCTAAGTTTCGATCCTGGAGGATCAATGGTTTAATAGTTATAAACGTTTAACGTTGAGCGATTTCCAGTGTTTTTGACAGCTGAGTGCCGCCATGTTGCGTGTACCGACGTTTGCGCGCCGCTTACCGAGCGGAGCCGCTTGGTGGCAACTCAAGCTTATAGGATGCCAATCATTGTACTGTTACGGATGGAGAAGACATTCCGTTTAACTCCATTCCTAGAGGCGTAGAGGCGTAGAGGCGTAGAGGCTCCCTGACTTCGCGTCAGGCTCGTCCTCGCTGTCTATAATCCTGACGGCTCCCCAATTTCGCATTGGGTTCGTCCGCGTACCTTAACTAACAAATTGAGACCATATTCTCAGGGTAATATTATGGATAAGACTTATAATTATCGGCAGTACCGCGTGCTTGTGCTGCTATCAAACTTATTAGATTTGTAAAACGTTTCTCAAATTATCATTTGTGTTTCCTATAATTCTTAAGTAATACATACATTAGTATTTTGTAAAACTTTATACATAGCATACAGCATATCTGTATACATGCATAAACATAAAAGAAATTATCTGCACTTTTGTATACCATTTAAATCGATATTACGATTTCGAAATCGAGAGGAAGAATTAATTTTTTCCCTTTTTAAATACTGAAATAAGGTACGGAGAGGAAAATTGAATATTTTGTTTTTATCATTAAATGGAGTAAATTTACGTTATGTACAGGGAACGTAACGTAACGTAACTTTAAATTTAAAAAAGAAAAAACTAATTCAATCAAGATGAAGAATTAGGATGACAGTGAGCAAATTCTTTCTAGATTAAAAAATCACGATCACAGCGTGAATAAAGTTAAAATCATGACCGTGATCGTGATTCTGCGATCCCCGTGATAAATCACGGTTAATGATTTTGCACGCCATCGCTAGATAAGATGCGTCGAGCTGCGCCGCGCCGCGCCGCGCCGGTGGAGTTCGATTTCCACGTTGATCGACATAGCCGTATTATTATACATCGATTTATCGACGTGTCAGAAATCAAGAAGGTAACCGAGTTTTCGCCATCCAATTTTCCATAACAATCTGAATACTTGGACACGTTTCACGTTGCGCAGTCTGTGTAATGGTTACGGAAACGTAACGATTGGCAATTTCCATTCCTTCCTTAACATTAAAAATCTCATTTCCGGCGAATACGTTTCACGGTAGCACGGTGCACGGTGCACGGAACGGTAGTATTTGCTTTGCGCTTTTTCATTACTCGAAACGTATGGCAATACGGAGTGGAGCATAATTTGTGGTATAAAAGGCAATGTTTGTCTACGCAAAAACAAACGAAATCGATCAATCTTGATTAAAATTTTAATCGATTAATGCCCAACTCTGCAGTAAACTAATTGCTCTAGCTTCTAAAAAAAGTTGTAAAAGTTATCGTTTTTTTAAGAGTGTCCGAATATCAATAGGAATCACCGTTTCTACAGTTATTTTACACCAATTTGTAGGAGAATAAATTATGGAATGGTGATACTCACCAACATATTTGGTTTCAACAGAAGCTAATTAACTGTAGCGTGTCTGCTTATTGGGAATCCGATTGCTTGTACATAACAACCCTAATTGGTAATTGAACGCTCCCTAATGGTTTTCATCATTGACACGCTGCGCTGTCAACATTTCCAGTCTAATGATAACAAAGAAATATTTTTCGAAGAACCTAGGAAATTGTTAAAGGAATTGTAATAAATGAGCACCACGGTACTCTCTCTGTTGCCAACATAATGGTTAATTACGGTTTTTCGAAAAATTATTCATTAATATTATCTCGGCTACCGATATCGTTAATCGACTAGACTGTTTCATTAAGTTCCACTTGTATCGCAAGCCCCGACACAATTCTGTTAGCCGATTAAAAAATTAAGCAAACGCCGCGCCGCGCCGCGCCGCGCCGCGCCCCGCCCCGCCCCGCCCCGCGGCACATGGAATATAAAATTGCATTAACCGTTCTGTCGTAATTTATTTCAGCACTGTTTCGCAATATACTACAGAAGAGAGAACGAACGGAAGTACGAGCTGAAAGCAGCCACGGAGTTCGAATGCAAAACGTGGATCGATGCCATACAAAGTGCAAGGTAACTGTTCTGTACATATTAATTTCGAGCTCCGGGATAGAATGATTAAAATCAGGAAACCATAGATCGATTTTCTAGGGATGCTTACAGTGACTCTTATCAGAGTTAGTTGGGCAATTAATCTTAATTTGTTCCAAATAAATATTTATCGAAAATGACTATTCGAATAAATTCTTTTTAGTCGAATATACAGTGAACCACCAAAGTATTTGAACGCACTCTAAAACAGTATAACTATTTCATAATTGTACCAAACCACCTGATGTTTTCTAAGCAATGAAATTTCATTCGAATAACGCCCAACTCTGCCTCCTGACTAGGCGCCGCGCCATCTCGTCTTACTTCTCTCGGGCTTTGCCCACTCCTGTCCTGTCCTTGGCTCATGTGTGTTACGGAGCCTGAAGACAGCGTAATTGCAAACTCTTGTTACATTTTTCATAGTATTCTCCCGAATTGGAGAAACCAATTATCTAAGGGTACCTAAGGGTAAAGCGTGGTGCACTCTAGAAATCGAGCACCGGGACATAAAAGAAACTAAAGAACAAACGAAGTAATTGAAACTTTTCGAGGGACACTCGTCGCGCGTCGTTACGTTCTAAAAAATTAAGGGAAAAGTTATCTCGTCCGTATTTGTACTTTGTACAGCTCGGTTGTGCGAAGGATAAATTTCTATAATCGTGGTTGACCGCCCTCTTTTTTCACGTTGCTACCTTGATGCTTCCGTCACGTCGGTCTGACAAACGTGAGCACCCTGGTAATGCCTCCAGGTGCGCGGAACGAGCACATTGTGTGTACTACGTGCGTCAGTATGATCGCATGCTCTTCATCAAACCACCTTTTCCTTTCAGTGAACCGTGAAGATAACAGTTACGCTGTTAGGTGGAAGAATGCCCTAAGTGTAGACAAGCCGAAAGTGATGCCTAAATCTGGACAATTAAATTTTTATAGTAAAACCAATAATTAACAGATTAAAGAATTATTTTATATATATATATATATATATATTCCGAGGCCTTAGTTACAAGTAAGTTAAGACATCAATTGAAATTTTAAAATAAATTCAAAGGTTATCTGAAAACAGTATACAAAATAGTCCATTTTCATGCGAATCATGTGCATTTATAGTTTGAACTTTTATTAGAAAAAAAAGATATAATTTAAGCTCTTAGGCAAAAAAATAATGATCACGCTTAATAACATTGATATTTCAACAATCAATTGGCAATCAGACGTAACTTAAATAATAATTATTAATTCAAATATTATTCATTATAGGTTCACATAAAAAGTTGTAAAATGCAGCTTTTAGTATTTTTTCTATAATTCCGACCAATTGCAATTTTCGAAAGAATTTCTTTTCACATAATGTAGTAAACGTAAACTAATTGCTCTAATTTCTCAAAAAAGTTCAAATCGCATGGTAGAATCTTTAAAAAGTTATCATTTTTTTTAGTACGTCCAAATATTAATGGGAGTCACTGTTGTGTGTAGATATTGTACAAAATAATTGTAGGGTAATACTAATGTTATTTTCTCTAGTATATTTTTTGATTCCCAATTAATCTGTTAATTAATTAAAACCTCGACTTTAATTCATCGCATCATGATATATGTACATAGATTTTCAGAAACATATGAAGGAAGGCAACTTTGCGATTGTTTAGTATGTAACACATTTAACGATTTTCTGACGGTTTAGTGATCACTGTGGTTTACCGTGGAATTCGCTCATAACCTATTTCTTCTGATTAGAACAGCTTAGTCTCTCATAGTTGAGATGTTTAACGGTCGAGTAAAGTATTCAAGCAAATTTAATTAAAGTCTCCACCGCGAGAATAAATTAAGTAAATTGACAATAAGTAAATCCTCGAATTATAATTTTTATCTGAATTATACATTCCACAAATGTGACGAGCTCGTAGAAATGATTTAATTACGATTTTAATATTAATTATTCAAAATGATTAATATTAATTATTCATAGTATTCATGAAACGTATCAGCATATTTATAACTTCAAATTATGGCATCCCACTTTTTCACTTTTAAAATTCCAATTACCATAAATCAAGGGAATTTCACTAAATAATTCTGATCGAGCACTTCCGTTTTTCATCTTACAAATGTCGAAGAATATAAATCAATCGAATCGCGCGAAATAATTGTAAGTCTATAATAATTTTGGGTAAACTTGTCCAAGTGCTACTTCCTCGTCGATTTCAATGACCTCGAATTATGTTGTCCAGTTCGCTGTTCTGAAGAAAATTTCCCTGTAAACATTTTGGCGATCGGATTTAGTTTACGAGATACAGTAATGTCCCATTCTAGCGATAAGTCAATTCTCGGATCTGTGTGGTGACATACATCGGAACAGGACACTATTTTTTTGTGGCTTCGTCAACCTCGACGAACGTAGAAAAAGGACAGCATGTAAACACGGATAAAATGCCACACATAAGTTGGTGGAAGTCCCATTAAAAATAATGAAGAATGAAGAAGTTTTGTAATTAGATTAGTAGCGGTCCACAGTCCACGCCGATATACCCAACTCGGTATCAGATTACGTGGCATGTTTACACTGCTCGGTGACCGAGAGGCAGCTCGAGGTTCTCGGCCCCTCGCGGGGTACGCCTCCCAGTGGAATGGGAATTGGGTAAGCGAAATGACACAGAGCGGTCTCTCCTCTGCCGGACTTGTTAGAATGGGACATTACCGTATTTCCAAAAAACTTTGTAAAACGAAGATCTCTCGATCACTGTGCTATAACGCAGGTATTATATTAAGCAAAAACTAAGAAAGATGACGTTAGAATATCTTTTAAACTTGAGTTACATCTGATTGCGAGTAAGGTTTAGTATACATATCAAATATAACTGCACTTTCAATCAAATATTATTCTGAATTGTTATTAATAGAAATTGGAAAAATTTCAGGCATTATGTCAAAAAATCCAACTACATATTCGGAGGAGGTGTTAGAAAAATTAATTGCAATAAAAATTAATCGATACGAGTGTAATGCAAAACGAGTAGAATTGTAAAGTTTCGGTGCGTGTTTTGACTTTAAAACTGTAATACGTTTTAATTTGTTTCATTAATACAGTTGTAAATTCAGATTTTATTATGTTTCCATAATAATAGTCGTCATAGAAGGAATACATGTATATAAAATTCATTTTTGATGACTCGCAAAAATTGTGAATTTGAAGTAAAATCTTCACTCTACTGATAAAACATTTTTCACAAACGATTAACGGTTTCCACGATTGCTATAATCCATATTTCGTTTCAATTGAAATTGAAAATCTCTGCCGAATAAATACGGTTTAAGTTCGTGCTGCATCGTGGATCGGTGAAATACGTATGTATGTATCTCCGTTTTTATGATTGCGTGCAATACCCAACGATTAAACTGATTGAACGGATCGCGTGATATTTATAACGTGGAGCGATACTCGATACACGATTGCATCTTGGTCTCGTATGAGCCTTTTGCAGATTTATCTACTGAAATGTATCGATGTTGAAAAATTTCTTTGCAAATGTACAAGGTGTTTGAAAATTATATGTCGCGACCACTATAGCGGATTCTGCGCCTCTATACAGGTGGAGATTTGTTACGATTTGGTACGGTGATTTTTCGGTACACTTCGTATTTTCAACGTGCTGCAAAGAGATGTCCATTTCACCAAAAACTTGGTCTTTGATTACAGTTTCAACAAATTACTACTGCAGAAGGAGCATCTCGAACAGAAATACTTGCACCTGTTGCGCATCACGGAAAGCGAGAAATCGGACAAAGCGCAGTATGAGAGTCGGTGCATAGATCTTAAATTAGAAGTGCAGGAACTTCGGTCCGAAGTAAGTATAGAATTTTTTCTATTTGTTTTCTACCGATTTAGTATTATACATATATATATATATATATATATATATATATATATATATATATATATATATATATGCATCGCATATGCGGAATGGCCGCCGTACTCACCGAATTTCAACCCGTCACGGTGTTAACAACGGCCGTCAAAGTGTTAATGTTTCACGATATTAACGGGAGTATTAACTCTGTATGTATATTACAAAGTCTTCTGCGTTATGTTAACAGTTGAATGCTGCAAGGAAGAAACTGAGAGCTACGTCTCATGGATCGGTTTCACATACTATGGGATTCTTTGACAGCGGAGATACTTTAGGAGTTCCAGTACCAACCCCGTTGGAGATGCAAAAAATTAAAAAAGTTCAGAGTTTCTTTCGAGGTTGGCTATGCCGAAGACGTTGGAAACAGATCGTAGAGCAATATATCAAAAGTCCTCATGCGGAAAGCATGCGGAAGCGTAACAGGTGAGCATAACTGATTTTTCCACGTTTCTATTTGTGAGACGTGTTTTTCCCAATAACGTCTACTTTGCCAGTAAAAACGAGTATTTCCATTATATTACTCGAGTGCGGCTTTTCGACAAATCTCGTGTTTCAAATATATCTATATTTTTATAATTGAATAGTACTTTAACTCGTTGCACTCAGAGCTATTTTAACTATTTTAACTCGTAAATTAAACATTTCTTCCGACCTAGAATAATTACTATTACTATTACTATGACTGTGCTTGCAAGCATAACCGCTTCGGGATGTATACCATATATACCGGGTCGAAACCATTTTCTTTATTTCAGTTTGGTATTCAATATGGTGGAAGCAGAAGAAGATTATACGCGACAGATGGAAATTTTGGTCAGCTGTTTTCTGAGGCCTTTCTTGATGGCTGCAAGCTCAAAGAAGCCTCCTTGTTGTCACGAGGACGTGAATAGCATATTTTTAAATAGCGAATCTCTGTTATTCTTCCATCAGATCTTTCTAAAAGGTCTGACGTCGCGTATGGAGAGCTGGCCCACTTTAGTTTTAGGTACGTCTTCTAAAAACACTTTATCAAACGAATTTCAACGCAATTCCAAAACCTGTATATTTTTTCATAATAAAATGATTTTCACGTTCAAATTTCAGTTTTTACTTTTTATTTACTATTCAATTCAACAGGTTCTTATTCTAGCGGTTCAAATTTACTGTTAAAGTTTTCGTTTCATTAATTGATTAGCTTTTAAAATTTGTATTTTATCGAACCTACATTAGTAATCATATTCATATCAGAACTTATATTTAGTTTATATTTGAAAGTATCGTTTAATTTAGAAGCATGCAGTTGGAATAATAAATATTTAGAGTTCCTTTTACAAAATTTATATATTACATTTATTATACGTATTCTTGTTATATTTACTATATCTGGTAATTATTAGACTTAACTCTGCGGATCTTTATGCATTCATAGCGAAATTGAGTAGATGAAATTCAAAATTGTTGATAAAATTTTATAAAATTGAAGATGTCAATATATGATTTCTCCTCTACTAAAATCATTAACGAAAGAAATAAAATTCAATGTAGTTTCTATTTCTTGCCATCGCATCGATGCGCAGCTACAATTTTTATTTTGCATAAAGATCCGCATTCTAGTAATTATTTACTGTAGAGTGATTCCTCACCGATTTCGATAACTTTGATTATATACATATACCGTCAACTCAACTTTCATTACATACATATACCGTCCTCAACTTTGATTATATACATATACCGTCCTCAATCGCCTTCCGAAATCCCAGCGTCTAAGGCAGGGCCCGCTAGATAGCCTTACCAATGAGTCCTCTAGCGAGCCTAGGACGAAACCTTCCCTTCCTTTTCCCTCCCAACAACACATCTTTACAGCCGCAAAACTGGTGACCGCGGGGTAGAACAGAAACGCAACACGGAGAACGACCAGAGGAAAACGACGACTACAACCAGGTGCCCAACAACAACATCAAGGAGGATGATGGAGTTAGTGTGGCCACCCGTAGAACTGTCGCAGACTACCACCAGGTATCCAGAAGGCACGAGACCCGCGGACTTACGTCCGACGTTAGCAGATCATGACGGATTTACGGAGGATCAGCGCACCGAAGCCACGTCCTCGTCGAACGGCCAAGCTAGGACAGCAGCATCTACGGCTCGATAGGCACGAGCGCGACACTCACTAGTTCGCTACGATGTGTGTTTACAGTTCGAGCTAAAACGCGCTCCTCAAAACTCGACACGCATCGATCGAGTGGGCAATGATCTGCTAGCACCCCATCGACCTCCTCGGTGTCTGACTTGGATCATCGTAAAAAAAGAGAACTCGTCAAGATTATCGTTGTTCACTGGCAAGGGGGTAATGTGGCGGCTAACTTCCTACACTCGTCACAGGATGGACAGATAGTCAAAGACACCTTTCCCGGTACTACCTAACGCCGCTACCCTTCTTTTTCCTTTTCCTTTTCCTTCCCTATAGCCTATAACAACAACACATCTTTACAGCCGCCAAAGAATCATAACAAATTTTTTAAATTATCGTTACAGGCACAGATAAAAATCTTTATTAATCGATTATGTAGTCGTCATTCTTTTCTATAATTAGGAAAGAATGGTGATTATATAATTTTTTATACTCTGCCGTGCAGTACGGGTTGCGACATTTATGAAAATCGGGCACGAACTTTTATGCATTCATCTAATATTTCTACATGAATTTAGCGTTTCAAGCTTTTCTTGTTTATGAAGTTACACGGTCTACTTTCGATGACTGTCGAGGCATGATTTAATTTAAACAATTTATTTGTTTCTCGATAATTTCAGGCGATTTGTTCGACATGTTGCTACCTATGCTATCAATTTATCAAGAATATGTCAGAAACCACCATTACAGCCTTCAAGTTCTGACGCATTGTAAGCAATCATCGGCGTCATTCGCGGCATTGCTCACTAGATTGGAGAAGAAAACTGCATGCGGAGGACGCACATTGGATACGTTTTTAACATATCCTATGGATCATGTGAGTTTATGCACTGATACTTTCTTAAGTGTGTCGTAACTAACGATCGAAAAGTTAGTATTAATCTATGCACAGCAGTCTCTAAAAAGCCGTTGAAAATGTTTGATCTCGTAAGGTGAAGTCTAGACGGAAAACGGAAACGTGTGTAATTTACAGGAAACGGGAGTTAAATAGAAATTTAGGGGCTCACTATCCAGTGAGACGCGCGGTCGGATCGTGGAGGCGTAATCTTCGAAAATTGGCCGTCGCGAGTCAATAATTCCGAGCGCTGGTTTAAATATAGACAATTTTTCGAGAATCGAGTATTTCGTGTTCAAACATAGGTAATTCCTGAGGGCATTTGGAATAACTTCTTTTTCCATTTCCAAAATGTTCTCCGCGGCTTCGTTAAGGAGTTATCAACGAAAAACATGGACCAATCAGAGCGCGGCTATAGCTGACGAATCCCGGCTCGGCCAATGCCAACGCCACGCTCTCATTTGGGTCACGCTGTGTTTTGCGTTAATAACTCCTTAACGAAGCTGCGGAGTACAATTTCGCAACGGAAAAAATTACTTCGGATGACCTCGGAAAATACCCGTTTGAAGGATGTGCTCTAAAACTGGATTTCGCAAAAAGTACCATAAGTTTTACAAGTTTGTTTTTTAAATAATTTTGTTTTACATCGACAGAGCATAATGCGAAAGCGCTTGAATACGAACTACATGTGTGTCTTTCAGTTTCCAAAGTATATAGTTACACTGAACGAAATCTTGGCACATACTCCGTTTGACCACGTGGAACGTAAAAGTTTGGAAAATGCGAAGCGGCAATTAGAAGACTTATCAAGACAGATGCGAGACGAGGTATCGACAGACACAAAATATATTGTACATGTAGTTTGAATTTCTCCATAGAAAAACCAAACCCTACTTCAATATTTTCTATCTTAACTAACGGTCTTGTTCATGCACGTATGTTACCAAACAGAAATTAACTTTGAACGAGGTACTGATATCGATATGATACCTGCATGTGTATATTTTTGCAGGTCAGCGAAACTGAGAATTTGCGGAAGAATTTGTCAGTGGAACGAATGATTGTCGAGGGTTGCGATATTTTGCTCGACGTTAATCAAGTATTCGTCAGACAGGGTAAGCTATACTATCTATATTTTAAGAGGGAAATATACATGAAATTCCGGTACAATTGTTTTACATTTCTCACAATTGCTAAACGAATATTTGACCACACATATCCAAATAATTATTGACCAAGTCAATGATATTTATAATATTTGCGTTGTCCTTGTTTTATTAAGTTTTCCATAAAATGAGATTTTCTCCTACGTTGTACTTTATATCCTTCGTATATTGATTGAAACATGCGTATATATTACCATTAAATAATTGAAATATACCTGCTCAAACTTACGGAAATATAGCAGAAATTTTCATTTCAGCATTATTGTGCAAGGAATAATTAAACTATTTAGTTGTTCCTACAATTTCATAAGTTTGATCTTCGAACGCTATATCTGCTCGGAAAGTTATCCGAAAGATCTAATATTTTGAATTTCGCGGTTCCAAAGTGTTCTTATTTGAGAGAAGGAAAAGTTTTGTTGAAATTTGCAAATCGAGAAATTGAATTTTCGCCACAGAAAAACGGGCTCATGGACCACTGCGTCGGTAATGAAATCCCATCGATATGTTGCATTGTTTCGCTAACTATTTACCTCGTACCGAGACATGGGTGGCGAAACGTGGCGAAACTTTTCAACACGGTCGATAAACTCTCGGTCGGACTTGTCGCAAGGGAGTTTGGCTCCGAAGTTTCAGCGTGGAAGTCCGTGAACAGCGATGGGCAAAAATGCATTACCAACTAACTGCTTATTTATTCGTTTTCGAACGCGAAATGCATTGAAATATTGTATTCGATTATGTAATTATAACATATTTGTACCGAATATGTATAGACACCAGTTGACAAACACCTTGGTATTTTCTATTTAACTATAACAATTACTTTATTTATTCGAATACCGAATACTTCCTCTTGCAGCAATATTTCACGGAAAATCGAAAGCTGGGTGGTTGAATTATTTATCTTGAAAGCGGACTGTACACGGTGCGGTTATACATTATACATACAGGCAGCAATAAGGACGCATCGTGCTAAATTCAAGGAAGTCATTTACTATTTACTCGGAAGTGATACTGTGTATACAAGTGCTTATATCTTTCTCTTCTTATAAGAACTCTTCAATCCAAATTGCAAAAGTGTTTCGTATTCTATAAGATGATTGAATAGAAAGTGCCACGGTATACGTCAAGTGATCCGTCAGTGTATTCGATACAAGTATTCCGTATTTTACAGATATTTCAATTACGAAAGCATTCGAGAGACTCTGCCTACCACTAGACAATGGATCTTCATTCGAAATCAAAAGTTTTTACCGAAATTGAAGTGAAACAAACTCGAGTGAAACAGGAATTGATTTTCTTTCTTAATATGCTTAATAGGTCGAAAATAATGTAACGGTATTTGAAAATTCTTGTAATGTTTTCACTGTGTACCTATGAGAAGCTGCCCATGAGAAGCAGAAACCCGAAGTGGAGAGCGCAAGCGTGCATTTATGTTTCCCGGAATCGATGGGGTTGTGTTTGCGGTGTAGGCAATACAGGCAAAATCCGTTCGATCATGCGCATGGATAATTATCAGGGCTGTCGTAACGCATCGTCATACAAATTTTTTCTCAGATCATTCGGAAACAGTCCTGAAATATCTTCCGAAATAAAATAAGAAACATCGCTTGACCATGGACCATAAATTGATTAATACGAAACTGAAAATCTATTTCTATGTTATCCTATCCTTTCTACTTTGAATGAATCGATACTTGCACTTGCAAGAAAAAGAGATCCAATTGTCTTATTTAAAAAAAACAGGGACTGCGAGATGTAAAATGTGCTAATTGTTATAGAACCTCCTCTTACAGAGGGTGAAAAAATTTAGTCTAAACGGGCTACCGAAATTCCTTTCGTGACACGGCCCTGGTTCCTCGTGTTCGGCCTAAGGCTACGTTTATGTTGAAGCTGCGATAAAAGCTATGGGAACGTCGATCAGAGCGGCGATAAAACCTGCTAAAAATTGTTATCTCTGGTGTGTTTCTAGTGAAGCTACGACAACAGTACGATTTCAATGTTGCAAGGTCCTGCAAAGATGAGTGATTCTGAAAAGTTATCATCATCGTATTTGTCAATATGGTATACCGGAACAAATTTGCGCAGTAAACATAAACATCGCGTGCGTCCTTCTAATACGGAATACGGAAATATACGAATTTCGAGAGTTTTACCGTTTATACAATATCCTAAAAGCTCATCTACAAACGTTTATCGAATTTATGCGAATGAAAATAGAAAGTTTTGATTACACTTTGTCCAAGATAAAAGAAATAAGATTCAAAGAAAGTGCTGTAACTGTTGTAACAAGTTTATTTCTTGCGAGGAAAGATTAAAGAGTACAATAAGGTAAGTAAACAAAATCATTTTTAGGATCTTTGCACGGCGCGGCGATGATAGCGAAGAAATCTAATGTATCGCTAATCACTGTGGTGTATGCGTTGCTCTGGTCGATGGTCGATGCTCCAATGTTACAAAAATGTTACAATTATAATATTATCAAATAGTATGTATAGCATTTTCACCCTTCGCTCTCATCGTCGCTCCTATTGTTTATCGTAGTTCCAATACAAACGTACGCCTGGATTGCATGGCCACCATGCAAACATTTTCTCATGAAAAGTTTCTCCATATCTTCTCGATGAAATGGGTAAACTTTTATACTTGCAGCGTCGACAGAACACGAGATTATTAGATTTCTACATTTCTAATGCTTACACCGTCAGAGTCAAAAGTGATATCTCGAGTACCTCGAGAACGCGGCATTTATTTAATAATTATTAGATATGCGTGTTACATTAGTGGACAAGTTACAGGTGGTTCGGAACCCACCGTAATAAACAGTAGGTCCCGCTGAAAATTAGGCGTCGCGGCGCGTCGCGTCGCGTCGCGGCGACACGCTTCGGCCACGCGATCCTATTTCATTCACGCATACCTTTTGAACGAGAGTGAATTCCTAACATTAAAACTTGGATTTTGAACATTTTCTCACCAAAATCTGCAGCATCACATAAAAGACATAAAAAATTTTGGTTTACGGAAGTCAAGTCAAGCCGAATTCGTATTTCTGCGAACAACATATCTTCTCAAATCAATGAGAAGCACAACGGTATAAACGTATTATATTATATTATATTATCTTTTGCAGGGTCGCTTATCCAAATTTTAGATAAGCCAAAAGGAGCCAGAAGTAGATTGAGTGCGACTTTCGGAGGCAAAGGCGACAAGGAAGCAATTAGGCAGTGCTTTCTCTTTTCAAACCATTTGTTGTTAACAACGCGGTCAGATAACGACGGCCGTTTGAATCTGGTTCCCCAAATTGGCAAGATACCATTGTCCGAAGCAGTGCTGATCGAGGATCCGAACGAAGGAGCAAACACGGATGACGATGGTAATTCAATGACATTACCGTTAATATAACGCTTATATTAATTCCATCTTCCCCAGCTATTTCCAATCTTCGTAATTACTGCTACTTTTACACAGCATGATCTATACGTATAATTTATAGAAGAAAATATTTTATCATTATCGTTAAGATCGGAATTCATGGAAAGCTACATCACCATTAGATACATCTCCACTTTTTTTTTTTTAAATTGGGTACCATGATTTATTCAAACTCCTATAATTTTAATTTTTAGGAATTTTGCTTAAAATTCTTATGATTGATTTTGATAGGTAGATGATTATACAAATTTGTATTTTTACCGGCTAATGTAATTCTATAAAATAAGAACTGGTTTCTTTATTTATAAAAAATACGTTGTTAAGTTTGCACAAAATTCTGGGCCTGACGATCGGGATAGCGAACTCTTCATTTTCTAGATTGAAAAATTTTATTGGAACCTAAAATATATCATTCCACCAACTTAATTTATGGCTTATCATTTAATTATTTGTTTAATCATTTCGTAAGCATTTCTTTCTCGCTATCTCGAAGATTAGTACATATGTACTGTACGTTATGTACTGTAAATCATGATTGTTACAAAAAGATGGAGGCTGATTAAACAGACGAGTAATATAATAAATTGCGCGGACGAAAGATGCAATAAGAAATTTAAGCGTAAAATTCTTACAGTATGTAGATGCAATATACTACAAACATTCATGAAATAGTTACGATCCAATAAAAAATTCTGATTTCAGTTGTTAGTTTGCTTGTTTATCCTGAATTTACAAGCATATTATTTATATTTTCCTATGAATATTTAGATAAAGATGCGATTTTGGGCAAGCCAATTATTATCATATTGCGTTACGTGAGCAACCTCGTACTATAGATATTACTATTAAGGATTAAGGATTTCCTTTATTATAAGAGGTGGAGCACTTGTCTGACACATCCGCTTTCTATTAACGTAAATGACACGGCATACATGTCTGTTGATAACACACAGTTTTCACTTGTAAGCGTAATCATGGATGAATACAAGGTGTCTAAAAATTCCTTCAACATCCGGAAATGGAAGGTTCCTGTGATCATTTCCTTTTTCACTTTTTTTTCAAATACTAGCCGTTTACGAGAAAAACACTGGTCCAACTTATCGCAAACACCCTTTATGCAGATTATTTCAGTTCGAAACTGCGTCAGCTTTTTACGCCTTGGCTGATCTGTCGTGTAACGGAGTATTCGAAACTTTATATATAATTAATGTATTATTATCATGACTGCGAACTGATTATAGAACTGTCAGTATGTTCGATGTCCAGCGGAATCAGCGAGAACAGTGGAAGTGCAAGCGCAAATACGACTAGCCACCTCCAGAATCGTGATTTCAAGATTATCGTCGACCTGAAGCTTGGTGGGCCACAAGTAACGGTGCACCTTGTTGCTGCTACCTTACAGGTATCGTTCACATTCGTCTTTTTTCTATACTTTTGCTGATTCACTTTCTGGCAAACTTTTCTTTAAGAGCCGTTTTACGCACTGTCAACCACTCGCCTGCGATGCATTAGGTACGAGCAGAGTTCCGTTGAATTACAATTGTATTACTTAACGAATAATAATTACAAGGTAATTCGATTACAAGCAACGTTATCCAGTAGATTTGGACAGTTGGAAGATGTAAGAAATCCAAGTTTTGATCCTGGAGAGAAATTGAAAGTTGAGCAATTTCCAGTGTTTTTGAGACAGGTTGTTAGCCCCGTCATGTTGCGTGCAGTGACGATCGCACGCCGCTTGCCGAGAAGTGTCGCTAGGTGGCGCAGCACAAGCACGTGGTTGTAGGGGCTCTGTTCCCCCACTCCCACTCCCACTCCCATGTATGCAGAGTGGGGATCGGCGGAAGCAGTTGGAAACGCCAAGCAGTGTTCCGATTGAACCCACCGTTTTTCGCGCATGCGCGTCAATTTCAGC
This sequence comes from Lasioglossum pauxillum, assembly GCA_933228785.1. NCBI lineage: Eukaryota > Metazoa > Arthropoda > Insecta > Hymenoptera > Halictidae > Lasioglossum > Lasioglossum pauxillum. The sequence continues at coordinate 234,869 of OW121706.1, read as the reverse complement.
CTCGGTAACGAGGTAACATTTCGATGAAATCGGGTGGTAGCTTGAGCACCCCGCAGACTTTTAAAAAAGACTTTTAAAAGTATTAACAATAATCACGTACCCCCTCTCTGATGACCAGTCCAGTCTACGGCACGGGCTCCGTAAGCGGCGCGCGATCAGGCGCGACCAGGCGCGACCGGCGTTAACCTGTCAAAGACATTGAAAATCGCTCAACTTTTGAGCCATTGATCCTCCAGGATTTGAAACTTGGATTTCTCACATCTGCTCGTCCAAATCTACTCGATAACCTTTAGAAAAAGGCAATAATTTATAGGAGAAAGAGCAATATTTCTGGTTACGCAAGGAAAGATTGGCAAGACAAATAGTTAGAGTCATAGTACATTTGAATCGATCGATCGAATAACTTTTGCCACGGGTAATAATTTGGCTGAACCTGGATCCCAGATGATTTCAAACCCAATGTATATTATTATGATGTACACAGGAGAAAGCTGCTTGGATCAGCGACTTCACCCAGTGTACGGATAGCATCCATTTCAGCAACCATTTGCTTTGTCCATCGTTGTCGGACACCAGCTCCATCACGATGCCACAGGCGATCAAAACTGATCCGAGCCTGTTTAAGGACGATGTAGACATTAGGTTCAGTAGAAAACTGAATTCCCGTAAAATACCGCACATACGGTCAGCTACGCCTGAACGGTTGCTTCAGCAACTAACGGACCTACGCTTCCTCAGCATAGACTTCCTAAATACATTTCTGTTGACATATCGAGTTTTCACCGATGGTGTTGTAGTACTGGAAGCTCTCAAGAAAGTGTTCTACGAGTCCGAACCACCGGGTTCTGACCTACACACAGGCTCCTTCGAGTAAGTATAGTTATTGTTATGCACCGTGCATTTTTATAGGAGCTGTGGTGATACCACAACTGCGGTAATTATTCGATACCTTGGAACATGATATCGAGAGTACAACTGTGAACAACTTTTTCCTATACATGTTATCGCTGGACGACCTTCCTTTACAAGATATACATATATAAAAAAACTGTAGCTACAGCACAGAGTCCGTTTTCTAACCAACAACGCGACATGCTTCTCGTATAGTTTATATTATTCTCTTTCCTGTAATCAAGAATCACGTAAGTGTACTCTGAAAAGTTTTGCTGATACGCAAACTATAGAACGCATTTTGGGATGGACTAGAGCTAATATTCTCCGTTACGGAATCTGGTAATAACATTATGTTGGATATCTAGCAGAATGTTCGTTTCGTCGTCTTCGTAATTTTGATACCGAAGAACTGCACTTTTTAACATAATAACAGAAGTATTGCCAATTTAGTAAAATTAACTTAGGCTCCTCTTTTCCTCGGGATGTCGACAGCCTTTGCCAGGAGGACTTTGCCAATACGCGTTTAGGTCGCGCTCTGATTGATCCATGGTTTTCGTTAATAACAAAGCCTTTCGTTAACAAAGCCGCGGCGGCCGTTTTTGCAAAGGGAAATGTTGCTTCTAATAACATCAGGAACCGCCCGTTTCAGGGAAGCGAACAAGTTTTGGGACACCCTGTATAACATATGTTAAATATATGATAAATTATAAAATTTGCTTCACATATGTACAAAACGTCGCAAATATGTAGGTAAAATTTCATTAAAAATAAGTAAAAAATAAACAAGTTTCATTATTGCACTAGCATTATCTCACCGATACGCTATTTTTTGTTGCGCCTTTGAACGAAGGCGCGGTTCGTGTTTACATGTTGCCCTTTTCTACATTCGACGCGATCGACGCGGTCACAAAAAAATAGTGTCCTCACGATCTATGTCCCAGATCTTAACCAAGGATCGGACTTAGAGGGCGCGGTCGACGAGTCACGGATTTTCCTGAAACTTGCAGTATTTAAAGATGTCGTCTCCATATGTAATTTCGCAAAGCTATAGCGCACACTACTCAAGATTTTCCGAGAAAATCGAACGAACACGATTTCTATTATTGGATTTTTATAAATATTTAACACGGTAAGAAAGGAAGTCCGTATGGTTTCCATATTCCTTTGGATCGATACAAAAAATACTGATGTCCACTTTTTTTAGAAAAACAATTTATTGCATACGTCTATATTGTTTTTGATACAGTTATAAATTATGTTTCTAGATCCTTGGATGTATTGGGAGTTGCTGCAGATACACAGTTACAGATTCATGACAGAAGAAGAAGTTCCGTTTCCGGTACAATATTTTATAATTTCATTATCCGTTTGTACTAACTTGTCCAGTAACTATTCTCCTGAAAAAGTATTTGTTGAAACAGAAACGATGTACATAGTATATCTTCCATCGATTGTAAAGTTATCAATGGGTCGATGGAAATTACAGTGTTTGTCACCTTCAATGAATCTATTTTCTCGTCCACTTTAGCCTTACATCAAGGAACACGCTGGTTCGAGACTGACCTGGTCAAGACTTCCTCCAAACTTCGTATTCTGCTGGGCTCCGCTCCCCTCCCCTCCCCTCCCCTCCCCGGGCCCCGGGACACGGCCAAACACGCTATCAAGGGCCCGCATCCCTTCCCGGGTTTTCTTTGTTTCCGATCGCGATACCAACTCGGTAGCCTATCGGCTCTGGAAGACCTTGTGTCTTCCCGTGCATGATCCCACCATCGTAATCTCAGGTACCTAGGAGATCACCCTGTGTCTTCCCCCGCACAATAGGCTACACCGTTAAGGGTTGGCACGCATCATTATTCCAATAGCTCAATGAATATTAATTCCCCCTTCCGGCTCGAACCAGCCTTGCCGTTTTCCTTACGTATCGCTCTCGTAAATCTATTTTTACAGAGAATTACAACATTTTGTTACTACATACGGTACCTCATTCATTTATCGCCACCTTCGCGCTACAAACAATAAACGCTCCTAATCCCGATAAATTCGAGAATCTAAAAAATTTTCAGGTACCCGTCCCGATCCCGAAAAGATGTCGTGTTCCCGACCCGTCCCGATATTTCGGGTTCTCACACACCTCTAGTAGTTACGTTCTCTCATATCTGTCATAGTTATCACGCACACGAGAAAGTTAAGAAAAGTGTATTATTACAACATTTAAATTGTCTTTTTCATTTTAAAATTCCAGAAACTAGCAAAACTACTACTATTGAAATCCCCCATTTTATAGTACACAGTAGAAAAATAATTACAATTTACGGATTATATTTAATTCCTTTGTAAGAAGTCTACTAATTTTGGTATTTTTAAATCAATTATTTAGATGTTTCGTTTTTAAGTGGGTTTTCTGGATTATAGATTTATTTTACAATGTTAAATTATGTTAATATTGTATTCTGAAAATAATATTTAAACTATTTCTTCACCTGTTTAGGATATGAATCTGAGATAAGTGAAATAAAGAGTCAAAGTTCCTGTGACTTCTCCAAGGGATACACCCTCGCTCAGAAAGGTGTCTGGAAGAGTGGACTTAAGAAGGGTAAATTTATTAAAATGGATATTTAAGAATTTAATATTAAATATGGCTAAACTTTTCTTTACGTAGTAAGAAATTTTTGCGTTTCTCTGAGATCTGAGAAATCCAAGTTCCGATCCTGCAGAATCAATGGCGCAAAAGTTATGGCTGCTTAAAGTTGAGCAATTTCCAGTGTTTTTTACAGGTAAGTGCGCCGACATCAGCCGACATGTTGATGCGTAGTGACGGTACTAAGTGGCAGCACAAGCATGTGGTAATATCGCTAACATAGAGGAAATATTATACAATTAATTTCGCTAGCATTTGAAAAATGTTTGAGAGAAAATATCTTGAAAAATGTTTACATTGTCGGAATTGCCTGACGGTCGGCCGTTGCCGTCCCCGCAACGCAAGTATCTAATCCCTATCCAACTCCAAATTAGTGAGTTGCCCCAAATTGTATTTTTTAAATTTATTCGGTACCCAGAAATCTCTCTCCTTTTGTAAACATTTTCTACGATATTTCCACTGAAATATTTTGCAAGGTACATATTTCCTCTACGTTAGCGATATTAACGCGTGCGCCCGTGCTGCCACCTAGCGGCTCTGCTCGGTAAGCGGCCACATGGCGGCGCTAACCTGTCAAAAACACTGGGAATCGCTTAACTTTAAACGTATATAAGTTTTGAACCATTGATCCTCCAAGATAGAAACTTGGATTTCTCACATCTTCTCGTTCAAATCTACTGGATAACATAAGAAAAATTTCTGATTGCGCAAGAAACAGTTTACCCCTTATTTCAAATGAAATAGCCCAACTCTTGTATATATATATATATAGTGTCTCATAGTATTGTCGCGCAGTGTAACAAGACTGTGTGTGTGTGTGTGTATATATTATAATATACTAACTATTTATTTACGGGAACTTACATTCTATAAATTACTTAATTAATAGAAGAAGACAGACAAACACGTATGATCGCGGAAGCTCCGTCGATCATAAAACGGAGTCCAACTATACAATCTTCCACTGAGCCACAATCACCCGCTATGCTACGCAAGATCAGCATTCAAGCGGATCTAGATGAGACGGATGAAAGGAAGGAAGAAAAGAAGGAAGAAAACAAGATAGAAGAGGAAGATGGATGCCATTTGACTATTCCCAAAGTTATTAACGTTTCATCGAGCTCTGAGACACTCACGGGTAAATATCCTATCGATAAAACCGAATTGTCAGAGTAACATACTACCATTGGGAACATGTTTGTAGAGGTTTCATCATTATTATAGAATACCGTTACGAAACCAAAATGCAGTAGAACCTCACTTATTCGAATGTAAGTTTCGGGACTCGTATATTTTCTGAATACGTCCTACATGGAAACAGTTCAATCGGAAATTCTCACATAATTTTTGGCACACCCTGTAGAACTCGGTAAGGACTTAGTTGAGCACTGAAATTAAGTTACTGTTCTATTATTCGAACGTATTCGAAAATACATATATTATTATGTTCCTTTGATTGATTCGGATTTCGGAATTGACAACATATCTAAAGGTCAAGGTCAACAAATTTGCCTCCCCTAAAGTATACATTTACCTTTATTTCTTTCAAGTATTTACAATCTGATGCTAATTACAATACCCCTTGTGGTTTCAGATAATACCGTGGTAAGTGCTCCTTCTTCGCCTGGCAACTTGAGTTCCGTTACATTAGTTGGATCAACTGGATCCGGTTCAGGCTCCGGATCAAGTCCTCAAGATGCAGGGACCTTTTCCCGCGGTGCCTCTTCAGAGACAGATACGCCAGTCGCAACGGAAGTATTGAAAGACGGTACAATTATAATATTATAATTGATAATAATAATATCGACCCCTTGAATATTCTCGTTGTTTGTAATAATATGAAAAAATGTTATATACAAAACTTACACGATATAGAGGGGGGTGGGGGGCGTGCGTATTGTGACATAAACATTTTTTGCCTGCAAGTTGTCGACAATTTTTTGCTACATACGAACCCTATTTTTTCTTCCTTAGAGTAACGATTTCCAATCACATGTTTAGATGTACAATTCACGTACGAAGACTCGGAAGCTAAGACCACCAAATCAGTGGGGACCCCTTTGAAGACACCTCCGACTCCCCTGGCGAAACATTGCGCGACAGCTGAAAAAGAGAAAGACACAAGCAGACAAGAGAAAGACAAACCACACCTAGCAGAAGCCGAGATTACTGGCTCGACAACACGGCCTCAATCCCCGGAAAAACTACCGCAGAAACAGTACCATGCAAATTATTATCAACATAGAGCGTCGGTTGTTTCCGCCCCAGCAGCTACTGCAAGAAGCGGCTCTGTTTCTACGATCACCAGTGTACGTAAACTAAAATTCCTTTTTACCGCGCTAATATTAGCTTGCCGAGTTGTCGTTGTCGTTGTATGCGTCAAATCTTGTAATCGAATTATAAACCACTTCTCGATGAGCAGAGACTTGAAACTTCAAACATAGCTCAGAACTTGCAATATTAAAAAACAAATTTTAAAAAAATACTGTGCGTTTAGGAGAAAAAGAAATTTAATATTAACCGTGACACCTCGCCGCGCGACGCCCACTCCGCGGCGCACCAGCACTGCCTACTCCAGAACGTGTTCCCGCCAAATCATATTAAAGACACGTAATGCGAATGGAGTATAACATTTTTCTTCGTGCTAATTTTGCTCAGAATTTGTGTTTTATCGGTAACGTTGGGTGGTGACACTGAACGGCGATGGGGTCTCTGTCAGGTCTGTTCCTATATCTGGTCTGTGCTATTAGTAAACAACAGAAACCTAATAAGATAACCATAATAAGATATAATAAGAGCTTGCTCCGATGTACAGTTTGTCAAATCTAGCTGTGCGACTGTCAAACGATGCACGTGGAGACAGTTCAGTTAAAAAGTAAAGTGTAACACAAGTGTATTCACACAAACAATGGACAGTATGCTGCACTTTTGACGAGGTGTGTACCTCACCGTTCCAATGTTGCATCCTTCTCTCGTCGAGTGCGGTCTTTGTTTTCTTCTGCTCATCCCTATGTTCTGGTCAACCGCACACAGCTACATTCGACAAGCTGTAACATATTCTGAATCGTGTATAAAGAGAAACATATTTTTCTTTTCTTTTTTAGAGTTTTATGGTGAACAGGCGATCGATCCAAGAAACAGAAATGGGTTCGCAACCGGGAATCCTGCAGAATGACAAGGCTAAGGCTGGGGTAGTGATAACCAGTTCCCGGCAAAGTCAACGAAGGTTCGTTCGAGTATACCTGACGTGTTTGAATGTTTCCATTTATGTGTCGGTACTGTCGGTACGCATCGCGAAAAGTGCGCATGTCGATCAATCTGCCGGCGGTTTTCCTATTCTTCAGACTATAATTAAGAGAACTACTCGCCTCGCGTGACGTATCGTCGAGCAAAATTTACAAACAGTTGTTATACAGTAGAATCTCGCTCGTTGCACGAAACGTGACCGAAAATGCGAGCAGAAATCGACGAAACGATTCAACGAAACAGGTAACCAATCATAGTGACTATCAATCGTAGTGTCAATTTTCCTTTGTTTCTACGTAGTCGCTACGAGTTCCAGAACCACTTTAAACACTTACTTACATTAGCGGAGAGACTCGTTAGTATGCAACGAACGAGGATTCCGTACAATAAATGGGGTTGCAACTAACGAAGTTCTACTGTAATTCGTTCGATAGAAGGACAATGGTGATGACGCACTACTTCGAGAACAATAAAGCGTGTCGTATCGGTATTACCCTAAAATAATGTTTAACGTCACCATTGAACGTGTGCCTCGAATATCCATTAAGACACTGATTTTGTACAGGCTTTTGTACTTTTCGAAAATTACGAAAATTATCTCTATTTCGTTTCTCGGTACTGCTACTGAATGTTTATTGCAATAAAGGTATTTTTCACTTTCTTACGCATGAGTGCTTTATCTCGATGACTTACTTACTTACTTACGTGTTTTTCTTCCGTCTCTATAATATTCCTTTCTTCACGCAACTATTTTGTACATAAAACTTGGAGAACTTTCTGTGTTTTTCATAATTATTTTAGAGTATACGTATATTCTTTTCAGATTAACATTACATCTGCATATGTCTGTTTCTTCTTTTATTCGGTATACATATTATATTTCTTCGCTGTTGCGGCCCATTTATTTCTTAGCTATCGAAACGCAGATAGAATTTGTTTAACAATGAAATTACTAAATCGTAAACCAAAAAAGGTATTATTTCAATAATTGATAGAGATTTTAAATATCTTGAAAATCTTTATTGCTTAGGAAAGGTGTAAAAATTTAAAAATAGACATTTTCACAAGTGTGTCCCCACACTTTTAAACAGTTTATACAATTTTTGTATTTCATTGTTTTTTAGTAACATACATAAATGTGATCTAAGATCTAAGGCTTGAAACAGTGAACGTTTCTACTTGTAGATCGAAATGCTTTTCAAACAAGCTATTTAATTCTGTACAGTAAAACCTTGGTCTAACAATAAGAAAAACCGTTGGATCGCTGCTTAGATCGTGTGGTTTTACCATTTCTTTGTGGACCGCGCGGCCGAAGGCGCACTACGTACCGTTCATTAAACAACCACTTTATACTTTATACAGTTGAAATTATATATCGTGTTTAGTGACAGAAAATCAGAATCAGAAAAATACCACAAATAAGTTGATGAAAGCCAATAGAAAAATAATGAAAAATAAAGAAGTTTCATAATTGGATTAGCACACCGATATACCCCCGAACCCCGTTTCGCTTTACGCCCCGCAGAGCTCGCAAAGGAAGGAATATTCGTTCGTTTCTCTCATTGTCAGATCTTACGGTTTCCATTTTCTTAGATCAAGGTTTTACCGTAGGTTCACACCAATAGTCCATAAGGGGTTACGCGTGAAAGTTGTTAGATCAGAAAGTTTTTTTAACGTATAGACAACACTATATTACATTCGGAAGTACCCAAAGTATTTCGGTAATTTAAACGGTAATTTTGGAAAATATCATTGAAAAATTTCCAAAAAAAACCTGCGAAAATACAGCAGCAATTGATGCAAACTAGATTTTTTGAAACAGGTCGTTGTATTTCTGTGAAATTTTCTCTGAAAGAAAACGACGGAAGAAAATTAATAAAACATCGACAATCATATTCAGTTCGCAACGATCATTTCAACTAAAAATGCGACATTATCCTTAAAAATCGTTTTGCGAGTCACAAAAAGAACTACGGTCATCGAAATATGTATGTATATATATATATATAATATTCTGAAAAATAGCAAAAAAATTGTGTCAAAATTTAAATATATTTTTATATAATCGTTTTTCGCTATACGCAATCATTATTTTTAAACATTTTTCTATAACGTTCGTTCGCTCGCTTACATAAACATATCTTTAAAAGATCTATCTTTCGTGCCTGTTCAAATGTGTGTAACCCCATTAAGTAATTCATGAAAACTGATTTCTCTAGTCGAAATAATGTTTTAGTTGGTTTTAATGCAACTGTATCTCATATGTCGTTTTGTATCACTCATAGCGTTGGACCTGTATCTTTCTGGTAAGTGTCATCCTTTCAGTTTCTGGAAAGACCTTATTTCCCGTTCTGCGTACCGCATGATGAGAGCTGTGTATCGCAAAAGTCACACTTGTACCACCCCCTTTATCGTTAACTGTTTATACTTTATACTTTATACTCACCGAACGTGCACTGTAAATGTTAAATTAGTCGAACACACCAATGTTCACTGCATTCTCTTCTTAGATTCGATTGTATGTACATACAATCATATAATAAAATCTACATACTGTTCCATACGTTTACTAAATTCATATTTAAAAAATAAGGTAATGTGTTGTTAAAACAATTTTTGTAAACAAAGTTTTTTCGTAACTTGATTGTGTCACAAGATATTTCCGTTATCGGATAAAAACGAAACACCCTGTATAGCATATTTTTACATAAACAACTAAACATCTCGAAAATATCTTCTGAAGGAATTAGGCTAGAATTTTGCAAAATAACGGAACTACGGATCGTTGGAGGTTCTTAAACGACACATTTTAATCAGAAAAATGTGGCAAATATTTTGAGAAAGGTTGTATAAGAAAAAAAATGAAAATAAAAAAGTTAACATCCCATTGGCATGTTAAACAATCCAATAAGTTTTCAATTTTTTCCAACCGACGCGCGTCGCGGTCGCTGTTTCTCTTTCTTTTTTACTCGCTATCCTCTTCTAATATGTCCCAAAGTTACTCCATACCGTCGATTAAACCACTAAATACAATTGAAATGATATCGTGTTTAGTGTGATTTTAATCAGAAAAAATCCCACAAATAAGCTGATGAAAGTCTCATATAGGAAAATAATGAAAAATAATGAAGTTTCGTAATTGGATTAGTAGTGACTGCCACAGATACACGCGGCATGACTACACTGCTTGACGACCGAGGCAGATGAAGCTTCTTGGCCTCTCGCAGGGTATGCCTTCCAGTGGAATGGGTAGGCAAAGGGACATAGAGCCGTGTCCTCCGCCGTTCCGCGTCGCGCCGATCTTATTGTTAGAATTAAACATTAGTGTAATAAGCCTGAATAACTTTTGCGTGTATCATTTTTGGTCATCATTAACACTAAACCTACCGAGCCTCAATGCCTCATGGAAGCCTCATGGAACATGCTCCCTTATAAAAATGACAAGATTCATTTGATTTAGACTTTGTGCTCTATTAAAAACATCTCTATACAATAATTCCTTATCGAATAATTGTTATTATTTCAATAAGCGTAAAATAAAAGATCTGGAACCGGTCATTTTTACCGGTGGTGGTAAGTTTAGTGTTAATGTTAATAATGTCGGAGATATTCGAAAGGACAGCTTCAAATTCGACCAAAGGAGGTTAATTTGGACAAATGACGTAAGACAAATAAAATTTATTCTGGGAGTATGCCTCCCAGTGGAATGGGTAGGAGAAGTGATATACATATTATGTAGAGCAGTCTTCTCCTTCGGACTTAAAATGGGACATTACTGCATATGGTAGCTGTAATTTATTGCAATTGCGAGGTTTCGCTTTTATCAAAACTTTGGAAAATGATTGGCACGAAAAAATTTCAAGACGCAGGTGATACATAATTAATAACAGCGTGTCTTTATGCAAAATAAACATTTTTCTACCCGAATTGCGACAAACTGGAGTGCAATAGGAATTCATCGTCTTTCTTAATATGGACAATAGGTTGAAAATAATGTAACAGTATTTCTAAATTCTTCTAATGTTCTTACTGTTAGAAATTACACATACCCATTTTTAAAAATTAGTAAAAAATTTCTTAACGAAGAAGCTATTGGATTGTTGTTATATGTATATGTAGATATTATAGCTCGTCCTGTGAAATGAACTTATTTTTTAAATAAACCAACGCATTTATTAAACGTTACTTTTGTATAATTGCGGGCCATACTATACACATTTGAATAAAATATAACTAAATCAAGGCCTTAATAAATATTACAAATTTCAGATATTTCTTCCAGTACTCTTCGTTATTTATAAGCGTTAAACGAATATATTTTCATAAGTACTAGGTGATTCTGATTTTTGTCTTATTTGGGAATAACACAGATGATTTTAAGGATTGTTCACATAAATATTTCAACAAGATGAATGATAAGTACTTCTCACTCTAATAAATGTTTCTATCACGTGAATGACATATTCAATTGTTTATTTACATATACATATTTATGCATGTAATTGATCGTTTATTTTACTTTACTTTTTTCTATTCAAAAAAACAATTTACTATAATCTGCACTACACTAAAAGATGACAAGCAAACTAAACGAAATAGAAATAGTTTTCACCTATTATGCGGTTTCTGTTAATTGGTGTTCACGGTGTCATAATGTTCACAACTGAATCTCGTATGGAACTACGATCGAATGTGTACGAGGATTGTTAATACTTATTAGCAGACTGCGGATCTTATGCATTTATGATAAAACTGATTGTGAGTCGTTTTAAAGTACAAAACTATCAAGTCGTTAGAAGAATTGAAGAACTCTATATCGCGGCGTTACATTCGGGTTATTGAAACAATTCAGAGAATAAGAACATTTTTATTTAAATCCTCTTTCGTACAAATGACTTGAAAAATTTATATTTTATACAGAAATCAACAGTCTACTTATTAAGTATCTTAACGTCAATATGCATCTTAGTAACTTTTCCTTGCGTAACCAGAAATTTCGTTCTTTGTCCTATACATTTTTCCGTTTTTCCTATTATATCCAGTAGATTCGGACGAGAAGATGTGAGAAATCCAAGTTGCGATTCTGGAGGATCAATGGTTCAAAAGTTACAAGTGTTTAAAGTTAAGCAAATTTTTTGACAGTGTTTCCGGCAGGTTAGCGCAGCATGTTGTGTGTAGCGATAGGTGGCAGCACAAGCAATAAGCATAAGCGGCGCGCGCGACCGCGTCACTACACACAACATGGCGGCGTTAACCTGCCAAAAATACTGGAAATCGCTCAACTTTCAACATTTATAACTTTCGAAGTTATAGGAATCCTCCAGAATCGAAACTTGGATTTCTTACATCTCCTCGTCCAAATCTACTGCATAACATAGGAAAAAGGCAAAATTTTTTGGTTACGCAAGGGAAAGTTTACCCAATATTCTATCATTGACAATCAGTGTTTATAATTTTATGAACATACTGTAAAGCCTTGATCTAAGAGAACGGAAACCAAACCGTAGGATCCGAGGAAAACGAATATTGCCCTCCACTACGAGGCATACCTCGCGAGGGACCAAGAAGCTCGAGCTGCCCTAGTGTCGTCGAGCAGCGTAAAGTGTAAACATGCTGTGTAATTCAATCGGATTGGGTACATCGGTGTAAGGTACTAATCCAATTACAAAATTCTTTACTTTTCATTACTTTTTTATAGGACTTTCATCGACTAATTTCTGGTATTTTTCTTATTAAAATGACACTAAACAAACACGATATCATTTGAACTGTATTTAATGGCTTAATCGAGGATAAGCAGTAAGTGTTTACTTTACACGCGTGCGTTGTCCTTCTCTACATTGGGCGCAGTCGGTGAAATCACAATATATGAAATCACAGTAGAACCACAGGATCAAAGAAACAGCACTGTCACGAGGGTTTTTCTTAGGGGTCTTAGATCAAAGCTTTACCTTACCGTAGTAGGTGTGTACAAGGATCAAATAAAAATCCACACAGGCTTTTACTTTTTTTGTCGAAGAATCTGCAATCATGTTTTTACAACAATTATTTACAATTGTTTACATAATAAATAACATACATACATAATAAAGAAATTTTTAATTATTCTTTTAATTTATTTTCGTGCTACCATATTTTCACGTAGTTCATATAACATTTTGTTCAACATAATTCGAATGATTCTCAGAAAGCATACACAGAAGGTAGTTTTTATAAGTATGTACAGAGTATAGAGTATAGGAGTATAGAACCGTTTGTAGATAGCCCGAAATGGAACTGTTTGCAAAATTCTTTATTATTACGTTCAGTTCGTTACAATTAATTCCGTGGACACGAATATTCAATAAAAAAATTAATGAACGGAAAAAAGGAAACGCAGCTAATGCTCTAAATAAGATATTCAATTATTTTGCAATAAATGAAAATATTAAGATAAGAGCTTTGAGGGGGGAGCCATCTCGGATGACCTTCACCTTGACATACGTTGTCAAGGACAACATTCTGCAACAACTTTTGTCAATACATCTATCCGTCGCTCGGACTTAGTTTTCGAGATATTCGCAAAACACTATTGCTAATACATAAATTGCTAATAATAAAGTTTATGGTGTTTACCATTCATATTGCCTTTAAATGAGTAAAAGTGTGGGAGCTCGAAAATAATGAAAGCGATAAGAAAGGAGCTCGCGACCAATACGAAAGAGAGAAGGAAAACAAGGAAGGAGAGCGTTTCGTCCTAGGCTAGAGGACTCATCTCGCGGTAAGGCTATCCAGAGCGGGCCCTGCCTTAGACGTTTAGGATGTCGGAAGACGGCGGTTGAGGACGGTATATACTGTATATACTGTATACACAAATCATTGAGGAATCGAGTACTTACTTGCGGGAAAGGTCTTTGACTACCTGTGTCCCTATTGTGGCGCATGTAGGAAGTTAGGCCGCCACAAAAGCATTGTTTTGCACACGATGTCAACAAAACTTGTTACGAAGGCCGCTGAACCATGCTTATCTTCTATTCGACTCCCCTTTCTTGCAATTCATTTTTATTTTTCATAAAAATCCTCAGTCTGATTAGAAGCATTAGGATATTCACCAAGATGTGACTGCTTACTGTGTATACTGTATGGGACATACGGTAAAGCTTTGATCTAAGAAACAACTCCCCGTGTCCATGCTGTTTCTTGGAGCCTGTGGTTCTATTTTTTTTTTTTTTCTTTGTGACCTCGCCGACCGTGAAGAAGGACAGCACGTGTAAATTCGAACAGCGGGGCCGAAGGCGCACTACATGCCGTCAATTAAACCAGTAAATACAGTTGATATTATATCGTGTTTAGTGTAATTTTAATCAGAAAAATGCCACAAGTAAATTGATGAAAGTTCCATAAAAAAATAATGAAAGATAAAGAAGTATTGAAATTGGATTAGCAGTGCCTCGTCACACCGACGTACCCGATCCCGCATTTGATTGCACGGCATGTTTACATTTTACACTACTCGGCGCGGCGCGGCGCGGCGCGGCGACCGAGGCAGCTCGAGCTTCTTGGTCCCCATTGGTCCCCATGCGAGGCGGGGTATGCCCCGCACTAGAGGGGATATATTCGTTTTTCGTAGATCCTACGGTTTCCCTTTCCTTGGATCGAGGATTTACTGTACTTTTATAGATCCAATTTTTGATACACGCAAATTCTGTATTCGTAAAAATCAACTACACTTTGAAACAATAAATGTTACCAATTGTATTTCCACGCTAAATCAAAAGACAAATTGGTCGAATGATTTTTCAGATTTTTTTTAGAAATTTGTAATAAAGCATTAGATAATTAATCAGTTTCAGTATAGTTTCAGTTTAAATTCAAATCTTTCAGGCGGCAATTTAGAGATTCATTAATTATTTATAGTTGGAAAATGTGATGGAAATTATTTTCGACGGTACTTATATTTTCATTATTTGCAAATAATCAACAAATTCGCGAAGAAAAGGCTACGAATTGATTTATACGCTTAATATTTAGGAGCTTATGTTTATCACATTTTTTTTCTTAATTGTACTCGTGGAACGTACGCAATGGGTCGAAATAGTATTTGAACGCTAAATACAGAATCTTGAGAAATTGACGATATTTTAACTGTAATAATTTTGTTAGAAGTAATAGTACGACTATTTGCCTGGACTCGCATTAAATCTTGAACGACAGGCATAGCAGACGGGGGGGGGGGGGGTTAAGACTCGTTTTAACAGGATTGCAAGGGTGCGGGATATGCGCCTTCTCATTTCTCAATAATGCAGAGACGAGGGTTTTCACTGGTGAAATGCGCTGGATAAAAGATATATCAAACGTGTATCGTTTACGAGGCGTAATTTGCATTATTCGATAGCGTAATTTGCGTTATTCGCAAGCATACAGCAGCTGCGTATGTAGCTATATTTTCATAAAGCTGTGACAGCTACATGCTGCCGAATAATGCAACTTACACCACGTAAACGTAAAAATATTTTTGTAGACGATACAATTTGGAGCATTTTCAACTAAAAAATGTCCTCAGATTTTCACCCGCTATATTACATGAAAATATCCTAGAAAAAGATTAACGATTGTCTGCGAAAGTTGAGTCTGCTTCAAGTTTTAAACTGACGATGAGTCTAGGTATATTGTTGTACTATTTTTTTTTTTGTTTCAAATATAGAGAATTTCTCGAGGATCGGAAATTTACCGTTGAAACACTTTTTCGATCCACTGTAGATAGCGTTTAGTAGAAAAAACTTGCTACACTCTGCACAAATAAATTGAATAAATTGAAAATACTATTTTTATGAAAATGCTTATATTCTCTAGGGAAAATTGAATGAAATAATGATGTTATTGTTAAATATTCAGGAGCAGTAGCTCGATAGCTGCTACCGCATTCGCTACCGCAACATCTGCAGCGAGCAACTGCCTCGATGACGAGATCAATGGAAGCAATCGAAGGGGATCGTATAATACCAGACGAAAAGAGTCATTCATATCGACGGCAGCAACGATGGGTGTGCTGAATGTTCTAAGACATTGGGTCTCGAAACACGCTCAAGACTTTGAGTCTGACCCGAAATTGAAAAGTTTAACGGTCAAGTTCCTGGAAGATATTATTTACTGTCCGCATCTACTACCAGCTGAACATAAGATCGCGAACCAACTACTTCGACTAATTATTAAGGAAGAGCAGGACAGCAGCAAGGTCGATGTCAAGAAGCTTCTTATTCCTCCTATTGTACGTATCCTCTAACCTCGATAATCTCATCTCGTCTTATAAATTTTTCGGGCTGATCAAATTATAAGGGACGATTTACAATTTAATCCCTATAACTTTTCTACAATGATGCGTGGTGACCCATTATTTCACAAAAACATCATTCAAACGAAAGCAAATCAGTTTTCAGTGCTCTACAAATTCTACCATTCGGAATTTGAGAAATGTTTTTCACGGACTAAGTCAATTTTTCTCTCATTTTAACTTTTATAAAACCATAATGCGTTAATTGATTCTTATATGATTTCAGGTACCAAGCAGGGAGAACATTGAAACATTGTCTGCGATGTCCATTGCAGAACAAATGACGTACTTGGACCATAAAATATTCATATCCCTTTCGAATGAGTGAGTTTCATAATATTTCAGTTATTAAACAGTAATATATCAGCACTATACATAGACCCAGTTGGCTTGATACGCGCGACTGTCGAGCTGTCGAACGAACGCCTTTACGACGTACGCCAGTGAGTTCCTACTTATTCCCCTCCGAGAACCCACCATCGAACCACCATTCTTCCCACTCCCACTCCCACTCCCGTTACTACGTATAACCGTAGAGTAAAGGAGCCTATTCACGATCAAGCATTTTGCGCAACAATGCCTATTGCGCGCAACATGATTGATCGTGAATGATGATCGTGAGTGAGTGATTGACTAATTGCGCAACCTGTTGTGACCTTGATAACGCGTGTCAAGGTCAAGGAGAAACTTCGATGTTGGAATATATATCACATATGCCCCTATTAATTTACTGAAAGAATTAACCGTTAATTATTCTGTATTCCGTGTAGAGAATTTCTTGGGCAAGCGTGGATGAAAGCAGACAAAGCAACTCGCGCTCCCCACATTCTTCTAATGACAAAGAGATTTAATGAAGTGAATCGATTAGTTGTTTCGGAAATTATTCGACGTTCCAGTATGTCAGCGAGGGTAGATGCGATCGAGAAGTGGACTGCGGTAGCAGATATTTGCAGAGTGTTGCACAATTACAATGGCGTGCTTCAAATTTGCGCAGCGTTCACGAATAGTAGCGTTTACAGACTGAAGAAGACTTGGGAGAAAGTTTCGAAACCGGTAAAGTAACACACCATAAACGATCTCGAGTATATTATATTCAAAATCGCAACAACTTCGTCAACTAAATTACTTTTGTTAATTTTTTCATTTTGAGATTAATATGTTGTGAATTATGTAATTGTAGAAAAAGAGAGAAATGTGACGGTAAAATATAAGAATAATCAAAATAAAACGCTTTGATAGTATGGTAGATATAGTAGATTTCAAAACCTTTAAGTTTATGTATACTAGGGTGGACCTTATTTTTCGACCATCAAATTTTCGGCAGGACGTCCCCCAATATTCCGTTCCATTTCATGAAAAAAAATGATATATCCAAAGTTTTAGATGAATCAAACGTCGCGCGTCGGGAAGGTGCGGCGCATTTGGGTGGACCTTAGCTATACCAAGTGAAATTTTTTGCGAGATTTTTTTACGACATCTCCTAAAATTGTGCCATTGAGTAAGAAAATAATTCGTGCGGAAGATGAAGTTGATCGGATAAGGGGAAGACGTGCCACATTAATGACGTTGTATGTGCGAAAAACATGAAATTCTATATTCTATAGCAGACATGGCCAGAAATAGCACGCCTTCCTTCCTGCTACGAATCAGACACTCTACCACCTGAGCCACTGACCCGGCTTTAAGGTTCACCCTAATGTATACAGTCAAGATAGAGTATGGTTCAACAGATTTTTATCGCTAGAACCTCTTTTACAAAATTTATTCAATATATAGATCATGATATCTGCCTGCAATATTCTACAAAATGATCATTTTGAATTGAATACGATCATCATCGGTTCATACTTGTATGTTTTCCAAATCATAGAATTAATAAATAATTTGGTTGCGACTTGAAATTTTCGATAAATTCGTATACGCGCAATGTGTAAGTAACAAATAAATTTTCAGACGAAACAAACTATCGAAAAACTTCAAAACATCGTCTCTTCGGACGGGCGTTTCAAAAATCTAAGGAATGCCTTGCATCGGTGCGATCCTCCTTGCATTCCTTATTTGGGACTGTACTTAACCGACCTTACTTCCATAGAAGAGGGTGCACCAACCATAACCGAAGATGGCCTGCTAAATTTTTCGAAAATGCGAATGGTACGTAATCTACGAGTATATTATATTTCATTAACGCTAGATCTTCAGAGCACTGAAAGTACCTTATTTTATGTTGTCTATAAAAACAACATGGATCAATTTATTCAGGTTTTTAACCATTTTTATTATATGTTCAAAGAAATATATGTACATTTATTAAATAATTCACTATAAATGCATTTCTACAGTTTCAAAGATTCTAAATTTAAAAAAATTCTAACTCGTCATTCTGATGGATCAATTCTAGTTCTGATTATATACTAGATTACTTGCAATCGGGTAAATATTGTATCACTAGTGCTACAGTAAAGTTCCATTTAGTGGTTTAATTGGCGGTATGGAGTAACTTTAGGACATAGAAGAGAATAGCGAGTGAAAAAGAAAGAAAAACAGCGACAGCAACGGTTAGCAAAAATTAAAAACTTGGGATACTTTTAGTAGGATACTTTTTTTTATCCGCGCACCAGTTTCGGAGATATTGTGACGGTTACGTTCTTCCCGTCGCAAAACTATCTTCCCCACTATCGTCCCCACTCTTGACGCAAGGATGCCGATCCCCCACTCTTGCGCTCTTACGCTCTTACGCTTCGGTTTCGGTTTCGATTTCGGGCGGGAACGCTAGACATATAGGAGCTCAGCGTCGCCACATCGCTCTGTTGCAGTCATACTCGATACGCTCGTATGCTGTCTTCGTCAAGCGATTCGGCCAATCGCGGAAGACGTGTAGCGCGTAGTAGGAGAGCGTGGTACCTGGTACCTACGAGTTTATTGTGACAACCAGTGCTGCCAAGTCGGCTCCAAACGGAGCCACAGTTCTCGGAAATACTCTCCTCCTTTTCCCCTTCCACTATCCCATTCGCCTCACTGAATCCTCGTCTCGCACGCGCAACGTGTCACATATTACTCTGGTCATCAGAGAGGGGGTACATCATATATCGGCGTGATTCCCCTCATCTGGCAGCACTGGTGCCAACTCTCGGCGAACGAATAATAGTAGAAATATCACGTGGTACCGACAAGTTTCTCACTGCCAACTCTCGGCGTGCGGCTTAGGCTTGGACCATATACTGATATATACATATATACCTATAGACGCGGCGAGATAAGTCTACCTTGTTTCGAGATTAAACCGCCTAGCAGACGACGCTTGTGGTCAAAGTGCTATAGTATGTTGAGAAATCGCAGTACATATGTACCACGAAGGTAATAAAGTGGCAGAGGGGAAAGGGGAATTGTCGTGACATGTTGGACGGACATGTAGTTTATTCTAATATGAATATTACGACACAATAAAATGAAAGAATAATTTTATGTGTTGAAAAGAAAATGATATATCGTTGACAAGTGGTAGTGAACATGAATGACGAGTTAACCGTCGTCCCCAGTTGAAAAGTTAAATATCAAATATATTTTAAATAAGTAAATTCTAATGTTTGTTTCCTAGATTGCGAACGTGATTCGAGAAATACGGCACTTCCAGCAGACACCGTATAGAATCGAATTAATTACGAAAGTAACAAACTACCTGTTGGATCCATCGTTGCTTTTGAACGATAAGGATCTGTACAATAAGTCCTTGGAGATCGAGCCGAAGTTATGCAGGCTAAGTACTTCCAATTAAATTGTTCTGCCACCCTCACGCGAGCAAAACGCGCACGAACGTAACTTTAAGTGTCAAGTTATCCAAAAATGATTATATCGGTACCCACTTACACACACACTTACTCTCCTTATCCTTGAGCTGTTTTTTCAGATTAAGAGACACAAAGAGGAGGTGGTCCAAGTTGACTGTTGAATTTCAATCATAGATGACAGAGGCGAAACTTTATAAGCTTCCTCGTCAACAAAGATTTAATGTTCTCACCACGAGTATAGTAATACAGCAGAAAAACTTATCTCGCTTACGTGTTACTACGAGACGAAAAGAAAACATACATGATATTTAGTACCGAATGAAACACAAACTATTTCTGAACAGAAAAAGCGACTGTTATCGAATAAATAGAATAATTTGTTGCGTTAAGTTGAAAAGTTTCTTAATACAAATAGAAGCGGGTGATACATAATTGAATTTGCAAAAAATTTGATGTGAACTGTGACTTAAAATTGAACGAGGGTGTCATTATACCTGTATGCGGTACGATTGAATATAGGATTAGAACCTCTCGTTATCACAGAATTAAAAAGTGTCGGAACAACGTTAGAGGTGCGGTTCTAATTCTTGTTCGTCCAATGTATCTCTAGATTAATTTATAATATTAACGCATTCGTATTTTAATTATTTTAAATTCTATCCAGTCAGCAAAAATCCTCGATTGTGTCCAGGGCACGAAAGATCGTGTGGGCTCGTAGTTTTGCCTCGACACCATCCCGGCACAAGTCGTTCTCTAACTGTTATGAGCGATCAAAATAAGCTTCTCTCATCGATAACTGCTTTAAGCAATCGAAACGGTTTTTCTTTATCGATAACAGTTATCGGGGAGGATTCCAATTTTTTCGACACTAATAACTGTTACTTGTAACCAACAAGTATAAAAATTGATATTTTTTAATCATTTTGTTCTTAGAATTTGTTTTCTTTAAATATTTTCTGTAGATTATCTTAAATTTAAATAACAATCTACTTTTTATTCGTGATTTTTATCGTAGAAAATTTTAGAATAACTGTTATTTTTCATCCCTGGTTAAAAATATATTTTATAGTACTTGTACTATATGTATGTATACAATTTCTCTATGAAATTTATGTTTATCTATTATATAATTATCTGCAAGTAAATCGTTGCAGAGCTGGATATATCACGCTATTCGCTAAATATTCATCAAAACTTTGCATTTACATTTAATATTACTTGTATCAGGCCTGTCCACCATCTTCATCGTCACGAGCCACACGGTCCACGCGATCAATCTCAGTCCGTCCCCTCCACTACTTAAGCCTTAAGCCACTATAAATGCCATTCGCTTCTGGCGGTCGGTCGACCGTGTGAAATAGTGGGGGAACATCACCTCCCACCTTAGCGGAATGTAGAAGTGGGAGAACGGGTTAAATGTGGCTCGCAGACCGCGAGTTGAACAGGCTTGACTTATACGACTGAAATATCGATTAGTTAGTCAATACACACTGTGGATTTTATGCATATACGATAACAATAACGATAACGATAACAAATAGGTGAAATATTAAACTGTGTAAAATTAAAAGAAATTAAGAGTGTTCGTATATTGTTTGGAACTTATTAAAATTATCGATAAAGGAGGAATAGAATTTCTGTTGGTTGTAACCAACTGGGAAAATCATTATTTTGTATAAAGATCCGCAGCTTACTAATCATAGCATCATAGAATGTTATAACATAGGTTTGGAAAATGTTAAAGAAATTAAAGTATGAGTGCGTTAATATATGCAAAATAGTGATCTCGAAATACACGGATGTACTCAAAATTGCAGAAATTGCAGATTATAGTTACCATGGATGGATCTAAATTCACATAAAATGAAATCCTCAAGCTGAGAAGAACCCCAAGAAAGTTTACTTCGTTCACTGAGAGAGTACGTTGAATGTAAACCTACTCTACTAATGTAATAGATTGTATACATAATAGGTATTATCATCAATGCATGATCGATAGAAACTTGAAGAGAGTTTTCGTTGAGACGCAGGATCATTCTAACGTGCCTGCACAAACGAATGTGTATAAACAATGCCACGATATAGTCTTATTTATTTTCTTATACTTCACTTATTACACAATTACTCGAACGTGTTTCATCGACGGATAACGTTAAACGAATGGACACCGTTGACACTTTTTGATAGTCCACTTTGACGAGACGCAGAGTAGAGTCTCGTTCGAAGCTTAAGAGATTTCAATCAATGACTTTTTGTTAGCGTTATTCAATCAATCAATCAGTATTACACTTTGAATGACAGGCTTTAAGGCGGTAGACTCGTTTCCAGAATTGCAAGGGTTCGGGATGCGCGTTCTCATTCCTCGATAATACAACGACGGGACAATCCTATTTTTACGTTTATGAGGCGTAATTTGCATTATTTCGCAGCATGTAGCTATGGAAATAGCTGTAGTACGCAGTTGTGTATGCTTCCGAATAATGCAAATTACGCCTCGTAAACGAAAAAATAGACTTTTGAGGGCGATAGCGGCCTAGATCGATCTTTTATCTAGCGTTTTCGACTACTGGAAAACCTATTTTTCTATTACCGAGAAATGAGAACACGTATCTCCCCCCGCACGCACCCTTGTAATCCTGGAAACACGAATCTACTCCCTTAAGCGAGAATTTATATTAAAGGGAGCTGAGGCGGAATTAGAGATTGGAAATTGTGTTTGACAATCAGTAGCGTAATGGAGCAATGTTTTCGGTCTGACTTGATTCGAGGACTGATCGAATCATTATTGTGTGAAACGATTCTTACAATTACGTTCAATCATCGTTAGACTGCGAATTTTTACGCATTTATGACAAGAAACCACTCACATATTAACAGAACTAAATGATATTTTTAGTTGGCGATATAAATTCCCCCCTTGGTTTGCAAGAATACCCCATAAAATTATGATCTACAGTCTAATCACTGTATCTGCAGCATTTTATAGGATTATCTTCTTATTTCGAAAAAGAATTTCTCAACATCATTCGGAAAATGTAATACACTCCGCGACAATACTATGGGACAGGTCTGTCCAACTTCTTGTTCGTCGCTAGCCACACGCTCGCCACCAGCAGAGTCAGTCCATTCACCTTACAATTAGAATACCATGCACTTCTGGCGGTACGACCGTTGACCGTTGATCGTTGACCGTTGACCGTTGTCCGTGTCAAAACGTGTTCCGTGGGGGAACATCATCTCCCACCTTGGCAGAATCAACAAGTGGGAGAACGGGCCAAATGTGGCTCGCGAATCGCGAGTTGGATAGATCACCTTTCTAGTATTGCTGCAGAGTGTATTACATTAGCGATCAATTAAATAGTTAATTCTTCAGTAACTGATAACGATTTCTGTTTTAGTAAAATAAGATTGTACAATTTGTTGTTGCTTTGAACAGTGTTTGTCCCGAAAAGTTCTAATTTTGAGTAAAAATCTGCATATCACGAAGAACGTAGTTATCGTAATTTAAGAATATTCTGTTCGTATCTACAAACGGGGTACAGCGCTGAAGACGTATTTATTGATGCAACTGGACTAGATATACATATTTCACTATGATGCTCCATTATTGTTTTGGGGGGAAAGGCACAAGAACTGTGCAAGTACAGTTTACTCCGAAGTTACAGTTTAATCCGAATTTCTTAATATGCAATCATCAGTTTAATGATAAACTTCCGGCTCGTTGGAGATATACATACATATTATAATATACAGTATTCGCGTGAATAGGAGATATTTTATTCTAAGGAGAAACCATTTCATCGTCACACCAACTATAACGTAATATCCATTACTATTTTAATAAAATGCGATTACTTAAGGGAATAAAACAATTACTTCTTATTTAATTTTTTACTGCGATGAATTCTTAATTTTTTCAATATAAATTTCGAGCTTTCGTGCAATATGTTTCGTCTCTAACAATAAGATAAAACACGTTTCTCATTAGAATCCTAAATTGAAACAACTTGTTTTCACCTTTGTAGAAGGTATATTTTAATTTGCTTTTCGAAACATGGCGTGCGGACCACGTGGAACATGCTTTGTCACAAATATGCTATCGTGTTAGTTTTTAATGATCACAATGTTTTTCGTTACTACCTAGTGAAACTTGGCAATAACTAATAAAAATTAGTTTATTACTCTTTCTTCTTTGTCGAAATAAGCATATATAGGTAATGTCTACATAAAATAAGAAAACTCGTTATAGGAACATAAGATTGCGAGAGTGCAGCAATTCCATCATAAAGGATAAAGGATGTCTTATATAGTCAAAATTACATTTTATTTCACGTTTAGTATTGTTTCATTTAACATGTCTGTTGTGGTTAAACTTCAGGGATCACAAATTTTGTACATGTGTAATGAAAAGTTATACAACGTGTTTGTGTTGTCGCCTTGCAATTGGCCGCTCATTGGACAATGCCCGAGTACATATCCACCTGGTAGCGTCTTTACCTGTCAAACGCTTAAAATCGTTCAACTGTAAACATTCGTAACTTTTGAACCAGTGTTAATTACTAACGTTAAAACTTATATTGTTGCCATTTTCTCATAAAAACCTACGGGTTTATATTGAAAAAAGTGAAAAATTCTTCGTCTCGTAAGATGAAAAGTCTCTGTTGTAGCTTACTTAGACAATTATTTAATCTGAATAATTTCAAACAGATGTCTGTGATGAGAGCGATACGTTTATTGCGCATACAAAGTACAATCGTTGTTGACATTCAAATAGACTATAATGAACGTGATCCGCAAACCATGTATAACAAATTAATTAACATGAAATACAGAAAAATACGATCATTACGAGAAACTGTTGCAGGGATAAACGTATCCATAAGCAGTGAAATGGAATACGTAAATCTTTCGAAAAGTACACAGATATACTGTCTTCGGAATACTTAATCTACATTAACAAAGTATCGTAATCTTAAAATAATATGCCAACTATGTATTTGTAAAAATACATACATATATGGTAGACACTCATCATCCACAGAAAAGAAAATTAACCAGAAACTTATTTCCGCCTTACTAAAACTTGTAAATGAAATGAAAATGTTAATTAAGCTTCATAAAGGTTGTTGCTTTATTGTACTATACATGTACTATACATATAATATATGAATAATATAACATATGAAAATATATATATATATATAATCTGTAGCTAGAAAATATTGTGATATGGAATTTCCATTCTATGCATATGTGATTCTGGTTCAGGTAGGAAGCGCATGAAGATTTTTCACTATGCAATTCTTTTCTCGAAATATTCGATAGTTGAACCTTTTCTATATCCTATACAAAGTTGCATTACTTTATCGCTTAATTGATTTTGCGTTTTATAGAGAATTGATTTGTTTAGGAATCACTGAAAGGTTATATTGAAATTTATAAAAATTTCTTTAAGTTGACGATGTAATGAGATTTGTACAACATTTGAATGATAAAAGATTGTTAATCATGCGTGTTTAGCACTAAGCAATGTAACAAAAGGAAGCAAAGAGCGCTGTTAACTCTCTACCATTGAATTTTTTCAGAAATCCAAATAAGAGTTGGCATATTGTCACTCTGCTGGTATTACGATTGGATTGCGGATTTTATGCATTTATGAGAAAAATAACTAAACGATACACGAAGAGAGAAATTGTCAGAAAAAATTACAACTAGATAGATAAGATACTGTAATACATATTACTATACCAACTTATTAAAATTATTACGAGAGAAGAAGTATATTAAATTACTGTCATGTCTTGTTAAAATAATTAAGAGAAAAAATGCATTTTCATTTGAAGTGACGGTAAATGTCACATTTAGGAGAGGCAGCCCGGATGAGCTAGACCCCTTGACCTTGACCTTGAAAAATGTAGTCAAGGTCAACATATTCTGTACTTGACCATTAAGGTCAAGATCATCCGAGCTGCCTTCCCTAAACGTAAAACATTTACCACAAATACTCTTACGTCCTTTTCAACTTATTAAAATGGTTAAAAGAAGAAATGCATTTGTATTTAAACCCTGTTTCTCGTAAGGAACACGGACAATTTTTATTTTGCATAAAAATTCCTAGTCCAATTATAATGCCCACCGTTAATAATAATTGTATTAAAACCTCTCTGTATAGTATCTTTATCTTTATAATTTCACTACATCGTTATATCTTCACGTATGAATTTGAAATTATTTCCCTATACATAGTATCTTTTTTGGGGTCTTTAAACTGGTACCGTTATAGTTATAGTTTTGAACCGTAGTTCAATCACGACAATCAGTAGCAAATATCTTTAATCTACATATACAACACACTAACAGGAAGGAAATCCTTTAAAAAGATTTCTGCGTTTCGTTCTGGTATAGTAAATATTGTTTACTATGATCATGCGGTGATATCACACTACGCGTATGTTGGAATTTCTCTACTATCATTCTATTCTTTATAATTTATAAATATCAAATTCAAATATTCGTAGGTGTCAGGCGTAATGTACCTGAATATGAAGCTCCGATCTTGTTTTGAAAATATTTGAATCTTTGTGGTCGTAGTACAATATAAAAGGAATGCTATTATAAGACTAGACTAAATGATATGTTAATAGATCGAATCGAGAAATAGTCTCGTTCACCAAATATTTTAATTACAATAATTGTTTCTCTCTGCTATCGGAGAAACATTGTGACGGAAGAGGGCCTACAGTGGATCCAAAAAGTATTTGAACATTAAGTACCCGTTCTCGAAAAATTGTTCAAAGTTTTTCGAGACGTTTGAATCTATAGCATTTAAAAAAAAAATGTCTTCAGTTTCCCACCTGCTACATCAAAGCTGGGGAACTGGCAGCCCATGAGCCGCACACTGTTTCTTTTCTGGTATCGTACCGACACTACCGACATACATTTCACTGATATCCTATGAAAGAAATAGCGTGTGGCTCGTGAGCTGCCGCGCCACGCCAGTTCGCATTAATAGTGGTTCACACCGATATACCCGAGCCCCGAGCGCCGAGATCAGATTACTACAGTGGAGGGGATATTTTTTTGCGTCCATCGTGTAGCACCTTTTTGCATCTGTAGAGGATTTACTGTACTATCTGTTTTTACAAAATTATCACAATTTAAATATCGACAATTTTATGAGGTAATTAGTTAGTGTTTTAAATACTTTTCCGATTCACTGTACGTATAAGGAAATCATTTCGCGGAGCATATTGTTATCACAATCAATCAACTGAATAAGGATCTTAAGGAATGATTGTTTTATCGACTACGTGTCTGATAGTCCCGTTAAACAATTCTACACTCAAGAATGTTTCTCATTACGGTACTGAAAATTCGATCTGCTGTACAACGTTTGCTTATAATCGACGTTATTATTGTAAGGCTACGAGTATCAGGCAATCATGTTTTATCAAAGATTTCTTATCTCTCCAATTATCCCTGCCATTTATGTCAAGGACGATCTATTCCTCAAGATTATCCTTGCAAACACTTAAGACAATGTGCCAATTTGTTTTCAAGAAAAAAATTTCAAGAAAACGAGGAAGATGATTTTAGGATCTTGCATATTCCGAAGCGTATCAATTTATGATAAGACTCGTTATAACGTCATAGAAGAATATTTTCTATTAGAGAAAGTGTATAGAAACAGAAACAAACAGAAAACTAAGACAGTCACTTGTTCTTTAGGAATGTCTCTTCAAATTTCTATTTTATTTTCGAAAACATTTCATTTCGTTACAGTGATATCCGCAGTAAATTCTAAATTCAATTTTCATCATCTTTTAATGGCAAAGGTAAACAAAAATAGAATATTGGTATGAAAATGGCAAAAGTAAATATAACATCTATGAATTATTTCGCACGCATTATACCACTCAGGTGTTCTTTACGTCCCTCTTGTCCCGTTCCCGTCCCGCTAGTTTTCTCTCGTGTTCTGGAAAATAGTCTCAATTCGTGGCGCTATAAGAGAACTAGGACCGCCACGGGTAGCGAGACGCGAAAATCGGCCGTCGCGAGTAAGTAATTCCGAGCCCTGAATTATACTTATCGTCGGTGTAAGACCCACGATCTGTGTGTGTGTGTGTGTGTGTGTGTGTGTTTGTATGCGTGTATTTATTATTATAGCACGTTAAGTTTAAATATCTACACGCGATTAGCAAAGTGCAATGAAATATTTCAAAATTTCGAACAAATATTATGTGGTATTACATAGATAGCACACATCATAATGGTAATTATTTGATTTTGTGATAAAATTAAAAAATTAAAAACTTAAAATTTTTAAAATACAAAGGTATGAAGCATTTCTCGCATTTATTAAATTTGTGGAAATAATCGCATGTATATTTAAATGAAACACACTGTACATGAGCTTGTGCGTAATTGCTAGCTCGTGTTGTATTATATAATGACGTTCCTTTAAAATAAATTACTTTAAGCAAAATATTATCAATCAATCACAAATCATCAGCTGGTTGTGAGTAAATGTTAATTAAGTATCCACCATAAACATGAACAACTAAATGTATGGTAATGAGAATAAAATTAACTGCTTTCGGGCTAATAAAAAAATTACAAAGTCCTCATTCTAATAGTTTTACGAATGATAGAGAAAATTGTTAAATAAAAATAAACACCAGTATACCGATTGTAATTATAGCCTATGAAAAAGGAGTGTATTATTTTAACATTCTGTTTGGCAATTTCTAGATTGCAAATTTTTATGCATTTATGAGAATTCTCATAAAAATTGGTAATATTTCTACTTCGTTTTTATCATAAAGAATGTTTTAACTAAACCATGAAATAATTTTTCAAAAATAATCTGTGAGAAATTGATATTTACATGAAGATTTGCATAAGCGATTGGATATTTATAAATGTATTCTATGCTATTGTACTGCAACTCAAAACCATTTAACCAATGCGTTCAGTTTACCAAAAATTTATTATATTTATTAAGAGAATTGAAACATGTATCTACAATCGTATATGAAATAAGAATAAAAAGGTAGCAGTGTTATAGGATTAACAAATAATGAATTACAATTGTTTCGCTATGCTTGTCATCAAGTGTGCGCATATAAGTAATTACATATTTTTCAGTTGTAATATACTCCTGCCACAAAGAAAGAGATAGCTAGATCAGTTTTATATTTTGCGTAATAGCAATGTGATGCACATCCTACCTAGGTTTATTTAAAGCAGCAAACTTTATAATAATTCCATGAATTATTACTACAACTAAAATAATTCCTTAAGCAAGACATAACGCTAAAATTAGTGAAATTATTAGCGTAATTACAACTTCTGAAAGAAACTAATTCACCTCCAAATTCTTTAAATAATATGTATATGATAGTAGGTATAAGGTGTAAGGTATGATATATATACATAGTTACCGAAATCTATGCAAACTACCTATATTTTGTATCGTCACTATACATTATAGATTGTCCCAAAACTGCATAATCTCCAAGTGTAAACAAATCTGTATGTGTACCGATTGTCCATCAGAACATGGCTATGATTTCGACAGGGGGACGCAGGGGAATCTGTGAGACCCCACTCTTGACGCCAAGCTACGGACCCTGCTTATACGCTTAAGTTCTGACAGGAACAGTCCACATAGGAGCTCAACGTCACCGCTGTTGTATAGTTGTTGTCACACTAATACGTGCATTTGCTGTTTTCATCTAGCGATTCAGCCAATTGCGGAAGACGTGTAACGCGGAGTAGGGATATCACGTGGTCCCTACAAGTATCGCATTGCCATCTACTGATGGACGATCAGTACGTAAAACGATCTCCTTCTTGTGGACACCCATATTCGTGACAATTATGACTGCTATACGCTAATTCGCAGAACTGAACCGAAGAGTGAACAAACGTAATGTTACATACGTTCAAAACATATAAATTCATAAGCACTTGTTACGATGTATGTTATTTTTTATTTAATCAAGAGTTCTAATGTTACATACGTTTATTAGCTAGTAAGGAGTGAACAAAGCAACGCGCAGGATATATTTCTCCGAGAATAACTATGGAAGGTAAATGTCAGTTGAAATTGAGAATTTAAATACTATGTACGTAAACGTTAATGCTGTCTATTGTCTATCAAATATTTTATATCTTCGATCAGTATACATTAAATAGAAAATATTCTTCTGTAATTTGTTCTTGCATTTTTATTGCCATCACCTATTCCCCTTATTATTTGCATGATGAAATATGTGTTGTTAATAAGACAAATTTATTAAAATCAGTGGGTTGATTAAAATTATACATACATGTATTAACCACCCTTTATTTTCTACTTTTTTCCAGCGTTGAATATGAAAATGAATTTTTATGTAATTACCCAGATAGCACGCCGTCTCGATTTTGGCCGGGTCCCTGCGCCCCAGGGCCTGCAGGCCGAACCGGTATTCTGCCCATTTGCAAAATTGCAAGGGTACGGGTTCCGCGTTCTCATTTCGTGATAATACAAACACGGGGGTTTTCTGTCATAAAATATCAATCTAGGCAGCAATCACCCTCAAAAGTCTTATTTTTTTACTTTAACGACATCTGCCACATTCATGCAACCCGCCTTGTGTTCTGTATACTGGCATCGGCCCACATCAGCCTGATTGGCCACATGAGCGTGACCGTGCTGCCCTTTAAAAAAAACTGCGCAGGCGCATCTAAAAAAAACTGCGCAGACGCATCTAAAAAAAAACAGCGCAGGCGCGAGAAAATTTGAGCACAATCGAAGCACTGCAGCTGTACGAAGCGTTGAAGCCTGCCATGGCGGCTGGTCGTATATCTATCTCACTCTAGTCTACGTCTCACGTCTATCTATCTCACTCTAATCTAGTAGATTCAATCTTTCAAACTTCGCGCTAGTTCCGTTAGTACACCGGTGTCTAACTAGGCGGCGCTTGCATCTAAAGTCTTCTTCAATTTGTTTCAACCACTGTACGGCTGGCTTATAGGAATCTCGTATCCATAATATATATATCAGAGGCATGGAGTGATGGACCTATCACAGCCACACAGATGACGTGACGTGACCGTGACAGTATACATAACATAATTACAGTTCTCACAATCAGTCTATATAATGTATACAAGGACGAAAATTATGGAACAAATATACTGCGATTACCAAAAAGAAACAATTTCTCATATTAGCTAAAATTCTAACATTGTTTAAGTATGGTATATAATTATATTTGATATAAATGTGATGTGTGCAGCATCCCGCCTAATCTTAAACTAATCCAATCGAAAATAGTGGTAAACAGTTCTGCTGATACAATGTTTATATCTTCATATACATATATTCGTGAGAATGTACTGCATCTTATCTAAATCTTGGGATTGAATTTGTGTAAAGCCATGTCCACCCTTAAATTAAACAAATTAAAACGGCGAACATTAATAGAAAAACCGGAGAGGCCCAAAAAGAGAATCGATCGATTCGATGGATTATCAGAAGAAGAAGTGCAAAGATACACTTTGCCAGATTATCTCGAGATGAATTTGAACATTATTTTCATCGGAATCAATCCTAGCTTGATGGCAGCGCATCGTGGTAGATATTATGCAGGTCCTGGTAATCATTTTTACAAGCTTTTGCATGAGTCAGGTCTAACACCTCGATGTCTGAAATACGAAGAAGATTATAAACTTCCTCGATATGGGATTGGTCTGACGAATATTGTTGCTCGGGCTACAAGATCTTCCGCTGATCTCAAGCGAACAGAAATCAAAGAAGGTAGTGAAACAGTAAAGGAAAAACTGAAGACTTATAAACCAAAGATTGCTGTGTTTAATGGCAAATGTATCTACGATGTGTTTGTCAATAAAACCAATGATTTCCATTTTGGGTTACAACCTGAACGTATCGAAGATGTTGCGCTTTGGGTCACGCCGTCGAGTAGCGCTCGTTGTGCTAATTTTCCTAAAATGACGGATAAATTACATTTTTTCACCGCCTTAAATAAGTATTTGCAATTTTTGAAAGGACAGGTACAAGCTGTTGATACAAGCGAATTTCTATTCGAAGGAAAGTGTAAACAATTTATACCGAGAACTTCGAAAATGTGGAGGCGAAAAAATATATCTGCCTTCTTAAATGGAGGACGAATCGCCAACAAAGATACAGCGTGTCTTGATACATCCGATGAAAATGTGGCTATAGCCTGCAGTACAGAATTTATTGTAAAACGTGTACAAACCAATGAAACCAATGAAAACAATGAATGTAAAGAAACGCTCTGTATAGACAAAGTAGAATTTTTGCAAAATTCAGAGGACACTACTACACGAGGACCTGTTAAAACAGTTTTCAAAAAAGATGTACCGTTGCAGAAGGAAGAACCAGTATATTTACACAGCCAAATTAGTGATATTGAATGTATCGATAGTAATAATTGCCGAAAAAGTATAGAAAGCGGTTGTATGGAAAAAAGAAACTTGGAAAAACTCTCCCAAAAACCTATTACAGTAAAATATTTTGTTAAAAAACAGCATAACGAATCAAATTTCATAAGTTTGATAAAGCAAAGACTAGAAAATAAGGAACATAATCCTATCGACCAAGAAACAAATTTAAAAAAAAAACAGACAAACTAGCAATTTCAACTATAAGTTAATATAATATTGTATATGTAATATAATATATGAGTGCATGTATATACAATCTAAAATAAAAATGCATATACAAGCGCAGGTACATACAGTCAGTCGCAATAGTTTGTACGCATCTGATAGCTTAAAAATATTCAAAATACAAATTAAAGTTCACCCATTTATTAGATTCTAAAAATTTATTTGTTAAAAAAAGACCTATATAAATCGATCGATCAGAGACATCAGCTTAAATAAATTTCCTCATGTTTATATTAAAGCAAATAAAATCTAAGTCTCTCTTTTAGATCACTTTTTGTTTCCAATTCGTTTGGTATACTTCTTTAAAATTATTTGGTCCCCTCAGGGTTTCAAATCTATTTACCACACACCCTCTCTCTTCCACTCTCACAAAAATAAAATGTTGCTACACAACTGTAAAGTAGTAGAATTTATTCCCCCGTTTTTTAGTTTAACATCAGGTTTACAGTATAACCGAAACAATAGATTTGTTGAATGATTTCTCATGGATGCGTCTTTATAATCACACTCATCGACTCATCGTTAATTAAAAATATTAGAACCCATCATTTTGATGGGTCCTGTAAGCCTGGCGTTAATTGCAATTATGTACGTTTAGCGAATACTATACCCAACATATAAAAATCAGTGTTCTATTTTAAAACTAGTTTGAACAAAAGTGTATACAACAGGGTGAGTCACCTAACGTTTACACCTCAAATATCTTTGTTGTTTTCAAAGTTGAATTGAAAAGTAAAATGGGGCTCGCACGATACCAAAAGAATTTTTGTTTTTACATACTTTTTTTAGATATATAGCAAGGTCACCTTCATTTTTTAAAATGGAACCACCCTTTTTTAAACATCTCCAATGATAATTCCTTTCATTACGAATTCAATGACTATAATTACTCAAAGTCATTCAAGATCACCGACAGAAAAAAAGTATAAAACTAAAATATGGAAGCAGAATGACAAAATGATGGCCGTCTACCACCGTCTACCTATATACGTCGATACATGCCTGTACACGGGCTCAGAGGGAATGTCCATGACCTTGAGTAATTATAGTCACTGAATTCATAATGAAAAGGACTATCTATCATTGTAGGTGTTTAAAAAAGGGTGGTTCCATTAAAAAAAAATGTAGGTGACCTTGATATATCTCTAAAAAAATTACATAAAAACAAAAAGTTTTTTGGTGTCGTGCGAGCTCCATTTTACCATTTGATTTTGACCTCAAGACATTTAATGTATCTTTGAAAACAACAAAGATACTTCAGGTGAAAACGTTAGGTGACTCACCTGTATATTATTATTTATACTGTAGCTATAGCTATTCCATCCTCAACCCTATTGTATCATTTAAAAATTATAAAAGTATAAAAATTTGAAATAGTAAAAAGTAACAATTATATATCTCGATATTATAACAATTGTGTAAACTATCGACTAATATTACCGACTTTACAATTTCGATTTAGCGGCTTCCATAAGAGTCCTTAATTTCTGAGTAAGCATGATATTTCCAGTAATCTTTAGTTTTCCTCGCATGAATGCCATCTGAGGGTTCAATTTACCCAAAGCCTGAAGAGAGAACAATCAATTGAATTAATATCTCGCAAACAACAATGATTAAGAAATGCATTTAGACTCAAAACTAATTTACCATTTGAATCATGTCTGTGTCCTCAATTGTCAGCGTTGCGTCGGCTTTCCTTGATGTAGGTTCACCTTTATATAATTCGGCTTTCTTCAAGTCCAAAGCTTTAAAATCAATAATATTCATAATGATAGTGTGAAATAAAAAAAAGAGAACATACGATATGAAGCATATAAATTGAAATGTAGCAATTTTCAATTGCAACAATACTTACTCCATGTTGCTTGCTGCGTTCCCTTTGACAAAATGTGATAAACAAAGACAGCATTGACCTTTTTTACTTCTTCCTGATTTGTTTTCACATATTCACCCATAGTCTTGAATACCGCATCGCTTTCAAGGCTTTCAGTGCCAGAACAAGAATTTACTTGAAGTTGTTTAATTTTCACTTCTTTTAAATCGATGTATGCACCTATACATGCAGAAAATAGAAATTTAGAAAGCACTTTATTATATTCGAAAAATTTTGCGATAAATTACTCTTCAAGCGTTTGGGATTTTTGTTATAATTGATAATTTTTATGTATTTACCTGTCAGGACTGGTACATTTGTTTCTGTAATGTAAGTTTGGAAATGTATTCTATTTCCATTTTGCCACATATCAGTTCGCAAGGTCTGACCCGGAAGGACAGGTTTTGCAAAACGCACCTGAATTTGTTAAGCAAATTAATAAGCCATTTTCATTTACTTTCATTAAGTTTAACACATTCCCGCCGGCGTGTACCACCGGTGGCTCACGCGACATACACAAATAGCAGGCGCCGGCGTGAACGTGTTAAAATTGCAAATTCAGTCAATGTATTATACAAAAGGTTGAAAATTGACACGCCTACACGTGATTATTTCTAAAATAAGTATCAGAGATAAAGGGTGGTCCACACAACGTGCACACCTATAATAACTTCCAAAGTATGCATTGCACGAAAAACGTTTTATATAAATACACAAGATGCATGGTCTGAAGGGGTATATTATGTATTTAGTGTATTTATTTTTTTTACAAGTGGACGCGTAAAGGACATGTGAAGGTCAACTTCATTTTTTTAAATGAAATGAGGTATTTTTTAATACATCAATCGATGCAGCTGGGCATTCGTTATAAAAAAGTACTATCCTATGTATGCATGTCGAAAAGTTAGTAGTTCAAGAGAGATTTCAATTTAAATAACTCTAAAATACCATTACTGTCGTACTAAGACGTTAGTGTTTACTTACTTGTGTAACATCTTAGCACGACAGTAATGGTATTTTAGAGTTATTTGAATTGAAATATCTTCTGAACTACTAACTTTTCGACATACATAGGTTAGTGCTTTTTTATAACGAATGTCCAGCTGCATCGATTGATGTATTAAAAAATACCTAATTCCATTTAAAAAAATGAAGTTGACCTTCACATGTCCTTTACGCGTCCACTTGTAAAGAAAATAATAATAATGCAAATAGTGTATTTAGATACACGTGTACACGTGTTTCGATACATGGATACACGTAGGTACGTATATTTTACCCAGATAGCACAAAACCGACATCTCCAAAAAGGCGTCTTTTAGACGTCTAAAAGTTGTCTTTTTGGGGCATAAGACATACAGACGTAAAAACGACGTGAAAACGACGTCTTAAAGACGTCGTGTGCCATTTGGCTATTTTATGTGCTATTTTATAAAATATACGTATACACGTGTATCTAAGTAAACATTACACGAACTCAAACACGTATATATGTATTCGTTACACGTGAATTTTCGATACACGTTCAAACTTGTGATCTCTAATGTAAATGCAGTAACTGTAATCTGTATGAACAATAACAAATAAAAATGTTTATAGCCGAAAATGTAATAAATCTGATTCTAAAAATAAATTGGCAACGTATCATTAATTATCATAATCTTTGTTATCGAAATATCGATAAATGTTTTGTTGGTAAACAAAATTATGGATAACATATATCTAGCGATAATCGATTCGCTCATCGCTAGATGTGTCCTCCGCGATACCACGCAACTTACATCTGGAAGATTCTTTTATATCTCTGATATTTATAGAGATAATCACGTATATAATATAGAGTCTATATTATAAACACTTAAAGCGTAGTAAAAATATAATATATACTGTACCTTAATAGCTTTGAATGCACTTGGATCGCCGTCGGCATAAGTTTGAAGGACATGACGGACAGAAAATCCAAAAGAACACAACCCATGCAGAATTGGTCTTTTGTGACCACCGATCATTGCCATATTCGCATCTATGTGTAAAGGATTCGTGTCGCCACTCAATCTATATAATGCTGCCTAAATATGAATCACGTTACAAGCTAATATAAGAATTAAAAACAAGTAGATTCTTGACTCCGAATATTCGATGTTTCTTTTTATTACCTGATCGTAACTAGTTTGTTGAGTAACCGTTGCATCCGGTTTCCGATTAGGCGGTTCAATCGTTGGCACAATGTTGGAAGATGTTCGTTTTCCTTGAAATCCACCGCTTCCAACTGCAAACACTGACATCTGTCCTGTAGACAATTTATCACCAGAGACGGAATCGAATGTATCGTCTGCAACAAATTAAATTAAAATGACTTTCTTTCGTTTATCTACGCAAAAAAAAAAGAAAGAAACAAATTAAAATATAACAACATTTACATACGTTGTATTACAAATACAGCTCCTGATCCCTTGTCAAGTACATCCAAAAGTTTAAATTGTGTTCGTACAGTAGCTTCCGTTGGTACTGATTTATAAACTTCAAAGTATTGTTCTCCGTGCAGCATCTATAATCACGATAAATACATAAACACAAACCAAGAAACCATTTACACAATAAAGTTATTACCTTCATTGGGTCTAGTTGGATTCCAGGTAAACCATCTTCGAATATTTTAGAAGACATTACAAACATTGGACCATGGAGAACATAAAATGTAGGTATTACAGCAAAGTTTTCATGATTCTCGTACAGATAACGCAAATCAGACTGTTCTTGTACCGTAGCACCGACTACAAAAATCATATCAATCACATTATTATTGCATATTGTTCAGTGGTTAATAGAATGATTATTGTACATACCTCCCAATGCATATAATATCGTGTCTCGAGTACTGTAAGTATGCGTCAGGCTATTATCCTGAAAGATGAAAGGATCGTAATAAACAATATTACTACTCATTTTTCGCCAAAACATAATACTTCAATTACCTGTGCTGAAATTCCAGATTTCATTTCTTCTATCGCAGCCATAAACTGCCCCGTTACATGCTAAAAAATGCAGTATCGGATATAAAACAATCTCATTTCATTTAATTATCTAACGTAGAAAGTATTTGATATACACCTCTATGCTATCGAAATGTTTAGCGGACGACATGTTAGTAACAGCTGTCCAGTTTTCTTCAACATCTTCCGGAGTGACATTTTTGGACAAACTTTGCCTTAAAGTGGATCCCGATGCACGAACTAGATGACCTGAAAAATCAAATCGCGAACCATAAATTAAATTCAAAATTTCAAAATTATTCAAATAACTACATTTCATGTACTTACACTTTCCAGCCCATCCTAACGCAGACTCAATAATAGAACCATTTTCTGTACTCTTTTCATGACATAGCCAGACTACTACCGGGGCTATTAATTCAGGTTTTAAATGCTCAAGAAAGTCTACAGACACAAATTAAAAAATAACAATGTATGATTATGTATGTACATTATACATATAATAGGATATATGGTATAATATAAAATTGATTATTCACCCGGTGGCATAATGTCTTCTGTTAAACGAGAAGCAGCAGTTGGTATTATTACATTTGTATATATGTTTCTTTTCCTGCCCTCTATAGCTAATGTATTAGCTAAACCGACAAGGCCCATTTTTGCTGCGCTATAATTCGATTGCCCAAAATTTCCATATAGCCCACTATTACTCGATGTCATTATCACACGACCATAATTTTGTTTAGTAAAATAAGGCCACGCAGCCTGAGTAGTTTTATAAGCTCCCTTTAAATGAACATCTTGTATTAAATCTGAAAACAAATAGAGTATATATAGTAAATATATAATCTTGAAGAGTAGCAAATATGATCAATAATAGAATGATATACAAACCCCAATCTGTATCTGTCATTTTAGCAAACGATTTGTCCCTTAAAATTCCAGCATTATTAATAACTACGTCCACTCGCCCAAAAGAATCGATTGCTGTTTTGATGATTTTTGCACCATCAAGAACAGAATTATAGTCGGCAACTGCTTTCCCACCTGTAAATAAATTTAAATTACGAAAAACATTTATCAACAATAATTTTTTTCTAGTTTCTCTACTTTTCTTTAGTATAGTTAATATTAAATCATTCAAAGTTTTCTGTAAAATTTTATATGTCTTTGTCGACGTTACTTTATAACAAGCCCGGGCGACACTGGCCCGTGGAACAGATGTAGCTACTATCCTCTTCGGGAGGGAGAGAAGCAGCTATTTCTCACCTTGTCCGCGAGAGAAGGAGAGATGTAGCCACATTTGTTCCACGGATCAGTGTTGCCTAGGCCTGCTTTATAAGATTCCCTTTTTCATAATAAGAATTTGCATCAGAAGTAACAGAGCACAAAAATTGTAAAAATATTCGAACTATTTATCTATGTTGAGTGCAACGTATATATCCATTCAAACTTAACTATAAATCGAGTTATTTCATTAGGTTTTCAGAACATATACACAACCATTTCTTTTGATTTCTTCAACAACCGTATCTGCAATTTTGGTACTTCTTCCGTCGCCGTGTCTTCCACCACCTAAATCATTAACGACAACGCTGGCACCCCTCAAAGCAAAAAGTAAAGCATATGCTCGTCCCAAACCTAAACAGTAAATTTAAATAATCAAATGGAAATTTGACATAATAATGAAATAGTAGAGATACGTGAATCACGTTACATACCTGCTCCTGCTCCTGTCACCACAACAACACGGCCATCAAAACGTAACTCTCCTGTTCTTGTCATTTTTGCGGTGGGCAAATTAAGAAATGGTGTTTTCGCTTATTTCAAGCCTTTATATTAACCATTCGAAATGAGACAGCAAAATTCGAATCAGTCTAAAGTCCACCTGAGTCTACCCGACCTCCGAATTATAAAAACACAGTCCACGTATGTAAATATGTATATGTACATGCACTATACTAAATATATATTTACTTAGATACTATGTACCGCACTGACTGCCAGTGTCCGATTGAACCCACTGTTTTTTGCGCATGCGTGGCCAAGACAGTAGCGTATTTACAATGACGCAGCAGAGCGGCCAGGGCCCTGACGCCTTGAGGCAGTTATATTGGCAGGAATGTACCGAAACAATCTGTTCCCGAAAGACTTTAGAACGTGTCCTACGAGATACAAAATACACAGAAATACACATGTTATACATTCATTTTTCAGAATCAAATCATACCAACTTTTTAAAAGTCTGCGGGGTGCTCAAGCTACCCGATTTCATCGAAGTGGTTACGTTACTGAGGCTGAAATTGTCGCGCATGCGCGAAAAACGGTGGGTTCAATCCGACGGTGCATTATACAGGTGCGCCGACTTCCCTCAGAAATTGAAAAATATGGGTAGTAATCAGTAGTAATTGGTAGTAATTCCCCGGCTGCCGTTAGGCGGCGCAAGGACATAGGTTCCGTACGTGTGCGAATGAGATAAGATATGTAGATATAGATTAATAACCACGGATAAGACTTACATTACACTAGAGGATAGTGTAAGTTTTAAAGTCTTAGCTTTATACTTCGTACACTATATATTTACAATATGTAATACACAAGTGTTAGGAGTCATAGGAGGTTAGCTCACACGATCTTACATGATCTCACACTCGCAAACCGTGTATTGTATATATGTGTATGTATATATATTTAGATCAATGTACTAAATAAATACCTATGTACATTTTAGATACCGCTTCTCGACAGTTGTGAATTTTACCCAGTTGTGGTGAAAATTCACCACATTTTGTAAAATAATGATTCCTTATTTCAAATTAAAAACGAAAGTTAATTCATGGACAATTATCTTAATATCTTCATACTTATATTATCTCCATAAACAAAACTCACGTATACATATTTACTATTTAGTACTTGTGAGGAACGTATAAGGCATAAGGGTTGACAATTAACAGAAGTTCATTCATTATTTTATTACTAAATAATTAATTTTTATAACCATGTTTGCTTTCGCAAGAGCAAGTTTTTGCTCGATTCGTATTTTTAATCTATCTTCTTGCGAGAAGATTTATTCGTCTTTTATTCGTGGATTTGTTCTTTTTCTTTTTATTTAATTTCGTTTACTTATAATCGTATCAACATTTAAGTCGTTAGCCGCTGTAAGGTATTCTTAACAAATTATGACAAATTTCTAATTTAGTATCTAATAATAATTCTTAAAACATATTGTAGTAAATACTATATTCAATAATTTTCAAAAATTTAATAGTATTTTGCTTATAAGCATTATACCAATACCATTTCTTTCACCACTTGTTAGGATTTGAACAACAATAAGTTTTGTACAGAAGTCTGCCATATGCCGCTTATTTGCTATGAATTTGCACTTTCAACTAAATAGAGCCTCTTTGTTGTAACCACATTGACAGCCTTTTATTCCCAAACATAAATAGAATGCTTACATTTGGGAAAATCTGCTTAGATACAGTTTGGCTGATTGTATAATATTATTGCTATAATTGAACTAATTACAGAATATTTTCAATTGTGAGCCAATACAATGTATATTTGGTAGACAAAAAGTGAAATGATGTAACAATTTTTACCTTTGTGTGTTAAAGCAAGGAAATTTAAATTCAGAAAATTGGTAGTGGTAGTATACATATTTTCTGGTAGACCTGGTAATATAAGCTCAGTATTGCGAAATTTCATATAATTTTTTCAGAATAAGCCTCCGAACAATAGAAAAATACGATAGATAGATGATTTTACCTGTGTCTGCAAGCTACTCGTTTGATCGCGTAGACTTACAGTGCTAATTTCTTTTATTTATTTCACTATAATAATACCTGTATTAAAATTAATATTTTCAACAATTGATATCTTATTAATATTTCTATTTTACGAAGATGAGAATTGGTAATTATTATTAACAATAATCTCTTAAAGTATCTTTCCTTTTCATTGGGTAGGTATGACAAAAACTAACGAAAACATCAATTAATTGCATTAAAAGATGTATTTTGCCTTGCGAGGATATGTAAGTACTAACAAAAGAAAAACGTATTTTAGTAGATTAGGATGGTTTTGTATCTGCTTAGTAGTACCTCCAATGTTGTAGTGAAAATCCATAGTTCTATTTTCATTACCTACTCACTACTGTATGATTTAATGATTGAACAAGTAATATATTTTATCTATATGTAAATCCTTTTTAAATGCAAGTAGCTGTAATCATGCACCGTACGATACATACGAGCCAGCTGAGATGGCACAGTCCTCTGCTATACTTTTCCGCGATACTACATATCGCGCTACAGACCCCTTTTCTTTTTGGTTTTACGTCGCTTCTTCAATTGCTATGGGTATTAAGCGACGGGACCTACAGTTTTTATTAAGGTGGGATCCGAACCAGCTTGGACTACCACAGTTTTAAATGGCACATGGAATATTTCCAGCGGCGCGGCGGCGGGATATAGACCACGATTAGTAGTTTTAACTCATTGTGTTGGTTTATTTCGCTTTAGCCAATCAGAAACGTATTCCTTCCGACTGTATACCGTAGATGAGATTAAAATGGCATAACATGAATTTCTCCTAGTTAATAGAATTCAAAGAAAAAGAAACTTTATTTTCCATTTTAAATATCTCTTAACATTCTGTAACACGTGCATTCATATTTTAAGATAAAAGATAGTCTAATAATATTACAATAACGATAAGATTTTCATAAACTATTTAAATGAGATATTCTATTATAACAAACACATGAAATTGTTATAGTTTATAGATAACGAAGAGATGAAATTAAGGTGATGATAATATATATATATATATATATGTCTGTGTAATTAATTTGTTAGGAAAGATGTAATATGACATACAATATACTTGTTTTTATTGCATCTGTTGGCGCCTACTACGAGCTGCTCGTTGCTTGTCAAATCGTAATTCCATTTCTTCCAGAACTCGTGGAGTGTAACGCACAACCAGTTTTACAGAAACTTGTGCTTGTTTTAATAATTCTACCGCTTTCTCGTGATTTTCGCCCTCGACACACTAAAGATTAAAATATGAAAATACATAGATAATAAAACATACTGGACTCGGAATTTTCATACTAACCACTCCATCCACTGAAAGAAGTTGATCGCCCCGTTTCAGTCCGCCGTGACGATCTGCAACACCTCCAGGAATAATTCTTGAAATGTAGATGGGTGAATTTTGTTCTTTGCCTCCCATTACATTAAATCCAAGACCTTCTTCGGTTTTTGGTAATTCCACGATTCT
The DNA here is from genome assembly GCA_933228785.1 of Lasioglossum pauxillum. Taxonomy (NCBI): domain Eukaryota; kingdom Metazoa; phylum Arthropoda; class Insecta; order Hymenoptera; family Halictidae; genus Lasioglossum; species Lasioglossum pauxillum. Next base: position 192,136 of record OW121706.1, on the reverse strand, counting down.
TGGATGCGCATGACCTTCGCTGGCAGCAAAAGCAGCAACTGTTGCTTTCGCTGTAGCTGATGCACGAACATCTTGAGATGCCTAGAATGACTATTTAGTGCTGAGATTTCATTAAATAATCTATACTATGTAAATACAAATATAATACCTCGATGTCTGACGTTTCATATACATGTTCGTATACTTCGAGTACAGCACTGAGAAAATCACTTTGTAAAACTTTTTGTAAGGCAGCTAATTTTGTCGCAGGCACTTCACCCCCTACAATCATTAGGTGCTTATTAAAATTCATACTTATATCAAAACCAAACTATTAAATATTAAAAGAAGTTTGTACAAATTTTACATTAGAGTTGCGTACATCTATCTTTATGTAAGAAAATAAGTCAAACCGATAACATAAAATGATTGCTATAAAATCGTATATATATGAAAAAGATAATACTGTTCTTGTAACAATATTTGGGGCATTGTACTATATCGGGGTCCTTTGATGCACATTATTTTATATGTGTAACATATTACCTTTTTGTAATTTGTCTAATAATTCGATAGACCTTTTAACATCTGTAAAAGAGAATCGAAAAAATTAATATCATTTATTCCTTATGGTTGATTATATTATTATTATATATCCGATTGCTGTAAATTGTTGGAAAAATGGAATAGAAAAATTCATATAAATGATTATTCATGTAAAGAAATTTACCATTTGCTAAAGTAAGCGGTTCGCCCATCGTAATCATGCCTGTGAACAAATAGAAAAGCTTGAAAAGGACCTTATTAAACAGTTATCACATTCTATACATTGCTAAAAATTATTACGCGTATAATGCTTTCCTCGACTAGCAACTTTGACCACTTTGACACGGTCGCAAACTGTCATAAAAATACGTCAACAATTTGATCTATCGACCAACTACTATGAGCAAAAACTATGGGGTTACTTGATAGACGTCTCGACTGTCATTTTCAGACTTGCATTTATAACATCATTCTTACGCGACGATTAGAATGATTTGTGATTCGGTCTAGAGTGGACCAATGGAATCTTCGGATGGAGTAAGGTCGCGTGGCGATTGGCGGATGGAACAGAGTGTCTCGACGACGAGCCTCGGATCCGATTTTCAACGAGCATTCCCGTACGGAACGTCGCGTTTCTGAAAGGCGGTTCTATAGACGCGTGTTCGTTCGATGGATAATGAAGAACAGTCACGGATGGTTACGAGGCGTCCTATCAGACGGAGTGTATCTCGGTAACGAGCGAATCAGAAAAATCGCCGTATAGTAGGACAACGTTCTCGCCACAGAGTCTCCGTGTTGCGCAGCGAGAATAGAATGCGAGCGTACCGTTTCGAGAAGGGCACGTCTCGTCGAAAGATGCGAAGCAGTTAACAGTGTGGTTTTGGCGAGTGTGTGTTTCCTTTTGTCCGATCCTCTTATCTAAACGGTAAACACATATATGAGCGCGTGTAGACGAGTAGCCAGTGCGGTGCACTCGGCGCAGTAAAAAAATCGTTCGGAACGAGTGTGTGTCCTCGAGGGATATTGTGTGCCGTGTACCGTGTACCGTGTACCGTGTATACCGTGTGCCGTGTGTCGCGCGGCGCGGTCTTACATCCGAAGGTCGTGGACATTTGCACGATTGTTCGAGAAGCTTGTGGTGGGCCCGTAACAAACGGCACGTTACGAAAAGGTTAAAAGGGAAAGGTGGACGATCCTCCTTGGAAAGCCTCAGTAAAATGGCGGTGATCGGTACTCCGATTGGCGCTAACCGATAGAAGAGGATCGCGTCTCCCGTTCACGCTACCCACGAAATTTTGTTTTGATCCAGTCGCACGGATATCTTCGATTCGGACCGGTTGATTCGCTGTGGATTCTCTCGCGCGAACATTTTGCTTTCGTTCCCTCTCGTCCCCTGCTCCTCCTCCTCCTCCTCCTCCCCCCTCCCCCGCTGCCCCTCTCCTTGTTTTTAACCATAACTACGAGAAAATCTCGAACTGCGTCCTATAGGAGAAATATACTCGCGTATATCATTATCCAGCCGGAGGACGATCGAGGTGGCGAGGACCACCGACGGAACGGTTTTCAACGACCGCGATGCCGCATCGTTCTATCCTCGGGTTTGTCGAACGGCCGAACGACAAGGACGACTCTATCGAATCCTCGTTGGTCTATCTGTAGGTGAGCTTTTTTCCACTTATTATATTTCTATTCCGTCTGTTCTGTCTGTTCCGCCTGTTCCTCATATTCCGTCTATTCTCTTCAGTCTATAGGTACACTGCCATTTTTGACTTTTCTGCCACGAGCGCATCCCTCGATTTTTCACCTGTCCGATCTATCTATCTCTACGCCACGGTCATTTCTTTCTTCCGTTACGTCTACGATGCGCCTTATGCACGAATTGTCAGCCGTGATCGGGATTTCACCATGGAATCATTCCTTATTCCCGTCTTCTCCTTTGTTGTTATTTTGTGCATTTCGAGGGAGAGGGAGAGAGAGAGAGAAAGAAAGAGAGAGAGAGAGAGAGAGAGAGAGAAAATGAGACAGAAAAAGAAAGAGTGAGAGAGACAGAGAGAGACAGAGAGAGATGGTGGAGAGCGAGAGAGCAACGTCTAAGTTAGGTTAGGCTTCTGAAACCGATGACTCTGCATCTTAACCGAGTAACGAGACTGTTTTCATTCCTGTTGCCCTTCTAACGGTTCTCTACGAAAGAAGAACAACGAGAAGAAACGCGGAGACACTCGCGAGCTTTCTTACACTTTTCATGGGAATACCGCTTATTTATCCTGGTCTTTTTTTCGGTCGAGGTCACCGATGCATTTCCGTACGCAGCCTTTTTTAAAATAACTATGCGCGACGTCGGCGATACGTTTTATCGTGATTTCGCGTGTTTAACCTGTTAATCGTGGAGCACGATTTCGATTTTGATTTATGTATGGCAAATATTTGTACCGGAGAAAAAGTTGGATCGTAGCCGAACGCGGTGGGAGGTGAAACGTTTGGAAACATTTTTTATTCAGATTTATTTGAGAAGTGCACGAAAAATTTGGCGAACCACATATATCGTGTCGCAACATATCTCGCTCGTGATGCAATTCTTTTTTTAACCAATAGGAATTCCTAATTTCTTTGACCGTGCGGCAGAAAAAATATACTGTACGTTATTATTTCGATAGACTAGTCGATATTTTATCTATCGATTAAACTTGACCCATACTTCGGTAACACATTCGCAGAATAATTCGATATCGATCATTTATAACTTGGTCATGCTTGAAGATAATGTATCAACAGCTGTAAGGACACCTTTTTTTCCCTCGCTGTATCTCGATGTTTTAATCATTTTTACAAAATTTTACTTGAGAAAGGATTATTTAAGAAATCGTTCTCTGGATATTTATGGGAAAACAGTAGCTCTATTTTTAGATGCTGCATTACCTTTGCATACCAAGTATGGAAGATTCGACCAAGGATCAATAGGACTGTTTGCTTCGATTGTAGAACACTTGAAAATATTTTAATATATAAATTATTTAATAATTTAAACATATGTTTTGTTTCGTCGGTTAACAGGGAATGATTTTTTTCAGATCTTGAAATTATAAAGGAACCTCTCATCTGCTAAAATGAAAATTGACAGAAGCAGATTAAAAAAGTGCATTTCTGAGGCGGTAAGGGATAGCTGTACCGATTAATGCGCCCATAGTTGTATAGAAATTGAATGTCGATTTAACGAAAAGTACCTTTTTAAATTTTAGCCGGCAGAATGTCAGGCCCTCATAAACAAGCTGCGCTCATGCTCCCATGCAGAATTGCTGGAGGAGCTGAAGCAGATAGATGCATGGACCTTTGGAAAATGCGAACTGTTCCATTGGATCGATGTATTGGATCTTAACGACAGTATTTTAGAAGAGGCTGCGGCAAGGAGTCCCGATAATCCATGGGAATTGGCCTGCGATCTCCCCCAGAACAGAGAGGTATGCTTAGAATGCTTAGAATTTTCTATAGTCGTACAGAATCATATACTTATCGAATGTTTTTGTTGAAAACAGGCTAAAGAACTTCTACTATGGATCCTTCACTTCACCACTTTATTGATCGAACACTCATTCTCACGACATTTGTACAACAGTATGGAGCATCTGGTGTCCTTGTTATCGAGTTGCGATATGCATGTTGTTCTCGGTGTTCTAAATCTTCTTTACATGTTTAGTAAACGCAGTAATTTTATTACTCGTTTAAATAACGACAAAAGACAAGCTTTAATAAGTAGACTCAATCATTTGGCCGAGGTTAGTCTGCTCTTTTTTCTGACAACAAATAACGAATATCCAATCCCATATCCAAATCTCTATTTGGAAATGGCCGTACTCACCGAATTGGTTTTTCTATTATAGAGCTGGGGTGGTAAAGAAAACGGATTTGGTTTGGCAGAATGTTGCAAAGAATTCCCAGACAAGGTAATTAGAATTTCACGGAGACGCACGCGTTACACTCGAGGATCCTGTATCATCCGTAATGTAATAACGTTACCGGTCATTTTTCATGCTTCAGCCCCTTCCAGCGAGTGCTACCACATTACATTTCGAATTCTATGCAGAAAACCCAACCGCCACCGATGCATCGGGTACCACGCAGAACACTGGTACCAAAAAGATTGGACAAACAAATTTTGTAACGTATATACACATCGAGAATGTGGATAAACTTGGCAAAACACCGGCACAAATAATGAACGATTTGTTAAAAGTTTATAACGTACCGCAAGATCGACAGGTAAATGAATGAATAGAGTGAGAACGAGGGAGTATATAGAAGAAACGATAAGAAAAATCGTAAACGAGCAGACAAATTTGCGTTTACAGATGGCGCTTTTCACCCACATAAGACTGGCACACAGTTTTTCCGATTACCGAAGACGTTTGCAATGCGTGCAAGCTCGGCTGCAGGCATTGTCGGTACTTGTATATAGTAATGCACTTCAGGAGAACGCGGATAGTCTGCTTCATGCTGGGCTTTTAGAAGAATTAGTTGAATTAATGGAACTTCCACATGCACATCTTGTTGAAATGCGTGCCGCGGCATTGCGGACTCTTACTAGTATCATTCACTTGGATCGCAATCCAAATTTTCCCAAGTATGAAAACACTCCATTCTCTCTACGCAACGATACTCGGCACAGGTTCTATCGGCTCGACAACCGATTCATTGTAATGTAATGTAATGTAACTTTCAGAAAACCGGGCTCGAGGTTAAACATGATAATCGACGTTACCGGAGCAAGTTCGTATCACGGATTTTTCCCTGTATCGATTCGTACATGTATCTCACAATTGACTTCTCCGCCACCGGACGGACCACCCTTTCCACTGCAACTTGCGACGGCATTGTTTAGCTTTCTTTATCACTTGTCTAGCTACGAAGCTGGGGGAGATGCTCTTATTAGTTGCGGAATGATGGAGAGCTTGTTAAAAATTATGAATTGGCCTGGAACCGAGCTAGAGCATATAACGGTAAAATCCATCTTTGATCTTTGATTTCGTCAACGGGGAATAATGATCGAACGACCGACACTCAAAATTGTCGTTGAACGTTTTTCAGTTCGGCACCAGGGCTGTTCGCGTGATAGACTTGATGACGAATATCGACATGCAAGTATTCCAAGCACACAATGGCCTAGCGAGTTTTATCAATCGCATCGATATGGAGGTGAACGTTTGCAGAAAGGAACAACCGTTCGAAATAGAACCGTACAGTTACCCCGACAATCCACAGTCGTCTCGCGAAAGATCCATAGAAAGGGACGAAGAATCCGCGTCGTCGCGTCGCTTGAACGAGCCCTACGACGAACGCGAGGAGTCCTCGAATCCAATGGAATTCTCGGAGGACGAGAACATGACCTCCAAAACGGAAGAGAAAAATGAACAAACGCCAGATTATTCTGCGATGAAGACTGGGAAGACATGTCTGCCACAGCGAGCTGCGCTTCTCAAGTCGATGTTAAACTTTGTCAAGAAAACCATCCAAGATCCGCACTTCTCCGACAGCATCAGGCACATTATGGAGGGCACTTTACCCTCCTCTCTAAAACACATAATCAGCAATTCGGAGTATTACGGGCCTTCGCTGTTTCTGCTTGCCACGGATGTCGTGACAGTCTACGTTTTCCAAGAACCGTCGTTACTGTCTTCCTTGCAGGATAACGGATTGACCGATATCGTACTGCACGCTCTACTTATCAAAGAAGTAAGTCAGCACAGCAGAATTATACATATAGCTAGATATGATAACAATTCAGAATGAACACGCACGCGTTACTGTCGATTCTACACAGGTTCCCGCGACCAGAGAAGTTCTTGGCTCATTACCTAACGTGTTCAGCGCTCTATGTTTGAATCAACGCGGATTAGAATCGTTCGTGAAACGACGACCATTCGGTCGATTGTTCAAAGTATTATTGTCGCCCATCTACCTCTCCGCGATGAGAAGACGCAGAAGCGCGGATCCTTTGGGAGATACGGCTACAAATCTGGGCAACGCGATGGACGAGTTAATGAGACACCAACCTGGATTGAAGGTCGACGCGGTCGCTGCTATCATAAAAGTATTAAATCGTTTCTTTCATGTTGCACATGTTGGCTTGATTAAATGGACTCGAGTGAAAAGTAGAATTAGAATTGTTTTAGCGGCAACTCGGAATAGTCGACTTAAACGTTCATCATTCAGCCGACCGAGTATTTCTAACTAGAATGTTTGGAAATCTGTTCAGTTGCTAGAGAAGTTATGCGTCCTGGGCTGCGATCCTCGGTATGTTTGTCTGCGGGCTGCAAGTAAATCCGACAATTCACCGTCGAACTCGGCTTCCGGTAGTCGTCAATCTTCTGGGCAATCGGTTGGAGTCGGAGTCGGAGACTCTCGCGGCGGAGGCGGTGGCGGAGGTGGAAGTAGCAGCGACGAGGAGGAAGAGGACGAAGAAGAAGCGAGCACGAGCTCTCATCCTCAGCGCGAAGAACAGCCTTCGCCGTCGCCAGCTCAGCCCGGACCGCCCCCGCAGCCTAGGGAAAAAACACCGATAGCTCTGGTCGAGTACATACACAACGTTATGAAGTTCGTCGACGCTATTCTCAGTAATAATTCTACAGACGATCATTGCAAAGAGTTTGTCGCCCAGAAAGGTTTAGTGCCGTTGCTGTCCATCCTAGGCTTACCTAATCTTCCAGTGGATTATCCAGTCGCCCAGGCGGCTCAGTCCGTAGCGACAGTTTGCAAAAGTATTTTGGTACGTATCGGATCTATAGATCTATAGCTGTACAGTTGTACCGATTCCAGTAAACGCGAAACGAGAGAAATATCTCGTATGTACTCTACCATTTGTTTTCAGAACCTCGCGCATGAACCGCTAGTCCTGAAAACTGGTCTTTCGCAGTTGAAGGAAGTGTTGAATCTGTTGAAACCACTCCACAATCACACGGGCACGCCAGGAGGTTCCGTTTTGTTGCACGAACTCGCGTCCGCCCCGAACTTGGAGACCGCTTTCACGAGCGACACGGCAACACCTCTGCTTCACGCTATGAACGCCGCGCACGGTTACGTGGTAATGTTCGTCCACGTGTGTCGCACCAGTCAGAGCGAAGTGAGGAACCTGTCTATGAACCATTGGGGTTCCGGCCTCGGTTTGACGGTACTGAAAGTTCTTTCCGAGCTATATATGGCATTGGTTTGGGAGAGCACGTTGTTGCTAGCACTGTGCAGCGAGGATAGTATACCGGCAGGATGCGACTTTGGAAAAGAAGACATGGACAAATTGGTGCCACCCGAATTGAAGGTACGGATTGTTCTCGTCTGCTAGTCTAATTAGATGTGTCTAGTAGGTGCGTAACAAACGTAGAACAGTCGGTTTCTACAGACTACAGACTACAGACTCTTCAAACATTCGATCGTTCTGTTTTATTAACATTTTCGTTTGGCAGAAAGATGAACAAGCTTTCGTTTTTCTGTCAGTCTACTTGGATAACCCTAAGTCTTACGATTAGTTTCTAATAAGTAAACTTCTCACGATTTATCACGTGTTGTTTTAAATTAATGAACTAGAATGATGGCGAGACTTCTGGCTGGTCAGGTGGTGTATCCTCCGATATGGGAAGTAATGGAATGACCACAGCCATGGAAGCCTTGAGTACAGATCCGCCACCTGTACCCATGGAGGTACAAACATTATCAATTTTACTACTTAGTCGTATATTATGGGACAAAGTAGAGAGAAAGAGAGCGAGAAAGTGTGTGCGCTTGAAGAGCATAGTGCCTAAACCTGAATCCGTTATCTTTTATATAATTCTGATATTTTCGTTGTTTGTAGGTGGACGACAAACCGAGTGCGAGCGCTGGAAGAGTATCCCCAAGTTCGTATCAGCTCAAGTACATCAAACCTTTGTTGGGAGCTTCGTCTAGATTGGGCAGAGCATTGGCCGAACTGTTTGGTCTGCTTGTCAAGGTACATTTAACACTTTCGATCGCTTAGAAATTTCAATCAACGTTCGTCCGTATAGAAACTATAGATAATCTGATAATTTTTTTTTCAAATTAACCTTCGAAAAACACAGAGTTAATTCAGACCCACGCGATATATTCATCCAATCGAGTTTATACCAGAAATCTCTATTTCACGTCTATATAAATACACGTGGTACGTGAACCGTGTATAGTGTATGTAGTAAGAATTTAAGGATCCGTTCGGCACGTTCGAGTCGGACAACTGATGATGCTTTATTGTTTATTGTTTTTCGATCTAATTATTTCGTGCGCTATTTCCACTAATTTATTCGGTATCTCTTTCCTTTTGCGCAACTCGCTTTCAGGATTTGAATCTAATATATAATACTATTCTAATTTTAATTTCACAAATATTCAGGCATTGTAATATACGGTGATATAACGTCGAACAATTCACCGCGACTTTATTATCGTCTCACACTTCTAACATCAACAGTCGGAAAGAATTCGATCGAAAAACAATAACGCATATTACTTGTCGGACTCGAACGTGCCGAACGGATCTGTACCGCTTGTACACGTATATTTTAGTACACGTTGAAAACCGCGATGTCTCTTATACTGTACTGTACTGTACACTACAATATATTTTTTAAGAAAATTCTTTTATAAATTATATATGTACAGAATACAGAGGCAGTTGGGGAGATGGGTCTGGATTGACCCTACATTCGTTAGACGAGGGGCACTTTTCTACGACACGTATACTAATTGTCGAATTGTTTTAATTTAAACCTGTTCAGCTTTGCATGGGTTGTCCAGGGAGACAACGCAGAGGACAACAGACGCCCCTAACACCGATTCTCCCTTCGCAAGCTGCTGGAAGCGTAGCGACTTCCTTAAATTGTTTATTGATTCGTGGATTAACATGGGATATATTGCCACCGTCGCCGATACCCAAATTTAAATTGACCTTCCTGATATGCTCTGTAGGTTTTACATCTCCGATGTTGTTCGATGAAAAGAGGCATCCGTATCACTTGATGCTTCAAAAATTTGTCACGCAAGGCGGACAATATGCATTTTTTAAGTAAGTTGACCTGTTAAGCCAGATATGCTTTTATTCGTTAATTCGAATACTGTTAAAGATCTTTACCTTTTCGATCTTTTTCAGTACTTTTAATTGGGCATTGTCTGGAGGTGGACAGTTTCCTGCATCGGAAGGTTTAGAACACCCTAATTTGCCCGATGGCACTGGAGAATTCTTAGATGCATGGCTCATGCTGCTAGAGAAAATGGTGAATCCGAAAGCTATTTTGGATTCCCCGCATCCTATTTCGTCAAAATGTACTGGAATCTATAAGATGTACGAGTTCGATCCGATAAAGTATCTCACCGATATTCACAAGGTTTGAAAATACATCGAAAATACCTGTAATCCGACGTATATTATTATTAGACAGCGGATTTCATGTATTTATCAGAAAAATGAGTAGGTGTAATTTAAAAGAGTAATAACGTTAGGATTAAGAAAAAAAAGTAAATGTCTATTCCGCCCCATTTTGTTGCAATTCAGGTAGAACATTTTTATTTTGCATAAAGATCCGCTGTCTAATTATTATGTATAATAGATTTTACGAATAATTGTACACTGTGTGTACTTATGCATTCGATCGATATTGCAGAAAGCCTTTGACGCAGTGATGCTGATGTGGGGCAAGAAACCGCTGAAAAACTACGGTGCCCGTATGACAGAATCGATTTTATCTATTCTACGACATATTTTAAGGGGTGAAAAAATTATCAAGGTACATATATACATAGAACGATTGATTGATTGATTGATTGATTCTAATTCGATGGGATTCGAGAGTTGGCAATTATTTGATAAACGAATGTCGCAACAGGAACGTAGAGAGAAAGAAGAAAACACCGAAGGGGCTACTACTGGTACTAGCACGAGCGGTACTAGCGGAATTGGAATGACGATAATTGATCGCAGGGTAGAGCCAGAATCGGACGTGAACCAAGAACATCTTAGACAGTTGATGGATATGGGATTCAGCAGGGCTCATTGCATCGAAGCGTTGAGTCACACGTTGACGGTCGAACAAGCCACGGATTATCTACTCACTAATCCTGCTACGCTGCGCAGATCGGTACGTAAAACCAACTAATAAAACAGAAATTTCTTCTTAAAAATCGAATTTGAATTCGAATCGTTTCATCCAGGATGTACCACCCGGCGGCGATGACAGTGGTCAAGGGCTTATTATGGACCTGGAATTAGACGATGATCATATAATGCACGCCATAGCTATGTCATTGGGCGAAACAGAAACCGTGCCCCGAAAAGCTTCTGGTTTGGAAAAATTCCCGGAAGAGCTAATCTGCGAACCCGCTATAACGAGCAGCATAAACGAATTCACAAAGACTGCTTTAAGTCAGTGTTTGAACTTGTTGGATCTCATGCCCGATACTGTCTACAGAATATGCGATTTATTGGTTACCATTACAAAGAGAAATGGCGATGAATGGCGTGACAACATGTTGCTGCAACTTATAAAAGAAGTATGGCTCGTTTACGTGACATTTATATTGCTTAACAATTATTATTATTAGACTGCGGATTTTTATGCATTCACGAAGAAACTGGCTGGGTGTGAAATATAAAACAGTGCGAAAAGTTTCGAAAAATCTAAGAATTTTCTTGCGATGTTCCCAATGTAAACAATCTATTAAGGGACCAGTTGAATTTTTATTTAACTCCTGCTGCCCGCAATCGTTGCAAAATATTTTTATTTTGCGTAAAGATCCGCAGTCTAATTATAGATTAGGATTATAGGATTACAATAGATGTAGAATATTTTCGATATTTCTATCGATTCGAATTATTATTGCAGATTGGTAGTTTGATAGATTATTTAATAGACATTGCCAAGAGCAACGATCCGAACGCTGGCACACGATTAGTCGAATGCGAAGAAGCTAACAAAGTTGCTGGACGTATTTATCTGTATACCTTATTTTTCGAGGTACGTATATAGAAATGAAGAAATCGAGACACGTGATTTAAGTTACCGTTAAACAGTCTAGCGATATTTCGTATCGTTGCAGGGAACGTTCCAAGAGATGAGAGTACCGTGTGCCCAAATCGTAAAGGAGTGCGGTGTGTCGGATCTGCTCGTACGCTTGCTGATAGTAAGCGAGGGACCACTGATCGCAAATAAGAACAAAGTTTCGAAAGACAGTAAAGACGGAACAGCGACTACAAGAACACCGAAATGGCTTTCACCTCTGCTTCTCCTTATAGATCGCTTGGAGAAAGTGGCTATATCCACGCAGAGGAAGCTTTCAATGCACAAGGTACGTAAAACTGTGCTGATTCATTTATGCTAGACTATGTTGTACTATACTGTACTATACTGTACTATACTGTACGACGAAAAGAAAAAAGCAAAAAAAGAATTGTGTGTATCAACAAGTTTTTTCGAAACAGGCAACGCGCAGAGTTTGGAAGTGGTTCGACTTGAACTCGGGTGAATGGACGATATACTCTCCGATAAACAACCGAATAATCAACGATGCTTACTGGGCTGGTGAATCCAGCGTAAGGATCTCGTGCAGCAGGCGAAGATACTTGATCACGTTTTCGTCTATGACGCAAGTGAACGAAGAGAGCGACAACAGAAGGCCGATAGCGATGAACTTCAAATTGCGCGCGATGCACGATTACAGCGCGGTGGACGAGAAACGGAATACTTTCGTGCAAGGGCTGCCTTCTAGCGTGATCGTCAGCATTATTCGCACTTGCGTCAAGTTGTTAGCGATTCCGGTGGATCGGGACGCGTTGCACGCTTTAATGAAGGTCTGTCTACGGTTGACGAGAGACTACGAGAACGCCGCGATTTTTGTACGCGAGGGCGGCGTGAAGCTGTTATTGGAAATGACTCAGGCGAGCAGTTTCATCGGATGCATCAGTCTGAGTACGCTGCTGATTCGACACACCTTGGAGGACACGAACATCCTTCGCCAAGCTATGGAAAAGGTTATTCGGACTCGTACGCAGGGTAACATACCCCCACCGTACAAAGAGATTCTGTTCATGACGCGTCAAATCAGCAGTGCGGTTTGCCGGAATCCGGAAGTCTACAAAGAAGTCTGCGAAAAGATTCTGAGAGTGGATGTCAGCCTGCTGAGACGGGACTTTGATCATAGATTGATCGTAAAAGCTTTGCCACCGAGCCAGTCGCAGAACACGCCCATAGAAGAGGTGTCGGAGGTGTCGGTATCCGTGATACAGGACTTGCTGAACGCTCTGATAAAGCCCGTGCCGATTCTTCCCGACGACAACGCGGCGACGCCCACCGGAAGTCCAGAGAAGAAAACGTCTCACGCGAGTTCCACCGTCGGAACGACGTCGTCGTCGTCCTCCTCCTCCAGACGCGATGTCTTCAGAAACAACGCAACCGCTACGAATGATCCTCTGGACGACGACGACCAGGTTTCTCAAATAATCTCGCTGAAGATCTATCCCGATATCGGTAACAGCGGTAAAGTTGAGCCGGAGGAAGCGAAGAAACCTCTGCTGACGAAATCCGCGATTCTGAAGATACTCGCGGAAGCGGTACGCTCCTACAACGCGATCGCAGACTTGATCACGGACCACGTGTACGTTGCCGGACAAAGCGAAATGGTGACGGAGGACACGACGGCGCTCGCCTTTCTCTTGGACAAACTTCTGCCAATGGTGCCGGAGAACTCGAGCGATAGACAGTGCAGCAACACTATCGGTCACACCGCGAAAATGCTGATAGCCGCTATCGCCTCTTGCAATCATTCGCCGGACGTTCAAACGACCCTGGTCACCGAGGTGAAAGCCGCGTTGACGAGGACTTTGGCACTTCCGGAAAGCTCCGAGAAGCACGCGCAGCTTCAGCTGCTGATCGGCTTGATCTCTACCATGATCGACAGTTGCCCACCGACCCTTCACAATCACTTGAGAACCTCCCTGAAGACGCACCAGTACAACAACGTCAACTACATCGTGCGGATTATGCTCAGGAAGGGAATAATCACCGACTTGGCGAAAATCCCGCATAGTCTTGACCTTTCCAGTCCTAATATGGCTGCTACGATCAATGCCGCTTTGAAACCGCTCGAGACGCTTTCCAGAATCATCAATCAACCGATGCCAGGATCCGTGAATAACAAGTTCTCGAAACCCAAGAACAGAACTGTCCAGGAGGAGCCCATCGGGGAACAGACCGGTACAACAACGTCGGAAGCGACTCATGCTGTCGGCGAAGAAGCGAACGAGGATGCCGAGAACACCGAACACGACATCTCGGTTACCGCCGAAAGTCTCGAACCTACCTCGGAAAGCCAGGTGCACGAAGAGGGCGACGAAGTTGCTCTGGACGACATCATGGATCAACTGCTCGATAGGTAATCATATGATAATGATGTTAATTCGAAATTACCCGCATTTCTTCAGTTTCGGATGAAACCGATTTTGCATAAACTATATATATATAGTATTATTCACTCAAATGCGTCTAAGCTACGGTACTTATAATCAAGTAGTGTACTGTTTTCCAGGGACGGCTCAGCCGTGGCCGAAGAGCAATCTTCTCGGCCGCATAGGCCAATGGATATCGACGACGAAAGTCTCGTGATACGCGTCGGGGAAGCTGACTTTGATCCTACACGCGATACCACAGTAAGAATAACATCGGTGTTATATCATCAATTCCTGACGACGACATACATAGATATGTAGCTTCGAAACCACTTTGCGTTACTTTCTTTCACAAAGAATTATCTTTTCTTTCTCTGAAAGATATTTAAACTCGCGATAGCTATTTAGTCTATCTAGTCTTTGTTCGCTTCCATGTTAAGGGGGTAGACTCATTTCTAGAATTGATGTAAAGATGGGGTTTTTCAAAAGTAGTCAAAACCGCTAGATAAAAAGTAGGACTTTTGAAAAAGCCCATGTTTGCATTATCGAGAAATGAAGAGGCGCAGGCGCGCCCAACACACTTGCAATCCTGGAAATGGGAGTTTACCCCCTTGAAGACTCGCGGACTCTTGCATACCTGCAGCGTAACAGTGAAACGACAAAGCACGGTCGACTGTGACTTTAACATTCTTTTAAAACTAACAATATTTCGAGAACAAAGTGGTTTCGATGTTTTGGAATTTACATTTCTTTGCTTTCTCTTTCTATACGCGCTGTCTGTGTATATTTTAGGAGGATTTGATGAGCTCCGATTCAGATTCCGACAGCAATCCTTCCGACGATAACGAAGACGAAGTACAAGACGACGAGGATGAGGAAGAGGAAGAAGAAGACGACGGTAATTTGAAATTTTACAAAATACAAGTATTCCAATATGCATACTAGCGCGTGGGTCGTGGTTGAATGTATGTATTACATCAGGGGAGGAGAACGAAGAAGAAGAAGAGGAAGAAGAAGAGGGCACTTCGAATTACGAAGATGAAATTGAATTTTTAGAAGACGTTGAAAGCGGTGTCTTCAGAATGTTCCCACCAACGGAGCGTGACGGAAGCAACGTTGTAATGATTCAACACAACATCGACAATCAAGACAACTTCTCCAGTACCTCCACTCCTATTACACCGTTGACCAGCCATCCATGGACCACGACGTTCCCTCTACCTTTGGGCCTCTTCGAAGACTCGCCTTCGGTTTCCGAAGCCAATGGTACGTCGACAAAAGATTACCCTAGAAAATTGATATGCGACTAATAACACTGTCCAACAAATTTCAGTTTTTTGTTTGACGGTTCGATTTTCACTACGAGATTCTTATAGACATTTTTGCGCTGATTCCGAATCTGGGAGCGCCACTGGCGGCAAATCGTGTCCGCAACTCGGCAAAGATGTTTTGCTTCCTGGTTCAACAAAACCGTCGACGTTGCAAACTTCAAACGGGGCTTTCTCAGGATAAAAGTCTGCTCTATCGCGTGATATAGTTCGATTTTACGCTGGACCCCGATTTTTTTCAGGATAAACTGAAAAATATCCTTAAAATTGATGCAAAAGTGGTGTCTCTCCTCCATTTTTAATGATCGTTTAAACATTCATAATCCATTAATATTGTATATCACTGTATTCGTGAAAGTCTACAGAATCCTTTGCTGTAAAGAACCATTAAATATCTTTTTTTATAATATCAAAATATTTGTTTAAAGTTGAAGAATGTCTTTTTTCAAAATCAAATTTCTCAAAAACTGTGCGTCTAGGGAAAAATTAAGGGCAGATTCGGAATCAGCGCAAACTACTCTATGAAAATCGCATAGTGAAAATCGAAACGTTTTTGGCTGTTGGACAGTGTAACCGAGAATATTAATCAACAACTTAGATTCCTCTTCAGGCACGAATTCCCATCCATTCATACTACCACACAACGATATAAATTTCATTAATTCACGGCCTCAAAGGGCTTTGCGACAACGAAGGTATCAGTTTCTTCAAATACAGAATCCGAGAAACCAGAATCCGCCAGTAATACTACAAAGGTGAATAAAATACACGTATGTTCTATTCAGACCGAATATTGCATTGCCAATGAATATACGCCGCCGGTCTAGTTTAGTCATTTATTCGATTGTCATCGTCGCATTTGTAATTGTAGGTTGCTGGGGCCGGCTTCGCAAGGGATCCCGTTATCCGCCAGTCAGGTTTTAGCTTCTAGTTTCCGTGACACGCGTGTCGTCGTAATGGAAAATCTTGGAATCTTTACCAATCAAGAAGAAGAACAAATCGACTTTGTGGTATGTACCGAGAATGAACGACGCTGCGAGTCGCCGCGGTACACCATAAAAATATATTCACGGTCACCAAACTTACGTATGCTAACATACTTTCAGGATCAGTCTGGCTATCTGTTCGGACCGAGTCTGGCAGCCACATTGAACAACATTCCGACAGTTTTACACTGGTGGATAGAAGAGAGCAAATTGTTGGACGGGGACTCTCAAGCAGACTGTTGCGACGGTAAATATACCGTATATAGTAATATAAAATACGATATAATATAATAATATTTAGCGTCGTCTAAACATTGATTACTACCTTGATCGGTGCGGAAACAATGTTCTCGAATTTTTCATTGCAGGTGTCGTGTTCAAACTTATTCCTAACTTGACGAAACACCGGGACTATGAGCTCCAGGAACGGAAAGAGAGACGCAAAAAGCAACACAATTCCGAGAAGAAGGGAGAAAAGGATGGCAAAGATGAAAAGGATCATCTGAATAATACGGAATGTACGTTGCGTTAACTGTTTTTCTACTTTGTTCTCGATACGAGAATCGCCTTGTCGACGTTCCATGTGTCTGACATGAGACGTAATTGTTTTTCAGCGGGTTCTTCCACCGTGTCTCCGATAGAAGATCATCGATTATCAACGGTATCGACGCCTCAAAGAGAGGACGCGAACAACCTCGTCGCCGATTTTGGAACTGCGATCGAAGCAACTCGACAGGAACGTACCCCTGACGAGGACATAATCGACGTAACCGGTGAGATGGAGGTAACGGTGCAAGACGACGAGGAACGACCCCCGCCGCCGCCGTTACACGAGGAAGTGGTGTCCTCGGAAGCCAGAGATCCTCGAATAACCAATAGAAACTCGACGTTGGAACTGGCAGAGAGTATCGTCGACTCTGTGCTCGGACCCAGCGCATCCGAAGCTAGTAGACTGAGACAATCCGATCGGCCCGCCGAATCGTCGGACGCCAACGATGCGTCTAGTCGAACGAATACAACCATATTAGTTCATTTTGGTCAAGAAGGTAATGAAGCCTTGCTAAGAGAAACTGACTCGTCTGACTGGATCAGAACGCTTTTAACCAATGACAGTCAATCAAACATTGAACGAAATGCAAATATACTCAATCAAGATCCTACCACTTCAGCATCAGAAAACATTAACCCAGAGCAATCAGAACAACAACAGCCGCAGCAGCAACAGCAGCCTCAGCAACAGCCGCAGCAACAACAACAACCGCAGCAGCAGCAGCAGCAACAACAACAACCGCAACCAGAACAGTCGCAGCAACCATCCCAGCCGCAACAACCTCAGGAGCAACAGTTACCCGACGGAGTCGATCCATCCTTTTTGGCTGCTCTACCGGAAGACATGCGCGACGAAGTCATAGCTGAACAACTCAGGTGTTGTATTGTCGTGCAATCGGTATCGCTCGAAAGAAATGTTGAAACGTTGTTGATTAGAAGATTCGAAATGGAAATAAATTGTTGATTGTTTCAGACTTCAAAGAATTCGACAGCGAACCCAAGCAACTGTGGTCGCAGAATTAACCGGACCGGTGGAAGTTAATCCCGAATTTTTGGCTGCCTTGCCACCAGCGATTCAAGAAGAGGTGCTCGCCCAGCAACGTCTGGAACAACAACGACACGCGGCTGCCTCCGCTAATCCTGACGATCCGGTTGACGCGGCCGCCTTTTTCGAGAACTTGCAACCTTCTTTGAGACAAGCTGTAAATCATTTGATGATATCGAATTAATTCTTCGTAATGCTATGCTATCGCCTCTGTCTCTTTCTCTCTCCCCCTTGTATTTATATAGTTTTCTTCGATGCGTTTAGATTCTGACCGACATGGAGGAGTCCCAGATATCTGTTCTTCCTCCGGATCTTGCACAGGAAGCTCAAAATCTTCGAAGGGAGTGGGAGGCACGAAATCGACATTTGATCCAAGAAAGATTCCTTAGCCACGGAACTGCCGCCCTATCCACTATATTGAGGCAGACTGGTAGAAGTAAGTAAATAATTAGCAGACAGCGGATCGGACAAAAATTTACGACAAAAATTAGTAGGTGCAATTCGAAACAAACGAAACACAGTGAAAATATTAGAAGAATTTAAAAATACAGTAGATCAGCTCGATATTATCCGGGCCTCCGGATTTTTTGATTTTGTATAAAGATCCGCTGTCTGATAATTAGTAACTCGCGACGACGATGTGGTTTCGCGTCGACGTTCAAACGAGAATTAATTAATCACGATATCAACAGATAGAGCAACGCGTTACGCGATTCAGGCGGTGGCGCAAAGAGGCCATTGGGATCAGTTGATGCGCGGCGACACCAGCATAACGCACCAAGCAGCCGGTCTCCGACTCCGAGGCAGACAATTGTTGGACCACGAGTCGATGGCGTGTCTACTAATACTATTGTTTGTCGATGAACCAAAAATTAATACGTTAAGATTTCATAGAGTTATCAGAAATATCTGTTATCACGGTAGCACGAGGGAATGGGTAGTGAAAGTCTTGCTGAGTATCATGGAAAGAAGCAACGACGAAAACAAAGATATCGCCGCGGATTTCGGCGGCAAATACAAAAGAAAAAGCTTGATGCCCTCGATGGACTATTGGTAAATTTTAAATTAACATAGTTATCAGAGATCCCTATTTCACGTGTATAGAAATATACACGTGGTACGCGAACCGTATAGTAAGAATTTAACGCTAGGTTTACGGAGGTGTAGAAATAATTGTTTTCCATTATTTTATAAACATACCAAAAATCAGTCTATCCAAATTTTTGGCCATTTTTCCAATATTATATATCCCAAGAAATAAATTTGGTAAATAATTCCTCAGGGAAGCATCTTTACAGTCTTAATAATCGCAACATTAAGAATATTAGAAGCCTAATCTGCGAATACGGATCCTTAAATTCGTACTATGTACATGATTCGCGTACCACGTGTATTATAGAACATAGAACACATTCAAAACCGCGATCTCTAGTAGTTACCGTAGTTATCTAGTAATTACCGGAAATCTTTGAAGAAGTTAACGTTTAAAATACAACTCGTTCTCCGAATTCCAGTTCTCCCAAGATTATGGACCAAAGAAACAGCGCTCAATCGTGGTTGAATATCAGCATCGATGCTGCGCTCGGATGTAGAGCAAACGTTTTTCATATAGTTAGATACGGTGGGAAAAAATCCGAAAGGCAAGGCAGCAGTATCGCTATTCATCCGCAAGCTGCGCCCACAGTGTGCAAGTAAGTTTTTCAAGTGAAACTTCTTTTGGCAGGTTGTAAACCTAATTCGTGTCACGGAATTCGCGACGCGAAAATGCGTAACGGAAGTGGTGGGAATGGTTAGCCGAGCTAGTCTTAAATAAAAAATGGCTGTATCTCGGGAACGGTGCGTCCTACCGCAAAAATAACGAAATTTTCAAAAAGCTCAATCGAAAACATATAGGGGTATGCCAAACCACGTGACGTATATGTAGTCTTTTGAATTTTTTTTATGAAAGATAGCATTTCCCATACGCTCTCCTTCTTTGCATCGCAAATTTTGATCGTTCATTATTTTTTCTATGGTTTTCTATGATTTTCTATGATTTTATCATTGAAAGAATTGGCTTGTGATAGCTAAAATATGATATAAATATTCTTGATTCAATTTTCTCTAAATGTCTTGCAAATACTGCATCGAGAGTTGTTCCTGATCTTGTTGTCGCTTCATTACGATTATTTACCATTTCCAATCTTAATTTACTTCTAAACATTACTAGACTGCAACAAGTTTTTTAAATTGTCGTCGACTGATAAATAGACTGCGGATCTTTATGCAAAATAACAAATCTTTTATGTTCGTCGCTTACAAGGTGCAGGACGCATATAAAAATTCATTCCTATCTTTAACAATTGTGATACATTGAAAATAACATATGGACATCCAGACGTTAAATCGTCTTAATGGCTTTACCGTTTGAAATTACATACTCCGATTTTTCTCATAAATGCATAACAATCCACAGTCTACCGATAAACATGTACAGACTACAGGCACGAATTTTCTCTGTAACGTATATAATCCTGTTTGTGGCTTCCGCAGGCATACGTTAGACTTATTGATAGCATTGGCTAAAGGATTTCCTGGATTTTTCGTGCCAATCAAGCCGAAAGAATCGGAAGAGAAGGAAGGCAACAAAGACAAGGATTCGAGTACCAAAGAGGAAGCTTGCTCAAAAAACAAATCCGCCTCCAAGCCAGGGAAAAGCGACCAACCAGATTTCTGGGACATGTTGTTAAAACTAGACTCGTGTGCCTCGAAGAAAGGAAAATCAGTCGCCAGGACTCATTCGAATTCAAACCTTGGAAACGAACTGGAACATAGTACGACTACCTTCGAAGCTTCAGCCTTCGGCCAACTGATTTCTATGCTGAACTGGTCGGTTATCAAACGTAGTAGTCAGTTAACCGATAAATTATTGAGGCTGTTGTCGTTGATCTCGATTGGGCTGACGGAAGTGAACCCATACCATAAACAAGAAGGGAATAAAAATAAAAAGACCGAAGTGAACAAAGAGCAGTGCGTCGCCGCACCCGAGGAACATCTGAAACTGGCTGTACAAGTCCTAACTAGCAAAAGTTGTTCCGAGGAGGGACTGGAAGATGCGACTGCTTTACTACTTAATTTGTCGCACTGCCCAGACCCCACTAGGCAACTGGTACGATCGTTATCAAGTTAGACTGCGCGGATGTTTATGCAATTTTCAATTTTTCTAGATCAATTTTAAGAAAGTGGAATCATGTAAAATCATATTCTCAATGGTAGTAGCCTTCGTTGTTTTGTAAAAAATAAAAATCGTACTAAATTCTGTGGAATTTTATATTTTAACAATTTTTGAAAATTTTTAGAACCCATAAATGCATAAATATCCGCAGTCTAGTTATCGTAACCGCATAATTTGGTTTTTTATTTCCAAAAATCAGAGACATGTATATGTATATTGTATGTATTTCATATGTTTACGTTATTTCATATGTTTAATCAGATATTAAAATTACTAATGGAGGGCGCTATGGAATTGGCTAACATGGTTTGCGAGCATATAAACGATCTAATGATGGAACTGAAGGTTTTGAACCGTGAATTAAGGAGAAACTCTATCGAGGAACAACCTTCGACCAGTACCGGAGGTTCCCGAGGAACTCTATTGGATAGGTATGTGTCGCAGAGTGTGATATCTACTACGTAAATAGGTGTAGTTTTCTATTTTTCTCACCTAATTCCGACCTAATAATGAAATATAGGTTTACAAGCGAAAGCGTAGTTGTTACCGCGCCCAACAAAGTTAAAGCTGGAAGCGATCTTCAGCTACCATCGATGGTTGCCCTTGTCAGCAAAACTTCTAGTCAGGCATTCTTCTTGAGAATACTTAAAGTAATAGTCCAGATAAGAGAAGCTGTACGTTTAGCAAACGCCAAGACAGGTACGTCGGCAACTATAACCTGGACGATATTGCCTGGTGACATGTTATTAAATAGATTTTTCAATAATCTCTGTTTCGTTAGCAATTCAAACTGCAGAAGGTACTGGTGACGCTGCAAGTGCAAACCAAGCTCCGGACGAAGGTAATTTACTGCATTATGTATCATGTCTTTTTGTCATCCGCTCCTATAAGCGGCTATTGTAATTTACAATAATATTCATGTTTAATATATTTTTTTTAAGGCGATGGTAATGCGGACGGTGATGTGCCTATGGACACGACGCAAGCAAATCCAACTCAGCCTGAGAGTGCGAAGCCGGTCGCCGTCGCCGCCACCGCCTCCACCGCCGCCACCTCCGATGGTAAATAACAATAAATGGTCAACTTTTTCTAACGTTATATTAGACGTTCTGTGTGTAACATTTTTTTTCTTTTCTTTCTTTCTTCCTCCCTTTCACCCTTCCACCGAGTGCAATTACGAACATATGCATACATGCATTATTTTTCAATTTCTACAGGTGAAGAGAAGCTTCCATTGTTGAGCGAATGTTTAGTCTTGGATCATCTGTGGGAGACACTCAGCGCCTGCTTGTTAGAATTAGAATATACTCCGGATCACCACGCTGTTCTAGTTTTACAGGTAAAACCAAGATCTCCAAGTAACCTTTAAGGGGTAGACCCCCTATCGTTTCCAGGATTGCAAGGTTGCGGGATACGCCTTTCCATCTGCATAACTACTATTTTTACATTTACGAGGCAAATAATTTGCATTATTTGGAAGCATACAGCTGCACATGTAGTTATTTTTGATAAAGCTGCGACAGCTAATAATAACGATGCAAATTACGCCCCGTAAACGTAAAAATAGGACTTTTCAGGGTGACTACGGCCTAGATTCATTTGATTTATCTAGCGCTGTTGACTACTGAAACTCCCCCCCCCCCATCTTTGCATTATCGCGAATGAGAAGACGCATCATCCCGCATCCTTGCAATTCTAGAAACGAATCTACCCCCTTGATTTCTTACTACACGGTTCACGTGCTACGTGTACACGTTCAAAACCGCGATCTCTAGTTCTGTCTCATCGACACGGTCAGGTAGACTGTAGGAGTAGGCTTTTGTCCATAAGTATATAACTCCACACAATCAAATTTTGCAAAAACATTGCCAGCTTATATCCGAATAACGGATATATCTGTTTGCAACATATAGTTCCTTTCAAACTTTTTCTATTCTCAATTAGTGGAAGGTGTTGATGTAGAAACAAACTTTAACAACAAGTTTCTTCGATTCACCCCTAGGACGGATGACCATTACTTTTTACACATCCTGTACAATAGATATATATATATCTAATCGTAATGTAATGTGTTTCCATAGCCTGCTGTGGAAGCCTTTTTCTTGATTCATTCGTCGTCGAGTACGTCTCGCGAACGTCAGCTGAACGCAAATCCAGAAAATCGAGAGCCTGTGCCGGATCTTGCACCGGTGTCGCCAATATATTCGGACAACGAGGGTACCTCCCAGTCGGAAGCTACGATCAACACTTCCTGGGACATGGCACCTCCTCCTCAAAAGACACTGCCACCGGATCAAGTCAAGTTCCTCAAATTTGCTGGTACAGATTTATTGTATTTCTTTGATGGTGTGCAATTGTGCTTGTTGAAAGTTAGATCGCATCGAAAAGAAGTTGAACGGAGCTGTTCTTTTGTTCTGTTGTAGAAACGCACAGAACCGTTCTAAATCAAATCCTTCGCCAGACGACCACGCATTTGGCAGACGGACCTTTCTCCGTGCTGGTAGATCACACAAGAGTACTCGACTTCGACGTGAAGAGACGGTACTTCCGAGCAGAATTAGAACGAATGGACGAGGGTATTCGTAGGGACGAATTGGCCGTTCACGTACGCAGGAGCCACGTCTTCGAGGACTCGTTCCGAGAGCTCCACAGACGAAACGCCGACGAGTGGAAGAATCGCTTTTACATCGTTTTCGAGGGTATAGAAATGTTTCGCGTCACGCTTTCTTTCGCGTGTCTCCACCACGTTGACCGTCACTTGATTCGATTCGCGTCTCTATCGTTAAATTACAGGCGAAGAAGGTCAGGATGCCGGAGGCTTGCTCAGAGAGTGGTACGTCATAATTTCCAGAGAAATTTTCAATCCCATGTACGCCCTGTTCACCGTCAGTCCCGGTGATCGAGTCACGTACATGATCAACTCCTCTTCGCATTGCAATCCCAACCACTTATGTTATTACAAATTCGTCGGCCGAGTCATTGGTAAGTTCTCTCTCTCTCTCTCTCTCTCTCTCTCTCTCTCTCTCTCTCTCTCTCTCTCTCTCTCTCTCTCTCTCAATCTCTCGTCTTTTAGGCTGCTGTTAGACTAGGCCACTGGTGGCGCCACCGAATTCAATGGCTTTCATAAATCGGTCACTGGTGGTGTACCACCAGTAACATAACAAAAAACCCATTTATTCCCCATTCCCGTTGTCGATGCAACGTTGTGCTGCTGTAGTTTGCTTCTCCTTACTCTTTTATTAAAAAACGAGGAGGAGAACGAATCGGAAAATGCATGTATGTATATAAATACATACTTCCGATGGTATTTTCAAGGGAAGACAAAGCATTATATTCTTCATAGTTTCATCAACTTTGCGCTGATCAAGTGAAATTTCTTCGGTATTTTCGAATTTCGTAGTCGTCTTTTTAGAAGAGCTCCTGGAGTAGTATAAAAGAAGATATACGTGGTATTCACAGAAAGATACTGGTGACTTAGCGTAACATGTTGCATGGCTCTATCAATTACCGTGAGTCTAATAGATTCACTTGCGTCAATGTCTGAAAACTGTTTACGCCACCAGTGGCCTATAGTCTACTAGCGACCTGAAAAGAACTGGTAGAACATTTACAAAGTAATGTCTAAATAAACATTCTTACAGCCAAAGCAATTTACGACAACAAACTTCTGGAATGTTATTTCACGCGCAGCTTTTACAAGCATATCTTGGGAATATTAGTGAAACATACAGATATGGAAAGTGAAGATTATAGTTTTTACAAAGGTTTAGTGTACCTCACGGAGCATAATATCGCCGATCTTGGATCCGAATTGACCTTCTCCACGGAGGTAATACTTGAACTTGTATCTTATTGAAACGCGCGATGTATCGTCGATGCAGACAGAAATAAATCTGTTCGTCTGTAGGTAAACGAGTTCGGTGTAAACGATGTACGAGACTTGATACCAAATGGGCGTAACATCATTGTCACCGAAGAAACAAAACTGGAGTATATCCGGCTCGTTTGTCAAATGAAAATGACTGGAGCAATTCGAAAACAGTAAGTCAAACTAGTTATACAATGCTGGTGGAGTTGTATCGAATATTTCGAGCATTCTATAAACAATTGTTGATTCGTTGGTTTCAGGTTGAACGCGTTCCTAGAAGGCTTTTACGACATTATTCCAAAACGACTGATCTCCATATTCAACGAGCAGGAACTCGAGCTACTAATTAGTGGATTACCGAATGTAGATATAGAGGATCTTAAAGCCAACACAGAATACCACAAATACACTGCAACATCTCTACAGGCAAGTCAAGCACAAACACCACAACAATTCAAAAGATCGACCGTTCTCGAATGTTTAGAATTAATTGTTTTGCTAATGGAAATATTCAGATCCAATGGTTCTGGCGAGCACTGCGAGGCTTCGACCAAGCGGACAGAGCGAAATTCTTACAATTCGTCACTGGAACGTCGAAGGTGCCGCTGCAAGGTTTCGCCGCTTTGGAAGGAATGAGCGGTGTGCAAAAGTTCCAAATTCATCGCGAAGACAGATCGACGGACAGGCTTCCATCCGCCCATACATGGTAAGCTTCTCCAAATGCCTTTTTTAGCTTTTCCATCATGTTCGACGTGAATAACACTGTCCAACAAATTTATACTTTTTTTCACCTTTCGATTTTCACTATGCGTATTCGGGAAGTCTACAGAATCTTTTGCTGTAAAGAACAATTCAATATCTTTTATAATAACATCGCAATATTTCTTTAAAGTAGAAAAATATTTTTTTTTTCAAAATCAAATTTCTCAGAAACTGTGCTAGAAACTGTCTAAGGGAAAAATTATCGGCAGATTCGTAATCACCGCAAAAAAACTAAGTAAGGATATAATAATAATAATAATAATAATAATAATAATAATACATGTAAGAATCGCATAGTGAAATTCGAAACGTTTTTTTGGCTATTGGACAGTGTAATTGAAAAATCAGCTGAAATGATCTAGCGAAAATGAAATTTCTATTAAATTAATCAGTGAAAAAGCTGAAAACATTAAATAGTTACGACGAATGAACTAGTCCGGCCCGACTATATTAACAGCGGCACGTTGACCAACTCCAAGTAATTTCTATCGTTTGTTTGTTCAGTTTTAATCAGCTGGATCTACCTGTTTACGAAACGTATGACAAACTCCGTACGAATTTGCTGAAGGCAATCCACGAATGCAGCGAAGGATTCGGTTTCGCCTAAATCCGTTGCAATATAGCGAAGCAAACTTTGCGGCTATTTCACACGAAAGCTCGAAGAGCGAAGGCAACGGTGATGTAAACGCTGAGTAGTATAAGGAGAAGTGTCGACAGACAAAGACAGAAGGGAAAATTGCTAAACAATTGTAAAAGTACCACGACAACACGCTTGATCTTCGCTCAAGATCTAATTTAAAAAAAAAAGAATGTTTACTCCGCTATATACATATTAAAACTAAAAAAAAAGCGTATGTATATACGTATGATTAACGATGTAATTACCGATGATTCGTCGCTAGAGTTTATTTTATTGAACGATCTTACGGAAGAGAGATGCAGAGAGCTTAACGATAATTCCCCGTCATGGAAGGAGAAGACTTAATCGGGCACGTTAAGTTAAGAAACTTTACGATTAAGACTATAAGCAAGCATAAAGAAAAAACCTCGGTGTAATTCATCGTTAAGAGAAAGCAAAGCGGCGGGTTTTTGAACTAAATGTGTAATATAAATTGCGATTCGAAGCCGGAAGCTCTCCTCTCGAACAGAGATTCTCATGAGGGTGAGGAACGAACGGTTTTCGGTTGTTTTTTTCCATTTTTTTTGCCAGAGAACAGAAGACGGCAAAGAAAGAAAAGAAACAGATGAACGTGACGGAAGAAACGTGTGCCTGTGATCGGAGTACGTGTCTATTACCCCTAATTCGCGTGAAAAACGTAGCAGCAAAAAAATTTGAGCGAACGATGTGTAATTGAATTCGCACGTGTACAGAGTGTCTGTAATGGGAACGAGAATGGGTGAATGAGAACAAAAAAGAAAGAAAAAGAGAGAAAGATGGAGAGAGAGAGAGAGAGAGAGAGAGAGAGAGAGAATAATTACTCAAGAAGTTTACACGATTAAACACGAGCCTAAAATATGAGGAAACAAAACAATTCAAGATGTTCTACCCTGACGCCCGCAACAAAAAAAAACGTATGGTTGTACACTTAGTATTAATAATTATATTATCTAATTCTTAATCGATAGTAATGATCATTAATTAATATCGTTTTAATATTAATCTTTCGAAAAATGTGATGTTGAAAAAAAGGTGTCGTGTCACACTTTTTTCCTTTATCTTTTTTTTTCCACGGCCGACACAATCGCCCGTTTTTCTCCAATCCGATCCCTGAATTTCCTTTTCGTCGACCACTATCTGCTTCTGCTTTGAAAATGTAAAATTGAAAACGTACGTGTTAATTTTTGTGAACACATCGAATGGGACAATATAAACTGTTTCGAGAAGGAGTGAGAAGAGAGAGAGAGAGAGAGAGAGAGAGAGAGCGCAAGAGAAGAGAAAGAGAGGAAAGCAAAGATTCACATTGGAAAGTTTCGCGATATTGTTAGGGAATTAATTGCTTAGGAATTCGCAGAATAAACTAAATGTTGTATTTCTTATAAATCTATTGCGTTTTCTTTAAATACAAAGAACACCTATTAACAGACGCAGACTTCTGTTTGAAATGCAGTGATACATCTTAAACAAATGTAGAACTGTGAAATATTTTCACCGGGTATTGAATGATCTAGAATTTAAACCGATCAAACAATTGGATCGGGTCAAACGGAATCCATGCAACACATTTTAAAATATCAAAAACAATGTCACATTCATTTCGAGTTTCACGTCGTTAAATTGTTAAACGAAATCGTCGGTCTTGAAAGCGTCTCTTTTTCGACAAGGCAAAGTATTCTTTATCTTAATTAGTATAAACTAAATTCTACTTTGAAAAGTCATTATTAAACTCGATGAGCAGACTATTACTCCTATAAGAACACTTTTTCTATTTTGATAGGAAATTGGTGTGTTTTACTATATTTGTTGAAATCAGAACAAAGAAAAATTGGAATCACATAATTTAGTTTTAAAAAAAGAAGATAGAATAAAACAAGAAGATCAATTTCATTTATGTCTTGATTTTGAGGTTCTTTGAAGGGATATTTACAAGAATTATTTTTTTACATTTTTACGATTGTGAAAGAAAGAAACTAAGGACTTTTCTTCTTCTTGCTTGTATATATAACTTTGTACAATGGGCTTATGTGACAAAGTAATAAAAAGAGATACACAAAGAAAATGTAAACTATATACAATTGTATTACATATATATATATAAAGAAAAATTATATATATATATATGCAGATCTAATTGTAAGTATATTTTTTAGGCCTTTATTGACTTTAAGCAGGCATATTCGGATAGCCAAATCTTTAATGTCAGAAAAGCAGAATCGCCAGATTATGGGAATTAACTCGAATTGGGGGAAAAAAATTATATACCCTCTCTCTGCCAGGACCGTGGCGGAAGCGTGGGGAATGGAGAATAGCGTCATAAAAGGGGAAGGTAGAATAGGAAGACAAGTCAATTTCTGGCGATACTGAGCAGCCTGCTAGCAGATTTGCAGCAGACGTTGATCAAAATCTAGAACTCATTTAAGAATTATCCCCACTATCGCGGAGTTTACCCTGGTTTACCCCGTGAAGGACCAAGAAGCTCGAGTGCCGTCGAGAAATGTAACAATAACAAAACTTCTATATTTTTCATTATTTTTTGGGGGGACTTTGGCCAACATATTCGTGACATTTTTCTAACGAAGACGATACCAAATATGATGTAATTCCGATGATATTAGGTTGGAACGAAAGTTCGTAGCGTTTTTAAATAAAAATTCACCTAAAAAATGGCAAAAAGTAATAAAATAGAATGGAAAATATGTTATTGAATAAATCTACGTATAAATATCCTAATTTTATCTTTGAGTTTTAAACAATCTTATCAAAAATAACCTGTCGAACAAGATACTTGACACGGTATATGAAAAAGTTAGAAAAGTTCCTTCTACAGTTTTAGATGACACATGATACATTACTTGGACAACAGAATATTAGTGTGATAGGGGAAAGCACAAAATAAGAAAATATAGATGACCTTACAGTAGACCACACGATTCCAAAATAAAATGTTCTCAATCTGGCCGGTTTGGTTCCTGGAAATTGCTGTTGTAAGCATACTCGTAATGCTTTGGCATTGAGGAAAGAATCGAGTAACTTTAATCTGCAAGGTAATTTACTGGTGCCCTTAGTCTTCCATATACATATATATTTATAGATATCAAAACTATTTACAATTTACTATAGTAAAATTGGAAAGCTCGTCGTATAACAGAAAAATAGAAAAAGGTATGTAATTTATCGATGTGAACAGTAAGGTGTTTTAAGTGTAATTATTGAAAAAGAAAACCTTTTATTTCAAACATATCAGAAAATTTGAAGAAACGTCTCAGCTAGATTAGAAAACGTTCCTGTTGTCTTACGGCGTAGCTTTAGCTTTTAGTTCTTCGAAGCATGGTCTAAGGAATATGGAGTTTTTCTTCGCTGGATTATAGTACTCGTGACCCTGTAAACATTAACGATATTATAAATAATTAAAAAGAATATTAATTGAAAATCCATCAACGATGTTTCTTTAGTACCAACGATACCATGTACGGTAAAGTGGTAAAGGCTACACACATTTCTACGATGATCAATTTTCTTTTGTCCTTGTCGACTAAGCTTACCTTGGACCAGTCATAGGATACAGCGTATGCAAATATTTGACCATTGTGATTGAAGCAACATCTGGTAATAGGCTGTTCCATAGGATCGGAGGATTTCAATTTAGTTCGCGAATCTTTGTCCCAAAATCCAAAAGTACCGTCAGCTCCAACAGTGGCAACAGTGCCGTGAACTGGATGAAACGCGATATCGTTAACCTACGGTAGAAAAGATTCGTTACAATTACAATATCTCCGATTACTATACTTATAATTTTGAAACGGTGCTAACCGCATAAATATCTTGATATCCGTTGGGTGTCCCATTTACTCTATGACACTTGAAAGTGAAATTCTCTTTTGCACTTAAATTCAAATGATGTATCGCGACTCGACCTTCCGTACTACCTATCGCGAAACCAGTAGGAGCTTTCTTTTTGTCTCTAAAAATCGCAACGCATCTATATTGATACTTTAGATTTAATTCTACTGTTTTGTACTCTCTTGGAGTGCCTTCCAATTGGTAAACAATTAGTCCACGTCCTGCAGTTCCTACTACTGCCATTGGATAATCCTAAAACAAATCGAAACAACAAGTATTCGTATTGAAAAACACAAATGACAAATGACAAAGGAAAGTGGAAAGCGGATACTTACAACATCTGCACAATAACATCTTTCGACCAAGTTGATAGTCATTGCTGGCTTTGGACTCCTTAGGTCCCAAAACTAAAAAAAAAATATAGAACTCAGGGAATAAGTGTCCAGCATGTAAAATTTCAGAAATGGTAGAAACTAGAACATACTCTTAACGTTTTATCCCAGGAACCTGTCATAAGGCACGAATATGTACTAGCTTTGATCCAATGGCAATCTTTGATGGGTGCATCGTGCGCAGCAACCTGTATACTCTGATTTGACGCCAAGTCCCAACATTTTGCTGTTTTATCGCAAGATGCCATGAATACCTTCGTTCCATCCTATTTTAGAAGGAAGAATTACATATTAAGCGAATATAATTTGAAGAAATTCAAAGAAAATTGTGAATAACAACATTTAACTTACGTCGCTCCAACAAACGTCGAGTATAGGCTCGGGCATGGATTGCATCGATTTAGGAACCGTCTTACCGGATTGTTCGACCTCCCAGCAACGGACATTGCAATCCCACGAGCCGGCAACCAAAAAGTTTTGTGGAATAGAAGCAGGACTAAACGCGAGACTGGACACGGAATCGTCAGGAGGAGACACAACCTCAAAGTCCTGCATTGGATTGGAGGTGTTTGTTGTGCCGGTTCGCAATCCACTACTTTGGTTGAACATATTTCTTCAATTTCACCTTATCAATCTTCACTGTACAGAAAACAACGTTGTCGTTGATCAGGGCTTAAATCACATACAATACCCGTTTACAATAAACATTCAAGCAACGTATATCATCAGGAGTCTACATTATTTGAGTAACACTAACACTAAGGCATAAGGCATAAGGCTATGTTAAAGCATAACATGTATACATACACAAACTAAATCGACAGTTTCAAGATGGCTAATATAACGCGGGAAACATGAACGTACTCGTACTGTAATGCGCATGCGTTCACAAATTTGTCGGATTCCGACCATAGACTTATAGAGATAGACTGCACGACCATGCACGACCTGTACAGTACATAATAGAGATAGACTGCGCGGCCTATACTGGCCTATAATAGGCCTATACGAAGCGTTGAAGCCTGCCATGGCGGCTGGTCGTATATCTATCTCACTCGCACACCGATAGTTGGTGGGGGCGCAGCGAGCCAGTCAACCCTTAGGCATACCTTGTACATCTCTCGACAATGTGACGTCACAGTGTCCTTCATCTTTGCCGAGGGAAAAATTATCTGTGCCGGGTCTATAGGTATATATGATCTAAGGGTCTAAGCCAATCAACTCTCACTTCCTATGCTTTGTAGCGTGACCCGTGACGCGTTGATCACGCGGACATAGTTACGATTGCGTTACCGCACTATAGGTTCGATTAATGGCGCTGAGAGGGAAATTTGAATACCTAGCGTAACGAAGGCACCTCCACCACCAATCACCATCGAGCAGCAACCGAAGCGAGCCACCCGACGAAACAACGTCCAGCTGGAAGATCCGAATTTTCCTATTGGCTAAAGAAAAGGAAGCTGGAAGAAGATATATAAAACTTCAGGACGAGGCAAATACGGGGCAGATACAATCAGATACAATCGGCGCGGCGCGCGACGTAACGGCCAGTAACGGCGTAACACCTTCAGCAGTGCCGCAGAATTATATACAATTGAATTACTCCAGGAATTATAATTACAAAGTAATTGAATTATATTGTAATTTATAATTCAGATCTTCATTCAATTAAATTACAATGTAATTCGTAATTGCAATTGGAGTACAATTATAAAATACCTTGTAATTCGTAATTGCGATTAAAGTACAATTATAAAATACTTTGTAATTAAATTACATTAATTATGAATTACGATGCAATTAAATTAAAATTAGAAATTAAAGAATAATAAAGTAATAGGTATAAAGTAAGAATAAGAGGTTGTCCATGTGAAAGTTTCAAATAGAAGGAATTTATTATTTATAAATTTATAATATCTGAACAGAAATAACTTCTGCGTTACATATTTCTTATATTATTTTTATATTATGAACGAGGACGAGGAATAGAAACTACGCCGCACAGACAGCAAACAAGTATATAGTATATAATGAAAGAAAAACATAAAAATATATCGCACTTCTTCAAAGATCTGGGCTATTAGTTGGAGAGCTGTATTTTAATTATATTATATTTCAATTACACATCTGATTAAAATACTTAGTAATTGAATTACTATATGATTGCATAATACAATTATTATTATATATATTAGTATACATTATTATACAATACTACATATATATTACTATATATTACTATACAATTGCGTAATTGAATTACAATGTAATTGAATTAGCACAGCTCGGCTTGATTTCAATGTTATTTTCAAATGAGTATATAAATAATGACTCTCATGGGTTCTGTTAGGTAATTTTTTTCATTTTTATATCTAATAATAATATGCATACCATATGTATTTATATGCAAGATAAGTTCTTGCTTAATTAAGAAGCTAGCTTATTAATCTTAATACCTGCTGTACTACAAACTCTAAATTATCATCATTATTTGTCACTTCTAAGTCCCATGTATTTAAGTCATCCAAATTACATTCAGTTTCTGAATCATCGATACCTGCATCAAATATATATACATATATATATATATATGTGTTTGTGTGTGTGTGCATTGTTAGAATTTTGAAATTAAAAGAAATATATATTGCATAATGCAGTATATTGCAACATTTGTTTACCTGTCACAAAAGTCCAGCCACGTTTTTTTCTGATAACATCATCCGATATGATACGAATTGTTTTACATATACCTTCAAAATTTTGCACGAACCATTGAATATCGGTTTTTCTTCTTACATCGCTCACTATCCATATTGATTTGTCGTATGCTGAACATTATATATTAACGTTATATGCATATGACGTATACATTATATGTTATTATTAGACTGCGGATCTTTATGCATTTATGAAGAATTTTGTTGGGCAAAATATAAAACAGTAAAAAAGTTTTAAAAAACTCAAGAATGCTGTAATGTTGCTTTTAATATAACAAAGTCGCTAAGGGATAAAATCAATTTTTATGTAATTCCTGCTTCTCACAATCAATGCAAAACATTTTTATTTTGCATAAAGATCCGCAGTCTATATAGTTATTATGATTTTCCCAGAAAAAGAATTATACATATTATATATATTATACCATTATACATATCTATGGCTGCACGACAAAAATAGCCGTAATCTTGCTTTCTAATGTCTTCTCCCCATTTGGCCATTTCAAGACGATAACTTTCTTTATATTTTCCATCTCCCAATAGGCTATCGATATCAAGATTCAAGGATATAGCCCAATGAGATTTGATTGGTCCTGATAACCTAAGGATAACACTATCGGATCCAATCCTGGAACAAATATATACATATATACATCTGTACACATGTATTTAGCATCAATCACGTAAAATCAATTATTGCCTGTTACGACTGGTACAACTAAGAATGCCTTACCTCTCCTGTAATATATTTGTAATGAAATCCTTTCCAGACTTTCTTTTACCACTAAATAACAAAATTACTCGCGGATTTAAAGAATTTTTAAGATTTATTGAACAGGGCTTACGTAGAACATTTTCGGCCGCCATTTTGAAGTCGAGTCACTAAATAGAATAAATTATTAAAATTTGAAACATTAACCAAAAGCTATTATAATTTGCTTATCTTTTTTTTCCAATGGCATAAAACTATAGTTGTGTAACACATTCGACTAAGCAATGACATGTTCTATTTAGATACATGTATATGTATTATATGTATACAAAATTCTATAACAAAAAGGAAATTCGATTTAAATTTTTCTACTTTCTTGCAACATTAAATCTATGATTATTTACTTTTCCCGTTGATGCAGTCTTTTAACACTTGAGTTTTTAACACGATAACTCTACAATTTTCTGAACATATCCAAGTTTAACATGTTTTATTTATTTGCATATTTCGAATGACAATACATGAAATTACGTTTGGTTAACGGCACTAGCGATTACGGAGACACATTAAAAAGAAAGACAGAAAGACATTACAAAGTTTTTATTATAATATGCTCATCTATACAAAAACTTATTTCTTAGTTTCACGAAGTGCTTCACGAAGCGCTTTACGTTTTGCTGCTTTCTTTAGTTGCTCTTTTGGTTTCAGGTTGTGCTTCTTTGCAAATCGTTGATTTCTCAGGAACTTTAAGTCCATCTGGAAAATTGGATTTAAAAACATGAAAACGAGAATTTCTAAATGTATTTAACAATACACAGTCTCAAATCAAAATTGCACTAAACAATACAAACACAAAGTCACCCAGTGTTATAGTAACAGTTTGTGTCTACGTAAAATGGTGTTTTTAAAAAAAATAATTACTTACACCAAGCGTAGACTCATGCCTATAACGTTTTGGTTTTTTAATACCATTCCGATGTGCTTTACGATCTATACACCAACAAAGTATGCAGGGTTACGTTTAATATGTTAAATAATATCAATATTGTACACATTTTTTGTTATACTCACTTTGATTGTGGTTAGTATGATTCTTGGATTTCGCCATGTTTTCCTATTATGCAATCTAAAAGAAACAACGACTTTTAAATACACAGAAATATTTTCAACAATAACATGCTAAATAGGTTAGGTGCTCCCTCGAGTAGAATTATATATATTCTTTATATTTATATTATTGAAGAAGAATATAAAATACTGTTACAGAATATATTTCTGAAAATTTTGGTATCAATTTATCAATTGCATTGAAATAACTACTAAACAGATTACACGGATATAAATCGATCAAATTCTTTGTGATATGTACTTACAACGAGCATTTACGTTCACGTTCATTCACGGTGGCGCAGAGGTTGGGGTTGGGAGGTGTCGACACTGTCGACCACGAACCACCACGGACCTAAGAACTGACAATGACTGACAATCAGTGCTTCGATAATCCCATCACTGGCCGGCAGGCCGCGCAGTCTATCTCTATAAGTCTATGAACAACATGCGCAGAACAAGTATCTTCTTATTTGGGCCCAAGTCCCAAGTATACAATTTGTTGTATATATAATTGAGTTTGTAGTATATGTAGTTATAATAAAATAACACATTTTGCACAAATTTATTTAAATGTTCGTGTACATTTAAAACATGAAATAAATATCCAACGTAGTGGTACATATATTATCGTTAAAATTCAAATTATGTATCTTTATAATTTTTTATAAAGTTTTGCTATACATCAATTTGGTCTCAAATATTCCGTATACATGTCACGAAACTTATATCGACCGCGGTGTGATTCTTTCGTTATTTTTCTCATTATGTGATAAAACTATCATATACATATTTTTTTACCATGCATACATTATAATACTGATGTATGTGACTTAGCTTTGCATGCAAGTACATACAAATATTGTGTGTGTGTGTGTGTGCGTGCAGTAGCGCGTTACAACTAATTGGGACCTTGGGCAAAGTAGAATTTCGGGGCTTCCGGGGAAAAATGTAGAATTTGGATCTTGGATCTTGGTTCGTGTTTGGGGCCCCTTTTTGCTTTGGGGCCCCGGGCATTTGCCCAAGTTGCCCATAGGGTAACGCGCCACTGTGTGTGTGTGTTTTAGATGAATATTAACATAAATGTATTTGTACAGAATCAGTCGGAATCACAGATGGAAACAAATATTAATCGACTTATTATTAATAGATACAACTATGCGAACAATGTACTCGATAAGTTCTATTCGCATTATTCGCATTATCTATTGGGTCTTACTCGACAAATATACACAAGATATGAATTCTCTTTAAAATTATATACATACTCTTAGAACGAAAGTGCTGTACTCTAATTATATTTGATTTGTACTTAATGATTTCATAACTTTTGATATATGATCGTCCCAAGTTATGGAATACGAGCGTTACTCTGTGACATGTATATACATACATATATATATATGTACGTATATGTATATGTATGAGAATTCATAGCTTTAAAATTTGTTTTTGCCACAGAATCCAGTCCATAATTTTCTGTTGGATTTGCCTTTTCTCTAAAAGAACTTCCGCCGCCTTCTGAAACTTCTCTTCGTTTCTTCGTATATACATTTTCGCATCTTGCTCCAACTGATTTATCTTTTCTGGGCGTATCTCGTCCATCGACAACATTTCCGTTAAATACGGATTAAAACGATAATAAACGTGTTCGGGAAGAAGATCGTTTAGCATCGTATGTACAGCTGTGCGACAAAAATATCATTATTAATGGGGGAAAAATTTCATATAGAATTTTCATCGAGGCAGAAACTTTTAGCATTTTATATTTTAAAACTCCATACCTTCCGTGTCGGTTGCGCTGTCAAGAATTTTATAAAATTTCTCTTTCCAACTCGAAATTGCAATTTCCATTGATTCGTTGTTGTTCTCGCGTATTCGATTCGGCGTTCTTCCAGTTCCGAACGAGATTACGCATTGAATCGGATTATTTGGCCACAATTGTTTGGCTTCGTGTAACGCAATCGCACACGGATTGTTTACCAGTATACCTGAGCATTTCAGAAAGCACACCAACAACAATATATTTATAATATATTCGACTATATAGATTTTTGTTGAAGAAGTACATTGAATCTGGTACCTCCGTCTTGGTGAAGAAATTCGCCGTATTTAAATTCCTCAAAGTAACTAGGCGCTGCCGCAGATGCTCTTACAGCTTCCCATAACTTGTGCTTATGAGATCCTATATATTGACTTTCTAGTCTGTATGGCAAAGTGTAATTTCGAAATACATAAGCCATCACACGCTCGTGATTCACAATCGCAGATATGGCTGAAAACTGAATAACAACTCAAAATACAAATTTGTTTTCTTTGCTATACAATAAAATTGTGTAAATATTACTTTGTGTTGTTCCTCTTTTTTCACAGAACGAAAACATGGTAGGTACCTTGGGCGTATTCGGATCGCGAACAGTTTTAATTAGAATCTTATCTCCCAAGTGCTCTTGCAGTAATTTCTCCCAGAGCGATGTATCGTAGTACGCGTGGCTCCATACTAAATTACTTGTACCTTTTATCGTGCTTTGAGTGAATATTTTAATACTCAATTCTCTGTACAATTCTGAAATTTCACTCAACGATTTTCTCTTATGTCCACCTAAATTATTTAGTTTATTAGCTCTAAAGTAATTATTCCTAGATTCTATTGAGATTTGAGATCGTGACGGAGATCCTCTACTGTCTACAGAAGAAACAAAACTGTTGTTTGCATACCTAAAATAGCTGCAAGAATTGCTCCTGTACTCACACCGCATACATAATCAAACAGTTCGTGCGTTTTTTTCCCTGTCAACTGTTCAAGCTTTTTCAACATTTGTATAACTAAGACACCGCGCATACCACCACCATCGATGGAAAGAACTCTAATTCCACGACCAGGCAATGGATCAACGTAGCCTAATACTGCTAGCGTTTCTCGAATCGATGCTGTAAAATTGGAACGGAACAGGTCAGAATCAAAGTGCAATCGAGGGAATAATATTTGTCAAGTATTATCTACCTTTTATTTGTTCATCTTTTGTTGTACGTCGAGTTGCGAGTAATACTCCGATCGCTCCTTCTTTGATCGCGTAGTGTCTAGCTTCGGGATACTGATCGATATGAGTTAACAGATCTTCTATTCTCCTCCACCTCGAAGCGTTTGATTCAGCAGTTACAATACTGTTTAAAACATGGCGTGTTCTAGACACAATGCTGGACTTTGATATATTTTTATGAACATTTACTTTCCACTTTGGTGGTACTACGAGGGTACCTGTTCTGGTTTGGCTGGTTAACTTAAATATCAAAGTATTCAAAATTTGTGAAAGGGTATACGACTGTTCCTTTGCTTCCTCCACCTTTCTTTCGTTTATGGTATCTTTGTCGATTCCCTGCAAGTAGAATAGAATAAACAATCTCGAGTTATAAGTTAAAAGATTTCCTCCTCCTCCTCCTCCACCTCCTCCTCGCGTCTTATTTACCTGACACGCTTTCCGACATTTCGCAGGATCATCCGTTGCCAGACCTTCTTCTTGAGCCCTTATTAAAACTTCTCGACTCTCGGTTTCATTATCTTTAGATTCTTCTATGCCTCTTACTTTATCACGATTCGTATTCTTTGCTATTATAAAGGACAATTGCTTTCTCAAGGTATTAATTTGCGCATATGTCGCTTTGTGTAGAGTATCCAACCAATCTTTAGAAAAATTAATCTGAAGATTTTTATCGTAACCAGTTTTATGTATGTAATCTTTTAATTGTGCCAAAAGCTTTGAATAATTTTGCATAGACATTTTGGTATTCCATAAAACATTTATACGATCGAAGAACTTGTATCTGTAAGTACTTCCACCATTGTTTTTGTCTGCTGCGCTATGCGTCAATTGCCTGTAACACAAAAACTAACACTTTTATACCGTGCTAATATTGGCTTGGCAAGAAAGTAATTTTGCTATTTTTTACGGTGAAAGAGAACCCAATTTTTTTATTCAAGCAATGAACTTTAATGAATAAGATATTATCCACTGAACATTGTTTGTTCGATGAATTTTTGCCAAAAAGAATGAATAAGAAAATATTTTATTGATTAAAGTTCATCGCTTGAATAAAGAAATTCGGTTTTATTTCATCTTAAAATACCGAAATTACTTTCTTGTCCAATATATTCTCATTGCAGATACAACAAATCAGTTAACCGTGAATCATCAGAGGTTGGCACGGTATTATTTATTTATATACTTTAGGTACATAATGTTTAAAATAGCGATCGATAAATGTGAATACGAAATAGTCGCTAAAAATATTCAAATTTCGATTCTAATATTCTGAAAGCTGCGTAGTAAATATAGATGCTTATAATATAAAGTTTTACTTCGCATCGAACGAATACGCATACTTCTTATACACACCGAAGAACATATTGATCTCGGCGACTGTCAAAATCAGCTGTTGAATAGGACGCACGAGATCCTTGTTATTTATATAGTTTCCGTGAAATCAAGTGAATCTTTGTTACGATAACTATGTATGTATATACTATATACATATACGCGTATTGTAATTTTGGACATTAGCCTAATATTTTACGTAAATAGTGCACGAGCATATTCAATAAGTATTGTATACATATACATATAAAAAGCACATTGCACATCTGCGCGTAAACACACACATCCCTAATCCCTATATGTATATGAAATTATTAGGTATAGTACTCTGAGGAAAAGATAAATATATGTATATATATATCTATAGATAGTCAGATAAAGTGGGCTGGTTGGATGAGATAGGACAAAGAAAAGTGTAAAATTAAATTACACGTATATATACACGTTTGTACCGATATCTATTCCGATAAACGTAATGTAAGAAATTGATTATTAATCAACTCATTGGTACAAACATTCACATATATATTCACATATATATATATAACATATATACTCTCTGATATAACTTACCTCGATAAAGAAATATATTTTCGATAATTTCGAATGCTTATATTTTTTGTCATTCCTGTCGTCGACAAATAGCAGATATGCGGTATATATATATATATATATATATATATATATATATATTTAGTGTAATACCTATTTACGTATACGAAATCGATGCGCAATGAACTTTTCACCGATAAATAATATATTTGGTATCACCACTAAAAGAACTTGTATTGATTTATTTTCGACACTTCGATTTACGCTATCTTTTATATATAAATAGTATTGAACACGTAAAACGTCGGAATCAACTATCTGTCGGTGTATCGCTTCTTAAACTAAATTCGCAGCGGTGAAATGTACATACTTATAGTATACAAAAGAGGTTCGAACGCGATGCATTTGAGAGGGCTTGATTTGTAAATGAAATCACACGATACTGTTTGACCAACAGGAATCGTTGGCAACTGTATCTATATTACACGAATATTTTTGCACTTTTGAGCATTGGGGAGGGATGAAATTTGTTGTTGACACTTTTTATTTTATATAAACGCACATTATTTTTATCAAGATTAGTTTTCACAACATACAGTACTTATACATATAGCCTGATATATTGTGATGAAAAAAAGAATAATCCTAGGAATGTAATAATAACGTTGTAAACATCAGGGAAATCATTTATTTAACCTGCAAGTACGTTGTAAAAACTACACATTTGGACAAAACAGCATACAATAGCAAAGAATAAAAATTTAAATTCATCCTACCAATTGTCTTCTGTACTATGAATCTGGTTTTCAATATACTAATCGATTAATCAGGTTTTGCGTTCTCTCGCGCAAAGAAAGTAATATCTCTCAATGGCAATATTTTACAGAATGCACGTCCTCGTAATAAACCTTGTGGGACAACTCCGTATTCACGAGAATCAGTTGAGTTGTTGCTATTATCACCTTCCAACCACACGTGGCCCTTTGGCACCTAATAAGTAACACTGTTACAAAATATAAAAAGTCTTATTCCTAAGTTTTTTGCTTTAAAATTTCAATTTGTACGATTTACAACAATCTTTCCTGATATTACATACTATGACTCCATTCTCCAGTTTATTCCCAGGTAATCCTACAACTCTTTTACATATATGTTGTTTAGGGTCGGAAGGACATTTAGCGACAACAATGTCACCTTTCTTAATGTTTTCTCTCCGAACAGATATTCGCTCTGTCAACAGTACATCATTTGTATATAATGTTGGTTCCATCGATGGTCCTGCACACTGTACAAAAACAAAATGTAGGTAACGTACGTATTTCTAATGTAAAATCCAAACAGTTATCGTACCACTAGAGCAAAAAGAAATTGTCATATCAATGTAAGAACGTGTGTTCAAACATGTGTTATTCTAGTTTCCTTACCACCACGATATCTCCTATGTATTCGTATATACAGTGTATTATGCAAGTGTATAGAACAGTTTTGCTTAAAGTTTTACAAAATAATTTAATAAGCATAGTCATCCAGAAGCAAGACCAACATTATTATGGTTTAGACAATGTATCTCCGCGATTGCTCTGTTATTGCAAATTCTTTCCTCTGAAATAATATGAAATTTTAAACATGTAAGACATACTAGTTACATGTACATATACAATATGTAAAAGTATATATCAATTCTATTAACTGTTGACTCAAATTATCAAAACATATACATTACCCAATTGATAAACAATTTTGTATTTATGTTGTTGAGTAATATTCATTTGCTTGGTTCTGAAAGAACATCGTACTATTATACATAGAACATCATTATTATTAGTATCTTGTTACTATACTAAGTACATTATGTTGTCATACATATGTATGTGACAATGTTATCAGTAACGCATGTACAAATTTAACACAAAATACGTAAACAAAACAACGATATATACACATAAAGCTATTCGAAAGCAAGAAGCAAACTTTGCTTTCCGATGTCAGGCAGGTTAAGTTAAATAGGTTAAGCACTTGTACTTGAATAACCTAACAAATTAGCACATTTTTATACTAAATATTGACAGTGTTTTCTTTACACGATAGACTATTTGACGTTGCGTACATATGTACTATATATTACTATGTAATTCAAATTCACGGTACTTAGTAAATTTTTATTTTTCAAGTAAACAGTGACACCATGAATGGCAGAACGTACGATCTAAAAATTTAAACCACTTCCATGTGTATATGGAGAACACATATATAGAAACTCACGGAAATATTTGCTATTTACTAATTAATAAAGTACTCTTACACGGTACATAAATCTTCAACGGAATTTCTTTCAATGATATTTAAAAAAAAGACGAAAAAGTTCAGTGAAAACACTCAATAAATAAATATTTTCAAAATAAGCGCCAAAACAAGTGCCTGGTGGTGGTGGTACTGGGTGGTACCACAGCCTACTCTAGTACAAGCCGTGCTGTACAACTTGACAACACTGTCGTGTTTACAGTTCGAGAGTCCGATTTTCAATAATGGGAGTCTTGTGTTTGAGATTATAATTAACGTTTTTTTCATAGAAAATTATGTTAAAATACACAGTTCATTGTTGATTATGTTTAAGCAATGTGTAATTATTATAACTATGGTAAGTAGAAGTGATATTAAAGCATACTAGTATTTATAAATGCGGTATACATTTTGTGGACTCTCGGAACAGTTTGGTGTTGTGATACATAATATTTGAAATATTTCCAGTGGTTTTAAGAAAATACAAGCATGAAGCAATGGGAAATCATCTTTGGACTAAAATGCAACATTTGAAAATGAATGAAGGGATATATAAGTCAATAGAAGCCCGAAATAGACGAAATTATTGTGACGAAGTCGAAGAGGTTAAGTGACTGCATGTATACGTCAAAGAGGTTGGGTAATCAGTTACTGAAGAGAGAAGTTGTGCAGGTAATATATTATAATATTGTCTTATAAAGGATAATTTTATAATTGTTGTAAATTTTTGGAAATGATATGTGCATTAATTTCTAATTGACTATTGTTTATAGTTATAACATAATCATTTATGTAGTAAAATATTAGAAAAAATTTATAATAATTTACACAAAATACTGGGATAATCTTTACCACAAATGCATCTATCTAAAAATGCTAAATGATGTATATCTGACTAATATGTTAATTTACATAAAATGTCTTTATGATTTTCAGATTTCAGAAAATCTGATTCCAAATTAGGAACATTTATTATGGCTTCGATTATTGAACACATGTGAGTAAATACATTTGTTACATCTTCTGTAGGAGTGGAAAGACCACACCTTTGTAAATGATCAAAATATACATTATTTACAATTGTACCTTTATCCTCCATAATTAATAATTTACATATATTAAAATCTAATATTTTTGCAACAGAGTGGAACCCATAACTGGATATATTAATCTCAATGGAATCATCAACAATACAAGTGAATAAGTAATCACTGAAAAACCGCTGATATCAACAGGAAGATTATGAAGATCATTACTATCATCATCGCAATTCATGAAATAATAATTCATTACCTTCTTGAAGAACTTGTAATTACAAGCATGCAAAAATAAATTTTTGAATTTGTTATTTTAATACTCCAATGGTTCGAAATTACAAGCTTTTCTTTATAATTGTTTATTAAATTTCAGAAACCATTAATTAGATCACAATCAATAAAGTCTATAACTAAATTTTCATGCTTTTCAATTATTCTTTCCCTGCGCTCTACAGGATCTTTTCTTTATAGTAGCACACGTTTTGATGGTGAATTGGAAAAAAAATGAAAGGTATTGCATTTTCCATAATAAGTCTTGGACATTTGAACAAAACATTCTCCAGTACACTGTTAGGAGATAGAATATTCTGATACTTTTGGATATCAGTTTCTGCAAAATGCAGACTACAAACTGCAGAATATTTTGTTGGTGTCCAATTTTTACGGGGAATATAGCAGCCATCCATATTTTTCCGCAATTGCTCATTTTTGGGGAATTTAAATATAGAAATATAATTATTTTCTTTCAGCGTACTATCATAATTTCCCTTACCAGTGGGGACGCCGTGGCATTATTAACTAATAAATATATTATAAAACTTGTGAAAAGAACTATGTAAAACAAATTTTCGAAAAACTCTATGTATATAATACATACGATTTTGTAAAACTTTAGAATGTTATTATTAATACTAAATTGAAATGTATTGAAAGAATAATATATTCTATTAAGTAAATGTGCTACACAAAAAGATAAAGACCTAAACAGTTAATAAATAGTACTTATCTCCATTA
This sequence comes from Lasioglossum pauxillum, assembly GCA_933228785.1. NCBI lineage: Eukaryota > Metazoa > Arthropoda > Insecta > Hymenoptera > Halictidae > Lasioglossum > Lasioglossum pauxillum. The sequence continues at coordinate 147,748 of OW121706.1, read as the reverse complement.
TTGCACTTTTCTATTTTCGAAAATTAGCTATACTACATAATAATTAGTACACGATGTGTACTACACATTGATGAGAACATTTGAAAACTACGCGGGAAACTGAAAGGCCGGTAGGGGAGATTGAGAGTCTGATTCAGTGGGTTGGGTTAGGTATATTGGTATATACAGGGTGGCCCACATAACTCTGAACAGCTCAATATCTCCGTTACTTTTCGTTGTACAAAAAACTTCGTAGAACAAAGTTACACTGTTTGAAGGGCCACATATAACGGTGTAAGGGAAAAAAAATTTTAAGGTCATTTTTATGAGATTTCAAGGTTATCGATGTTTTTTTAAATGCAATGAGGTATTTTTTAATACATCAATCGATGCAGCTAGACATTCTTTATAAAAAAGTACTAACCTATGTATGTCGAAAAGTTAGTAGTTCAGGAGATATTTCAATTTAAATAACTCCAAAATACCATTACTGTCGTACTAAGGCGTTAGTGTTTACTTACTTGTGTAACGCCTTAGTACGACAGTAATGGTATTTTGGAGTTATTTAAATTGAAATATCTCCTGAACTACTAACTTTTCGACATACATAGGTTAGTACTTTTTCATTACGGGCTTGACACATCCTAGAAAATATGGCTGATTGTTCGGATGTGACCATCATCCTCGGTTGTTGTCTGTGTTCAGCAATTAGCTCCGTCCACTCGGCATTCCCCTTAAAGGTTTGTTTACCATTTGCTTATTTTGTTGCATACTTTTATGCAGGCCTTTTTCTTTCGTAGAGATCTTAGGTTGTTGCGTTTATCCCAAACTGTCTCTTTCTCCTATATCTCTTCGATTGCCTCTTGAAGAAGGCTTTTCTATGGCTTCAGTCTCCTGCTATCCTAACCGTTTTTTTTCTATCCTAACCTTTCATAAACGATGTTTTCTGTCATAACCGGCTATCCTAACCTATGATATAAGTTATTTTCTATCCTAACCAGCTATCCGAACCGTTTTTTTGTCTTTTTTTTCTATCCTAACCTTTCATAACCGGTTTTTCCCATCCTAACCGGCTATCCTAACCTTTCATAAGTGTTATTTTCTATCCAACCTGCTATCCTAACCGTTTTTTTTTCTATCCCAACCTTTCATAAACGATATTTTCTGTCCTAACAGGCTATCCTAACCTATGATAGAAGTTATTTTCTATCCTAACCTGCTATCCTAACTGTTTTCTTTTGACTTTTTTTTCTATCCTAACCTTTCATAAACGATATTTTCTGTCCTAACCGGCTATCCTAACCTATGATATAAGTTATTTTCTATCCTAACCAGCTATCCTAACCGTTTTTTGTCTTTTTTTTTTCTATCCTAACATTTCATAACCGGTTTTTCCCATCCTAACCGGCTATCCTAACCTTTCATAAGTGTTATTTTCTATCCTCACCTGCTATCCTAACTGATTTTTGCTATCCTAACCGTTCATAATCGGTTTTTTTCAATCCTAACCGGCTATCATAAGCGTTTTTTTCTATCCTAATCTGCTATCCTAACCGTTTTTTTTCCTATCCTAATATTTCATAAACGATGTTTTCTGTCCTAACCAGCTATCCTAACCTATGATATGAGTTATTTTCTATCCTAACCTGCTATCCTAACCGTTTTTTTCTATCCTAACCATTCATAAACGATGTTTTCTGTCCTAACCGGCTATCCTAACCTATGATATAAGTTATTTTCTATCCTAACCAGTTATCCTAACCGTTTTTTGTCTTTTTTTTCTATCCTAACCTTTCATAACCGGTTTTTCCCATCCTAACCGGCTACCCTAACCTTTCATAAGTGTTATTTTCTATCCTCACCTGCTATCCTAACCGTTTTTTGCTATCCTAACCGTTCATAATCGGTTTTTTTTTCAATCCTAACCGGCTATCATAAGCGTTATTTTCTATCCTAACCTGCTATCCTAACCGTTTTTTTTCTATCCCAACCTTTCATAAACGATATTTTCTGTCCTAACCGGCTATCCTAACCTATGATAGAAGTTATTTTCTATCCTAGCCTGCTATCCTAACTGTTTTCTTTTGACTTTTTTTTCTATCCTAACCTTTCATAAACGATATTTTCTGTCCTAACCGGCTATCCTAACCTATGATATAAGTTATTTTCTATCCTAAACAGCTATCCTAACCGTTTTTTGTCTTTTTTTTTTCTATCCTAACCTTTCATAACCGGTTTTTCCCATACTAACCGGCTATCCTAACCTTTCATAAGTGTTATTTTCTATCCTCACCTGCTATCCTAACCGTTTTTTTGCTATCCTAACCGTTCATAATCGGTTTTTTTTCAATCCTAACCGGCTATCATAAGCGTTATTTTCTATCCTAACCTGCTATCCTAACGGTTTTTTTTCTCTCCCAACCTTTCATAAACGATTTTTTCTGTCCTAACCGGCTATCCTAAGCTATGATAAGAGTTATTTGCTATCCTAACCTGCTATCCTAACCGTTTTTTTTTCTATCCCAACCTTTCATAAACGATATTTTCTGTCCTAACCGGCTATCCTAACCTATGATATAAGTTATTTTCTATCCTAAACAGCTATCCTAACCGTTTTTTGTCTTTTTTTTCTATCCTAACCTTTCATAACCGGTTTTTCCCATACTAACCGGCTATCCTAACCTTTCATAAGTGTTATTTTCTATCCTCACCTGCTATCCTAACCGTTTTTTTGCTATCCTAACCGTTCATAATCGTTTTTTTTTTTCAATCCTAACCGGCTATCATAAGCGTTATTTTCTATCCTAATCTGCTATCCTAACCGTTTTCTTCCGATCCTAATCTTTCATAAACGATTTTTTCTGTCCTAACCGGCTATCCTAAGCTATGATAAGAGTTATTTTCTATCCTAACCTGCTATCCTAACCGTTTTTTTTTCTATCCCAACCTTTCATAAACGATATTTTCTGTCCTAACCGGCTATCCTAACCTATGATAGAAGTTATTTTCTATCCTAACCTGCTATCCTAACTGTTTTCTTTTGACTTTTTTTCTATCCTAACCTTTTATAAACGATATTTTCTGTCCTAACCGGCTATCCTAACCTATGATATAAGTTATTTTCTATCCTAAACAGCTATCCTAACCGTTTTTTGTCTTTTTTTTCTATCCTAACCTTTCATAACCGGTTTTTCCCATCCTAACCGGCTATCCTAACCTTTCATAAGTGTTATTTTCTATCCTCACCTGCTATCCTAACCGTTTTTTTGCTATCCTAACCGTTCATAATCGGTTTTTTTTTCAATCCTAACCGGCTATCATAAGCGTTATTTTCTATCCTAATCTGCTATCCTAACCGTTTTCTTCCTATCCTAATCTTTCATAAACGATTTTTTCTGTCCTAACCGGCTATCCTAAGCTATGATAAGAGTTATTTTCTATCCTAACCTGCTATCCTAACCGTTTTTTTTTCTATCCCAACCTTTCATAAACGATATTTTCTGTCCTAACCGGCTATCCTAACCTATGATAGAAGTTATTTTCTATCCTAACCTGCTATCCTAACTGTTTTCTTTTGACTTTTTTTTCTATCCTAACCTTTTATAAACGATATTTTCTGTCCTAACCGGCTATCCTAACCTATGATATAAGTTATTTTCTATCCTAAACGGCTATCCTAACCGTTTTTTGTCTTTTTTTTTTCTATCCTAACATTTCATAACCGGTTTTTCCCATCCTAACCGGCTATCCTAACCTTTCATAAGTGTTATTTTCTATCCTCACCTGCTATCCTAACCGATTTTTGCTATCCTAACCGTTCATAATCGGTTTTTTTTCAATCCTAACCGGCTATCATAAGCGTTTTTTTCTATCCTAATCTGCTATCCTAACCGTTTTTTTTCCTATCCTAATATTTCATAAATGATGTTTTCTGTCCTAACCGGCTATCCTAACCTATGATATAAGTTATTTTCTATCCTAACCTGCTATCCTAACCGTTTTTTTTCTATCCTAACCATTCATAAACGATGTTTTCTATCCTAACCTATGATATAAGTTATTTTCTATCCTAACCAGTTATCCTAACCGTTTTTTGTCTTTTTTTTCTATCCTAACTTTCATAACCGGTTTTTCCCATCCTAACCGGCTACCCTAACCTTTCATAAGTGTTATTTTCTATCCTCACCTGCTATCCTAACCGTTTTTTGCTATCCTAACCGTTCATAATCGGTTTTTTTTTTCAATCCTAACCGGCTATCATAAGCGTTATTTTCTATCCTAACCTGCTATCCTAACCGTTTTTTTTCTATCCCAACCTTTCATAAACGATATTTTCTGTCCTAACCGGCTATCCTAACCTATGATAGAAGTTATTTTCTATCCTAACCTGCTATCCTAACTGTTTTCTTTTGACTTTTTTTTCTATCCTAACCTTTCATAAACGATATTTTCTGTCCTAACCGGCTATCCTAACCTATGATATAAGTTATTTTCTATCCTAAACAGCTATCCTAACCGTTTTTTGTCTTTTTTTTCTATCCTAACCTTTCATAACCGGTTTTTCCCATACTAACCGGCTATCCTAACCTTTCATAAGTGTTATTTTCTATCCTCACCTGCTATCCTAACCGGTTTTTTTGCTATCCTAACCGTTCATAATCGGTTTTTTTTCAATCCTAACCGGCTATCATAAGCGTTATTTTCTATCCTAACCTGCTATCCTAACCGTTTTTTTTCTCTCCCAACCTTTCATAAACGATTTTTTCTGTCCTAACCGGCTATCCTAAGCTATGATAAGAGTTATTTGCTATCCTAACCTGCTATCCTAACCGTTTTTTTTTCTATCCCAACCTTTCATAAACGATATTTTCTGTCCTAACCGGCTATCCTAACCTATGATAGAAGTTATTTTCTATCCTAACCTGCTATCCTAACTGTTTTCTTTTGACTTTTTTTTCTATCCTAACCTTTCATAAACGATATTTTCTGTCCTAACCGGCTATCCTAACCTATGATATAAGTTATTTTCTATCCTAAACAGCTATCCTAACCGTTTTTTGTCTTTTTTTTCTATCCTAACCTTTCATAACCGGTTTTTCCCATACTAACCGGCTATCCTAACCTTTCATAAGTGTTATTTTCTATCCTCACCTGCTATCCTAACCGTTTTTTTGCTATCCTAACCGTTCATAATCGGTTTTTTTTTTCAATCCTAACCGGCTATCATAAGCGTTATTTTCTATCCTAATCTGCTATCCTAACCGTTTTCTTCCTATCCTAATCTTTCATAAACGATTTTTTCTGTCCTAACCGGCTATCCTAAGCTATGATAAGAGTTATTTTCTATCCTAACCTGCTATCCTAACCGTTTTTTTTTCTATCCCAACCTTTCATAAACGATATTTTCTGTCCTAACCGGCTATCCTAACCTATGATAGAAGTTATTTTCTATCCTAACCTGCTATCCTAACTGTTTTCTTTTGACTTTTTTTCTATCCTAACCTTTTATAAACGATATTTCTGTCCTAACCGGCTATCCTAACCTATGATATAAGTTATTTTCTATCCTAATCAGCTATCCTAACCGTTTTTTGTCTTTTTTTTCTATCCTAACCTTTCATAACCGGTTTTTCCCATCCTAACCGGCTATCCTAACCTTTCATAAGTGTTATTTTCTATCCTCACCTGCTATCCTAACCGTTTTTTTGCTATCCTAACCGTTCATAATCGGTTTTTTTTTCAATCCTAACCGGCTATCATAAGCGTTATTTTCTATCCTAATCTGCTATCCTAACCGTTTTCTTCCTATCCTAATCTTTCATAAACGATTTTTTCTGTCCTAACCGGCTATCCTAAGCTATGATAAGAGTTATTTTCTATCCTAACCTGCTATCCTAACCGTTTTTTTTTCTATCCCAACCTTTCATAAACGATATTTTCTGTCCTAACCGGCTATCCTAACCTATGATAGAAGTTATTTTCTATCCTAACCTGCTATCCTAACTGTTTTCTTTTGACTTTTTTTTCTATCCTAACCTTTCATAAACGATATTTTCTGTCCTAACCGGCTATCCTAACCTATGATATAAGTTATTTTCTATCCTAAACAGCTATCCTAACCGTTTTTTGTCTTTTTTTTCTATCCTAACCTTTCATAACCGGTTTTTCCCATCCTAACCGGCTATCCTAACCTTTCATAAGTGTTATTTTCTATCCTCACCTGCTATCCTAACCGTTTTTTGCTATCCTAACCGTTCATAATCGGTTTTTTTTTTTCAATCCTAACCGACTATCATAAGCGTTATTTTCTATCCTAACCTGCTATCCTAACCGTTTTTTTTCTATCCCAACCTTTCATAAACGATTTTTTCTGTCCTAACCGGCTATATTAAGCTATGATAAGAGTTATTTTCTATCCTAACCTGCTATCCTAACCGTTTTTTTTTCTATCCCAACCTTTCATAAACGATATTTTCTGTCCTAACCGGCTATCCTAACCTATGATAGAAGTTATTTTCTATCCTAACCTGCTATCCTAACTGTTTTCTTTTGACTTTTTTTTTTTTTTTTTTTTTTTCTATCCTAACCTTTCATAAACGATGTTTTCTGTTCTAACCGGCTATCCTAAGCTATGATAAGAGTTATTATCTATCCTAACCTTCTATCGCAACCGTTTTTTTTTTTTTTTTTTTTTTTTTTTTTTTTTTTTTTCTCCTATCATAATCTTTTATAGACGGTGTTTTCTGTCCCAACCGGCTATCCTAACCGTTTTTCTCTCATTATTTGTATTGCAAAATATCTGTGTACCATTGAAAAAAAAAAAAAAAAAAAAAAAAAAAAAAAAAAAAAAAAAAAAAAAAAGGTGAGGTTAGAAAATAATGGTTATGTTAGTTCTATCGATTCTCGGCCCCATGGCTAAGATCGTAATAACGGCTAGGTTAGCGGTTACGTGAAAATTCAAGGTTAGTTTAGGCGGCATTGCTTCTCGGCCCCATGGCGAAGACCGAAATAACGGCTAGGTTAGCGGTTACATGAAAATTCAAGGTTAGTTTAGGCGGCATTGCTTCTCGGCCCCATGGCGAAGACCGAAATAACGGCTAGGTTAGCGGTTACATGAAAATTCAAGGTTAGTTTAGGCGGCATTGCTTCTCGGCCCCATGGCGAAGACCGAAATAACGGCTAGGTTAGCGGTTAGGTTTAGGTTTAGAAAAGAAGGGTTAGCTTAGCTTAGCGGTTAGGTTTAGAAAAGAAGGGTTAGCTTAGCGGATTAGGATTAGATAATAATAAAGGTTAGGTTTGGTTAGGTTAGGTTAGGTTAGGTTAGGTTAGGTTAGGTTAGGTTAGGTTAGGTTAGGTTAGGTTAGGTTAGGTTAGGTTAGGTTAGGTTAGGTTAGGTTAGGTTAGGTTAGGTTGGGGTTGGTGGTGGTCCTGGCCGCCCGGCCAATGCAGTGTTTCCGCTGCCTCGCACTCGGGCATGTGAGGCAGCGGTGCACTGCCGAGGTGGACCGGAGCGGCCATTGCTACCGGTGCGGGGATCCATCCCACCGAGCGGCTGCGTGCCTGTCCGCCCCCCATTGCGTAGTGTGCGCGGGGGCGGGCAGGCCCGCTAATCACAAGGCGGGGAGCAAGGCGTGCTCCCCGCCTTCAAAGAAGAAGAGGTCCAAAGGGGGCGGCGGTGTGGCACCGTCCCCTGAGACCACAGGGGGAGGTGGAGGGGCCGGACAGCCCCTCCCCCCTACCTCCCCCTTAAACATGATGGAGGTGGAACAGACTCGGGGTGGGCAGGGGGTTCCCCCTCCCATCCCTGAGTCTGTTCAGGTGGGAGCACCCGCGAGCCCGGACAATGCCTAGTTCCGCTCGCGGGTGCTCCCAGCTGGTTCTCCAGGCCAACCTCAACAATTGCCGCCAGGCGCAGGACCTGATGGTCCAGCGTCTGGCGGAGCTTGAGGTTGGCCTGGCAGTGGCCGCGGAGCCCTTCGAGGTCCCCAACCAACCACAATGGTTCGGGGATCTGGAGGGCTCCGTGGCAATTTGGGCTCGCCAGTCGGCGAGGTTGCCCCCTTGCTCCGTGGTCGAGCGGAGCCGGGGGGCGGTGTTGGTGAAATGGGGAAGATTTCTGGTCGCGGGGTGCTACTGTTCGCCGAACCGTGGCTCCACCGAACTCGGGGAGTTTCTGGACCGGTTGAGGGGCATGCTGGCCCCTCACTTAGCCGGTCCGGTGTTGGTCCTGGGGGACTTCAATGCGAAGTCCCTTAGCTGGGGAAACCCCAGGGCCGACCCCCGAGGTGGAGTCTTGGAGGAATGGATGGAGGGGCTGGAGCTCCGGTTACTCAACCGGGGCTCCGTGCCGACGTGCGTGAGGTGGAACGGTTGGTCGATTGTGGACGTCTCGTTCGCGACCGCTTCCGCCTCACGCCATGTGTCCAGATGGCGGGTCTGGGAGGGGGAAACCCTCTCGGACCACAGCTACATCCTGATGGATGTGGCTGTGGTCTCGGACCCGCCGGTGGACACACCCCTCCTCCGGCGAAGTAGCGCCCTTTCGGCGCCCAGATGGGCGCTGAAGCGGCTAGACATGGACCTGCTGAGGGCCGTGACTATCGGCTCCGCCTGGCCTCCGGCCAGGGAGCGTGGACCTGACGAGGGGGCGGCTTGGCTCCGGGGCACGTTGCAGATGATCTGCGACGTGGCGATGCCCCGGGTCCGGGCCTGTCCCCCTCGTAAGTCTGTGTACTGGTGGTTGGGCGAGCTGGCCGAGCTTCGCAGCTTGGCCGGTCAAGCCCGCCGCCGGTACGTCCGCGCTCGGCGACGCCACTTTCACGGTGGCGACCCGGAGCCGACGGTGGACGATCTGTACAGGGAGTATAGATCGTCCGCCGTGGCCCTCAAGCGTGCGATCACCGCAGCCAAGGCCAAGGCCTGGAACGAGCTCCTGCAGACTCTCCGAGAGGATCCGTGGGGGCGCCCGTATAGGATGGTGCTTGAGAAGCTCCGTCCTCGGGCGCCCCCTGTCGCGGAGAGTATGGACCCGGAGTTCTTGGGACGCGTCGTCGATACCCTCTTCCCCCCCGGTGACGGGGGGGAGGGGGGGACTGTACGCGTCCCGGGTCCGACCAGCGATTGGTCGGACGAACTCCGGGTCTCCGAGTGGGAGCTCGACCAGGCCATCCAGGAGCGCCGGGCTAGGGGCAAGAAGGCCCCCGGCCCCGATGGCGTTCCTGGCGGTATAACGGCCTTGGCGCTAAAGGTCCATGCCCCGGCATACAGGAGCATCTTGGATGCATGCCTGTGCCGGGGGATCTTCCCCAAGTGTTGGAAAGAGGCGTTCCTGGTCCTCCTCCATAAAGTCGGAAAACCCGCAGAGTCTCCCTCTGCCTACCGGCCGGTATGCTTACTCGACGAGGCGGGCAAGTTATTCGAAAGAATAATTGCTGCCCGCCTCCGAGAGCACCTGTCGCGGGGTGATCCCGGGCTGAGCGACAGCCAGTATGGGTTCCGGAGGGGGCGCTCAACTATAGACGCTCTTGAGCGTCTGCGCCTCCTCCGGGAACGGGCTGTCGCCCGGGGCAGGGTGTTGATTGCTGTGTCGTTGGACATTTCCAACGCATTCAACACCCTGCCCTGGAAGGAGATAGAGGAGGGCCTGGAATACTTCCGGGTCCCCCACTATCTCCGGGAAGTGCTCCGGGATTACCTCCGCGACAGGGAGGTGTATATTGCCGGCCGGTATGGCGCATATCTGAGGGAGATATGCCGCGGGGTTCCACAGGGGTCGGTCTTAGGACCACTCCTGTGGATCCTAGCCTTTGACGCGGCACTGCGGGTTCCCCTCCCCCCTGGGACGGGTGTCATTTGCTATTGCGATGACACCCTGGTCCATGGGGAGGGGAGGGACTGGGAGGAGGCAGGACGCCTCGTGGAGTCCGCCCTGGACTGCGTTGTTGGACGGATCCGGAGAATGGGGCTTGTAGTGGCCGCCGCAAAGACCGAGGCGATTTGGTTGTACGAATCGTCTCGGCAGCGGCGGCCGCCCCAGGGATTCCGGATCCGGGTCGTAGATACCCTCGTCGAGGTCAGGCCCACTATGAAGTATCTGGGCCTGACCATCGACGGTCGCTGGCGTTTCGAGGATCACTTCGAGCTCCTGGCCCCCCGACTGGAGAGGACAGCGGCCGCGCTTTCGCGGCTGCTGCCCAATATCGGGGGGCCACAGTTGTACGTCCGCCGCCTCTATCTGGGGGTGGTGCGGTCTATTGCCCTTTATGGGGCCCCCGTATGGCACCGCTCGCTCGAGGCCAGCCGACGCAGTATCGCACTCTTGGAAAGAGTGCGGCGTCGGCTGGCCTTGCGGGCCATACGGGGGTACCGCACCATCTCCACCGAGGTGGCGGGCCTCTTGGCCGTGGTTCCTCCCTTCCACGTGGTGGCGGCGGGGCAGGCGATCATATACCGGATCGCCTGTGAGTCCCGCCGCCCCCCTGGGGAGGAGCTGACGGCCGAGGAGGATTGGGAGCTCGAGGTGCGGAGACGCCAGGCCCGCGCGGACGTGTTCGAGCGATGGAAGCAAATGCTTTCATCCTCGGCGCGTCCGGTAGTTCGGGCCCTCCTGCCCATGTTCGATACATGGTGCGGGAGGCGAGTTGGGTTGACCTTCCGCCTTACGCAGGTGCTCACCGGACACGGTTGTTTCGGTGAGTACCTGCATAGGATGGGGCGGGAGCCAGCAGCGCAGTGCCACCACTGCGGCGAGGAGGTGGACACGGCGCGGCATACACTCGAGGAGTGTCCGGCTTGGGCCGAGCCGCGCCGTGTCCTTAGAGCCGCGGTGGAAGGGTGGGACCTCTCGCTCCCGATCTTGTTCGACCACTTGATCGGGGGCGGGAGGTCGGCGAAGGCGGTGGCCTCCTTCTGCGAGACAGTGATGTCCCAGAAGGAGGCCGCCGAGCGAGCCCGGGAACGGGACCCGGGCTCGGCGAGAAGGAGGATGGCGCGGGGACGTCCCCCGCGTCGTCGTGCGCCGCCCTCCCCTTCAGGGAGAAGGGGAAGGGCGACGGGATCGGGAGATGCGACGCGGGGGACGCCCCCCCGCGACGCAGCGGGTCCCCCGAGTGGGGGGACGGTGATGGGTGGGAGGGCGCGGGGAGTGTTCCCCTCCCCGCGCCAACTAATGCCCCCCCCTCCCGGGGGGGCGGGACTTCCCTTGGCGGTGCGAAGGGTTCGCCCTTCGCACCGCCGTATGCCCCCGTCGCGGGGGGCTGAGGATGGGGGGGCCGGGGGAGTGAGCTAACCCCGGCCCCCGGGGGGGAGTTAATCCCCCCGGGGTGGCACGGCACCCCGAGACTTCGGTCTTTTGTGGCGGGGTGCCGGCCACACCCCAGAGGCGAGCTCTGGGGTGGGGCGCGTGGGGGGTGGGGTGGGGAGGGTCGGGGCGTTCGGATGCGCCTCCGACGACCCTCCCTTGCCGGTGTCGGCGCCCTCCTGCCCTGGCCGGGCGGGGACCCACGGGTCCCTGCTCGAGCGGGGCAGGAGGGCTCCGGGAGCTGTGGGTGGACCGAGCTGGGGCTCGGGAAGCCCAATCCGAAGGCTCCAGGGATGGGGACACTGGGCGGGTCCCTCCGCCCAGGGTCCAGTTAGTGTTAGGTATGGGGGGAGCTAACCCCTCCCCCCGGGATGCATGTATAGCTAGGGGGTGTCCTGTTGAGTTCTCGCGAGATCCAGGCACCTCCTACATAGCTTAGGTGGGCGTGTGTTTTTAGTGCGGTATGCCTCGGGAGGGGATCGAGTCGCTTCGCGACTCGACCCCCACCCGAGGAGAGTCCCACATAACCTCGGCTATCCCCCAGGAGGCCGAGGTATGCGTAATGCATTTTCACACGAAAAAAAAAAAAAAAAAAAAAAAAAAAGGTTAGGTTGGGGTCTTAGGACCTTGGGCGCCTACAGTGGTGATTCAGATCCACTGTCGGTCCGTACTCTCTATTTGAGGGTTGTCCAAGGTCTAATTCCTCTCGCCCCACCTCCTCGTGGTGGACCCTGGGACACACTGCGGTGTGTGCTAACGGGGCGAGGGGTGCACGCGGGGGCATTCCCCACTCTTTTTCCTGCGAGCTTCACTCGCAGACGGGCAATGCCTCCGCGTGTAAACCAAGTGTCACGGGCAGCAAGATGTCTGCCCGTGGCCCCATACCGTGTCCGTGGTCATGTTTTACGGCACGGGGGGGCTTGCCTTAATCGGCCGGCCCTGCGAGGAGGATAAACCTCTCAAAGTCCTTAACTCCAAGCTCTGGCATGCGGTGAGGGAGCACTCCCGGATTAGACGCCGGGAGTGGGTCCGGTGGGTGCATCGGATCGCTAGTATGCCACCTCCACGGGTTTGCCCGAACCGTGGTTGTATAGGGCCTGCCGGGGTTGCGGCGCCCCGGTGGTTAGTGTTTCCGCACCGAGTAATTTTGTTGCCTGACGAGTGAACCACTCCTTCGGGGGTGGCGTAACCAAGGGCGTGATGATATGTAATGGACTTTTCTAAAATTTTTGGGGACAAGGGGCTTAAATCCGCGAAGGGGCGCGGAAAGGGGAAGGCGGGCTCGAAAGGGTCGGGGGGAGTGTCAGGCGTTTCTACCGGGGAGGGTACCTCCGCCGGCGGGGATGCCTCCGCGGCTGGCGGCTCGGGCAACCGAGGCGACAGCCGCGGGGTGGGGACGGAGGCGGCGGCGTCTTCGCCTCGCTCGGATCCGGCGTCTCCGGGGGCTGTGGCGGGAACGTCACGGTCCGCGGGGTCGCCGCGTCCGATGCTGAGTGTGGGGGTGCCGCTGTCTCCGGGACTCCCTTGGGAGGAGTACGGGGCTCTACCGTGGGAGCGGGGCGGGGGGGCGGACGAATGGGAGACTCAGAGCTCCGTTCATTCGTCCGTCTCCTCGATGGGCACGGGTAGGAAGAGGGGCGGGGCTCCCCTTGAGGTCGCGCCTGGTAAGGTTGTCGTGAGGTCGTCCCCCCCTCTGGGGGACTACTACGGGTCCGAGAACGTTCGGTTCTCGAAGGGATCGGCGCGGAACCTCCCGAGTGTGAAGGATCTGTCCGTCGAGTGCAGTACAACTGTAACCGACGGGCTGACCCAGATCATTCGGGAGGCGGCCGAGGCGGTTGACCGCGTGTCAACCGTCTCGAAGGGCCTCAAGGGGAGCCTCGTGAACGAGCTCCGGGTTGCGAGTCGGCGCATTCGCGCCGCCGGCTACGAGCTCGGAGCTCGCGCGAGCGCTACGGGGTGCGTGTCTTCGGACATCGCGGGGATACAGGACTATGCACGAGAGCTGGAGGGACGCCTCCGCCTCGTGCAAAATGAAAGGGACGACCTCTTGGACAAATACGAGGGGCCGGTAGCCGTTCGTATGGCCAAGAGGAGTTCCAAGGGTGGGGGTGAGGGGGGAAAACCCGTGTCCACGGGTGGGGTTTCTCCACCCCCTTCGACGACGGGGAGGGAGGGGTTGCGGCCGCGTCCGCCGCCCCAGCCGGTAACCGGGGTAGATGCGGGGACCGGGGAAGACGCGGGGGGTGCCCGCCGCGACGCGTTGTTTTCCCTCGAGGATGTCAACCGTATAGTGGTTGACATCGTCGAGGGAAAGATGAGGGAGATGGAGAGGCGCATTATTGCGGCGCTTCTCCCTCACGGCGGGAGGGAGGTCCCGCGGGACGCTGCAGAGCGTTTCGCGGGGCCCCCTCCCGCCGGGAGCGTGGCCCCCCGTAAAAAGGGGACCACGAAGGGGGGGAGGGGGGATAAGACCCCGAAATCGGGCCGCCGGGCTCGATCCGCGAGCTCGGCGCATTCGGGGGTGACGTCAGGGGGGGAGACGGTCCCCCCCACCACCCCAGCGGCGGGGAGGGAGGGGAGCTGGGTGGAGGTGGTCTCCCGGAGCAAGGCCAAGCGGGCGGCCAAAGTGGCCGCAGCGCGGCCAGCTCCGGGGCCTGCACCCACCCAGCCACCTGCGAAGCAGGGGAAGACCCCCGCGCGAGTGGGAGGGGATGGTCCCCCGGGGGGTAAGGCGACACCGCGATTACCGCGGGCGCCAAAGACGGCGGCGGTGACTCTCACCGTCCCGACGGGGGTGGAGGCGACACTGGCCGGCGCAATGGAGGTTGTGACCCGCCAGGTTCCTCTCGATTCAGTCGGAATAACCGATGGGGTCGCGTTCGGGGTCGCGAGGACTGGGGCCCTCATGATTAGGGTCCGTGGGGAGGGCAATAGAGCGAAGGCCGAGGCCCTCGCTGGTAAAATGAGAGAGGCCCTGGCGGGTACAGGGGTGCTGGTGGGCACCCCCACGAGGACGGCGGAGATCCGTCTCCGGGGGCTTGGCGTTAATGCCACCCCGGAGGCGGTTCGTTCCGCACTCGCGGGCGCAGCGGACTGCGCCCCCGAGCTCCTACGCGTGGGGGTGGTCACCAGACCGCCTTCGGGGATGGGGCCCGGCACGTGCTGGGCCAGGCTGCCTTTAGCGGCGGCTAGAAAGGTGGCCGGCGCCGGCCGGATAAGGGTGGGGTGGGCCTCGGCGAGGGTAGAGGTATTGGAGCAACGTATGCTCCAATGCTACCGCTGCCTTCGTCGAGGCCACACACAGGCAAAATGTGCCTATAAGGAGGAGCCGAGCCGGATCGGCCGGTGTTATAGGTGCGGGGAGGAGGGGCACCGAGCGGCGACTTGTAGGTCGCCGCCGAAGTGCCCCCTTTGCGGGGATCTTGGCCTGCCTGCAGGCCACAGATCAGGGACCCGCGCGTGCCCCTCGTTTCTGTCCGGGACCAAACCCGGGCAGAACCGAGGTGGAGGCGCGGGGAAAGAACCGGCCGCTCCGGCTCCTCCTCCGAGGGAGGGGGTAATGGACACGGGGTAAGAGGCCACGCCCTTCAGGCGTGGTCCACGGAGTTGGAAGAGGCCACACCCTTCTGGTGTGGTCCACCGGGAGGGAAAGAGGCCGCGCCCTTCTGGCGCGGTCCACCGGGGGGGTGTAAGAGGCTGCGCCCTTCTGGCGCAGTCCAAAAACGGGGATACCCCTCCTCCCACGATCGGGGACGCTCGATCGCCGGAGGAGGGCAGTGAGGGTGGAGGTACCGGGTACCTCCTGGACTCACGGGATGGGGGCTCGCCCCGGGGGTGTGCGAAATGCACCCCTCCGAGGGGCGGGCCTTACCGCGTACTGGGATCCCCTCGTTCGTACCGCCGGTGGGTATTTTACCGTTACGCGCCTTTCTTTATCGCGCACCGGTATGGGCGAACGACGGGATCTCTCGGGTCATCGGGGCGTCGAGCTGGAACTCGGCGTCCCATCGGGTGACCTAGGGAGGGGGAAACGCAGTCGCCGTCGCTGCGGTTCCCTTGTAGAGGGGTTAAACGTTGGGGGAGCTTCACTCCCCCATCGGGATGGTCTATCGATAGACAGCGAGGGTGTCCGGTTGTATGCTCGTGCGATCCCGGCACCCCGCGTTAGATGTCTAGGGGCGGCCGTGGGGTTTTAGTCGGTGAGAGTCCGACATTGGCCCCCCTCATTTCCAGCAATGGGGGGGGTTATCCATAACGGATTTCCCCAACGTAAAAAAAAAAAAAAAAAAAAAAAAAAAAAAAAAAAAAAAAAAAAAAAGGTTAGGTTAGGTTAGGTTAGGTTAGGTTAGAGTCGGCTAGGAGTAGTTTTCGAGTGCAGACAAACAGAGCTTTCTATAGAATCCAGTTTTCGTTATCGAGACGTGTTATTCTTTAATAGAATTCTGTGTTTTTTCTTTCCATTTCTTTATTTCTTCGAATTAGGGTCGTTAATTAATTAAAATTATTAACACATTAATAAGGTGTAAATAGTGGTGTGTGGGTGTAGGGAGCCCTATGCCCTGAGCATATGGGAGGTGTGCGAGTTTTAGGATAGTTTAGGAGAGTGAAAAAACCGTTTTGTGTTTTCGGACTAGGGCCGTCCGACGGCAGAAATAGATTTCGGGCCGAAAATTTCTAGACTCGGTGTCCGACGGCAAGAATCGATTTCGGACCGTTAATTTCCGGACTCGAGCCGTCCGACGGCAGAAATTGAGTTCGCGCGAAAAGTTCTCGGACTCTCGCGCCAAAAGTTTCCGGACCTGAGAATAGAAAGAGAGCGTAGACTCCGAAGACAAAGATATCCTCTAGAGCGCACCCTTAAGGCTGCACATCAGTTTTGTGTTAGAAAGAGAGCCAACAAGGCATTTGTCCTTGTCTCTCTAGTGGGGAATTTCGGTTTTGCCCAAAATTAAGGCATTAAGAGGCCGATTTTGACAATTTAAAGGGGTAAGCGCACCGTAGGCTGTCACCCTCGAGGGCTCTACAGAGCCTGATTTTGGGTGGAGGGTACGGTGACCTTGCAATTAGATTTTTAAAATCCGAAAGGGGCTATATACCATAGTTAACTGTGGGCAATAGGAGAAGAGTATCTTCTCTCAGTTTAAGGTCAGGTTAGGTTTTTCACCCGCCGTCGGCAAAATCTCGGGCGGAAAGTTTTCGGACACCGACGGGAAAATCTCGGGCGAAAAGTTTTCGGACACCGATACGGGCGGAAAGTTTTCGGACTCCGACGGGAAAATCTCGGGCGAAAAGTTTTCGGACACCGACACGGGCGGAAAGGTTTTCAGACTGCGGTAGAAATTAGGTTAGTGAGTAAGGCGTTTATGTGTATGTATGTGTGTGTATATAAATTTGCGGCATCTAGGTTTAGGATAGTTAGGTTAGCTACTAATAGGTTGTAAGGCAGAGAGAGCTGAATGCGAAAATTATAGAGATACAATTTTGTTTTCTTGTTCTTTGATTGGAATAATAAATATGGGTAACTTTTCGAAAGGTTAGGTTAGGTTAGGTTAGGTTAGGTTGGGGTCCTAGGCTCTGTGGCGCCTACAGTGGAGACTCTGATCCACTGTAGGTCCGTTCTCTCTATTTGAGGGATGTCACAGAGCTAAATCCTCTCGCTCCACCTCCTCGTGGTGGACCCTGGGACACACTACGGTGTGTGCTAACGGGGCGAGAGGTCGGAACTGGGTCACAAGATGTTGGCCCAGGACCGTAGACCGCAAACCGGAAGGTTCCGGAGCGGGGGGGCCTGCCTTCACCGGCCGGCCCTGCGAGGAGGAGAAACCTCTTTAAAAAGTCCTTAACCCCAAGCTTTGCTCGCGGTGATGGGGACACCTCCGGACTTAGCGCCGGGGGTGGGCCGGGTTAGTGAACCCGGTCTCTAGCCTGCACCTCCGGGGTACCGGCTCGCCCCCCGGAGTATAATGGGCCTCCCCGCGCAAGGCGGCTCTGCGCGGGGTGACTTTAGTGTTCCGACCACGCTCGTGGGAACACTATGGATTGTAGCAAAATTTTTGGGAAAAGGGGGGGAATGTTGAAGGCGGCAGCAAGCCGCGGAGGTAAGGGGGGCTCTCCTCCTAAGGAGAGCGGGAAGGGGGGCAACGACGCGGCGGGGGAGGGCACCTCCTCTTCCGCTGGAGGTGCTCCGGCCGGCGGCGAACCGGCGGGAATGGGGGCGCAGTCCGGGGGTGCGGCACTCGGGACCGATAGTTTTCGGTTCCTGATGCCGCAGGTCCCGGGACTGGCGCCCGTATGGAACCCCACTCTCGGGGGTGGGGGACCGGAGGGGTCGGAGGAGTTGACGGTTGACACGGAGGAGGACAACTTCTCCGTGTCCTCAGTCGACTCCACGGGAAGGAAGAGGATGGGGGGTCCTCTCGAGCCGGGGAGGGAGAAGGTCAGGAAGAAACGGGGGCCTAACAAGACCCCTGACCCCCTTGGGCCTAACGACCTGGCCGACTACGGGCTGCAATTTGGCCGGGCGTCGCGGGGGCGTCTCCAGTCGGCGGCGGAGCTGACGGCGGAATGCCGGACGTACCCCGTCCCGGAGCTCCTCGCGATGGTGAAGGATGGGGCGACAATGGTCGACAAGGTGTCCGGAGTGTCCAAGGGACTGAAGGGCACCTTCGTGAAGGAGCTCCGGGTCGCGAGCCAGCAAATCCGGGCGGCCAGCTATGAGCTGGCCTCGCGCGCGAGGTACGCCGGCAGCGATGAGAAGGAGGTCGAGGAGGTTCGCGAGTTACTGCGCGAGATGGAGGGACGCCTCCGTCGCGTGACAGAGGAGCGCGATAACCTCCTCGACAAATACGAGGGGTCGCCGACCGATAGGGTGACGCGGATGCTGGAGGCGTCCCCGGTACCTTCCCTGCCCGGGACGCCACCCACGGGGGAGTCGACGCGCCCGGTTACGCGGGCGAGCGCGGTCGCGACGGCGGGGAACCGCGAGGGGGGACGGGACGCGACCTTCTCCCTCGGCGATGTTGAACGCATCGTCGAGGAGAAGGTACGCGCTCTCGAGGGTCGCCTCCTCGAGGCTCTTAAGGCCCACGGGGAGAAGGGGGGACATGCCGACACGGCGGGGGGCAACATGGGCCCTCCGCCTGCCGACATGAGAGCCCCCCGAAAGAAGAAGGAGGAGAAGGGGAAGGGGAAGAAGGGGTCGCGGGCCCCCTCCGCCGGCTCGTCGGCCTCGTCCAAAGCGGGGCCGAGGGGGACGGGCGCGGGGGGGTCCTACGCGGAGGTGACGTCGGGAGTGGGCAAGCGGGCGGCCAAAGTGGCCGCAGCGCAGCCCACCCCCGTCGTCCCGACCGCTGCGAACCCTTCCTCCAAGGAAGAGGTCCCCAGTAAGGGGAAGGGAGATCCCCCTCCCAAGAGGAAGGAGACCACGGCGCCGCGGTTACCGCGGCAGCCGAAGACGGCGGCCGTGGTCTTGACTGTCCCCGTGGGGGTTAAGACCTCATACGAGGAGGCGATGGGGAAGGTGGTGGCCGACATCCGCCTTGAGGATGTCGGCATCACGGAGGGCCTTGCCGTGGCCCGGGCCCAAACCGGGGCCCTCATGTTGAGGGTCCGCGGTGGGGGCAGCCGCGACAAGGCGACCGCGCTCGCCGAGCGGATGAGGGGGGCCCTTGCGGGCACGGGGGTTGTGGTGAGCACCCCCACGCGGAATGCTGAGATCCGGCTCCGGGGGTTGGGCTTAGGCGCAACACCGGAGTCGGTATGCCAGGCCCTCGTGGGCGCATCTGGATGCGCCCCCGAGGAGGTCCGCGTGGGGGTGGTCAACAGACCACCCAACGGGGGGGAGAACGGGCCCGGCACGTGCTGGGCCCGTCTGCCGCTCGCGGCAGCGCGTAAGGTCGCCGGGGCAGGGCGACTCCGGGTGGGGTGGGCCTCGGCGCGGGTGGAAATACTGGAGCAGCGTCCGCTCCAGTGTTTCCGCTGCCTGCGCCAAGGCCACACGTGGGCGCGCTGCACCCACACAGATGAGGCGAGCCGGCAAGGCCGGTGCTATAGATGCGGGCAGGAGGGGCACCGGGCGGCGACGTGTACGTCTCCGCCTAGGTGTCCCCTCTGCTCGGATCTGGGAAAGCCGGCCGACCATCGGTCGGGCTCAGGGGCATGTCCCTCCTTCCGCTCCGGTAAACCCGGAGTGAAAGGAGGGCCTAGTAAGGACAGTGAGGCCCCCAAGGCTCCGACCCCTCCGGTCGAGCCTGCACCGGCCTTGCCCGCTCGCCCACCTGGTGGAGCCAGCGCGCCGCCGCAGAGGCCCCGCCCTTAAGGCGGGGTCCACATGGGGAATGACCTCCTCCCACGACTCGGGGACGCCTGAGCCGCCGGAGGGGGTCGTGAGGGTGGAGGTACCGGTACCTCCTGGACTCACGGGATGGGGGCCTGTTCCGGGGGTGTGCGAAATGCACCCTTTCGAGGAACGGGCCTTACCGCGAGAAGAGATCCCCTCGTTCGCACCACCGGAGGGAGCTAATCACTCCTTGATGCGCCGATTGCTTTATCGCACTCCGGCACGGACGAACGACGGGATCTCTAGGGTCATCGGGGCGTCGAGCTGGAACTCGGCGTCCCATCGGGTGACCCCGGGAGGGGGGAAACGCAGCCGCCGTCGCTGCGGTTCCTTGTTCGGGTTTAATCGTAGGGGGGGCTTCTCTCCCCCTTCGGGAAGTCCACGTAAGGACAGCGGGTGAGCGGATGTATACGATTCGGGTTCCCTTGCACCACGCTAAATCCGGGGACGGCCGCGGGGTTTTAGTCGGTGAGAGTCCGACATTGGCCTCCCTCATTTCCAGCAATGAGGGAGGTTATCCATAAGGGATTTCCCCGACGTCAAAAAAAAAAAAAAAAAAAAAAAAAAAGGTTAGGTTAGGTTAGGTTAGGTTAGGTTAGGTTAGGTTAGGTTAGGTTAGGTTAGGTTGGGGTCCTAGGACCTTGGGCGCCTACAGTGGTGATTCAGATCCACTGTCGGTCCGTACTCTCTATTTGAGGGTTGTCCAAGGTCTAATTCCTCTCGCTCCACCTCCTCGTGGTGGACCCTGGGACACACTGCGGTGTGTGCGAACGGGGCGAGGGGTGCACGCGGGGGCATTCCCCACTCTTTTTACTGCGGGCTTCTCCCGCAGACGGGCAATGCCTCCGCGTGTAACCTAGTGTCACGGGCAGCAAGATGTCTGCCCGTGGCCCCATACCGTGTCCGTGGTCATGTTTTACGGCACGGGGGGGCTTGCCTTAACCGGCCGGCCCCGCGAGGATGAAAACCTCCATAAAAAATCCTTTTCCTCAAGTTTGGATGACGGCGAGGGGGACACATTGGTTCAATGTGGGCCGGGTGAGAACACTCGGTCTCTAGTCATCCGCTTTATACCTGGGGTAACAGCCCGCCCCCCAGGGTATTTTGGGCTTCACCTATTATGGCGGCTCTAGTAGGTGTGACTCTATTTCCGACCACTTTCGTGGGATCTATATGGATGAAACTACAAATAATAAAAACAACTCAAAAAAGAAAAAATCACCAAAAAAAAATAATAAAAAAATGGAGACTGATGGAAACAAAATGGAAGGTTCGGTTCTGGAGATATCAGACACTACGGATGATAATCTATTTACCTCTACCCCATTTAAACAAACAGTAGAGAATACAAGCGGGTTTACCCCGACAAGAGTCCTAGCTAGGAGTCCTATAAAGACCGACACTACGAACAAACTACTGAGACAACGGTCAAGCTCAGCTTCGGATGTCATAGAAGGTGTAGAAGAGCTAGAAATCTTGGACTTCCAATTTGACCATGAAATTCTGTCACCCGAACAACAGAGGAAGCGGAAGAGAACCCTTAACCTGGCAGAAGCGGTGTCGGTTGAAAACGTAGGCACTAATATAAAGTCGTTGGCAGTAGCCCTGAAAGATTTGGCTGGAATGGTCAAGGGTAGAGATGGCATCAGATTGGAGGTCAAGACCGCGATCACGAAGTCAATAAAAATTTTTAATGACATGCAAAGAACTATTAAAAGCGCTATGGCTGGAGAATCGTCAAACGAGCGAAAACAAACAACTGAAGACATGCAGATTAAAACCGAAGAAATACTTACCTTAGCCAAGAAGATCCCGGAGACCCGATCCATTGGTACGCAGACAGGAAATCCTGAAGAGCTGGATACAGTGGAACTGGAAACCTGGAAAGAAAAAGAAATAAATTACGAAGACTTTAAAATACTGCAGGAAAGGCGATGGTGTAACTCGGCATATCAACGGACGTCCATTAGTAATAATAATATACTTAACGCCAAAGATACAGATATAGCCTGCTTTGTTCCGGTAGACTTTGAGGTGAACAAAGGTATCAGCAGGACTATTCTGGACAAACATCAAGGCCAGGAAGATTTGAGAGAGCAAGACCCTGCCCTCGGCTCGGTCCTGTATCTAGTTGTGGCCACTTGCTTACCAAGCAGGGTAGGCAGAACAGGATCTAAAATATTGGAAGAAAAGTACATCTATCACTTAATTGACCGAGAACGCGACGAGGATCCTGTTAACCTAGAGACCGTGTATAAAGCCATAAGAGAACTGAAAGGTAGCGCACTAGAAAGTAATAGACAAAGGATAGCGATTAGCTATGAGCGAATTGAGCCGATTGTATTGAGGAAGATGGTTGAGGCCATCTTCCTTAATACAGAAATTAATATTAATATCCACTGTAATTCTTATAGAGGAGAGAATAAAAGGCCACAAAACGGCACTGAGACGATCCTAGTCAATAACGGCTCGAGGTCATATGCCGAGACACTCAAGGCTCTGAAAAACAACATCAATATTGATAAGGAAGGTTTCACAATCGCGGGTGTGAAGTCCAACAAAAAAGGTGAAGTGATGGTCTCGATTAAGGGTGACTCGACGAAGGCCTCCATCTTCAGTACTCTTATAAACACTAGGATCGCAGGAGCCAAGTCTATGGTTTTCGGCAATACTAAAAAAGTCCTACATCTAAAGCAGCTGGACGGAGACGCCACAGCAGATGATATTAGTAAAGCTATTATTGAATACTTACCGGGTACTGTGACGGAAGACATCTTAGTCAAGGCACTCCGGCCGGCCTACGCAGGAAGGCAGAACGCGACGGTCATTGCTCCAGCTACGGTGGCTGATAAACTCCTGGCGATTGGTTCCCTCCGAGTGGGCTGGGGACAATGTAGAATTGTCGAACGAGAGGATTTGATCCAGTGCTACAGGTGTAGAGATTTTGGCCATACCTCTAAGACCTGTCAGGGAGAAGACAGATCAAAGCTTTGCCGGCGGTGTGGCGGGAATGATCACCAGGCTTCGCAGTGTGGTAATGCTGAAAGGTGTATCCTGTGTCTGGTTGAAGGTCATAGAGACGGAAGTCTGAAATGCCCTATATACCGGAAGGCGCTGGAGACGGCTAGAGCAAATAATAAAAAAACCAAAGAAACTGTGGCCAAGAAAATCTTAACACCGGTCTCCGACTCACCTGCAAGTAAACGCCCTACCACCTAATTTATACACTTACCTACGGTCTATTTATACACATATTTATATTTATTTATATTTGTATACTTACCTGTGCACTTACTTAACGTATTTATATCTATATATTTAGTGTTACACATACTTACCTTACTTATTGTTACACTTATCTACATACCTACCTGTATAATTCTACTTACCTTACGTATTTGTATTACTTATATACTTACCTGTGTTTACTCATCTATTTATATTTAGTCTTACCTATACACGTGTATACACTTACCTGTATTTGTACTTACGCTAGTATTCGTACACCTTATATACATATAGTTACTTACCTATAAACCGATCTACTTATAGTTATACTTATCTACATACTTACCTGTATACTGTTTATTTGTATACTTACCTGTGCACATACTTACTTAACGTATTTATATCTATATAGTTGGTGATATACATACTTACTTGTATACTTACCTGTGCACATTCTTACTTAACGTAGTTATATCCATATATTTAGTGATACACATACTTACCTTACTTATTGTTACATCTACATACCTACCTGTATAATTCTACTTACCTTACGTATTTGAATTACTTATATACTTACCTGCGTTTACTCATCTATACTTGCATACTCGTACCTGTATTTGTACTTATTCGTACACCTTATATACATATAGTTTCTTACCTATAAACCAACCTACTTATAGTCATACTTACCTACATACTTACCTGTATACTCTTACATTTTACTTACCTTTATACGTATTCAAATCCGCTTATATACTTATACTTATATTTAGGCTTACCTATATATATATAAATAGTTATTTACTTACCTACATACTACATATAGTTCCTACATTTTACTTACCTATATATTCTACTAGTATACTTACCTGTGTATAAACGTAAGCTTACTTATATACCCATTTGGGTACATTTACCTATTATCTTATATATAATTACTTATATTTACACTACTTATATTTAAACTACTTAGATTTACACCTACTGTTATAGCTACTTATCCGCAGACCAACCGGTTGAATTTGGTTATATTTACACTTATCTTCATATACTTCTTACTTACTAACCTTATATAGGACACAGCAGTCGATTTCCACTGATATTGATATGGTCGAAGAAAAATTTAAGATACTTCAGATCAATCTGAATAGGTGCAGGATGGCGCAAGATCTGCTGAATCAGACGGCTACACAACTGGGAGCCGACATTGTCATAATCTCGGAGCCGTGGTCCCCACTTTCACAGTGGCATAATGACGGATTCAGAGATGCATCAATATGGATTCCCATGTTTTCTATTGGGTCATTTGCCGGTATTAAGAATATTTTTTCCAGTAAAGGAATAGTAGCGGTCCAAGTGGGCGGCTATACGGTGGTCTCTTGCTATTTCTCTCCTAATTCAACGCTTGAGGTGTATAAGGGCAGGATTGCAGAATTGGAAGGCTTTTTAGAGACGATCAATACGGATTTGTGCATTGTGGCGGGAGATCTTAATGCCAAGTCTCCGGTGTGGGGCTCCGGCTCCCTGGATGATCACGGCGGAGTGGTTATGGAGATGGTGAATAACCACAATCTTATACCTACCTGTAGTCAAGGTACTTATACCTTTGAGAGAAATGGACACAGATCCGTTATTGATATTATGATGTGTGGAAGGATCATGGCGGATGGGATTGCCGGTAGCCGGATTCTGGAAGAGTTCACTGCCTCCGATCACCGCTACCTGGTGCACGATTTCGCTATTGCTGAAGGAAATGTAGGCAGAAGGACACAGGGAAGCTGCAAAAAGAAGTTGAATGTAAAGGGCTTTAGCGTATTATATACGCAAATAGCCAAAATAGTCGATCCCCTCACCATCTCGACAACGGAGGATGTGGATGAATACATCCAACTCATCGGCGAAATCTTCGAGAGTACCTGTTACGATCTGCACCCGGCGTTGGCTAGGAAGAAATCGGTCTGGTGGTGGAGCCCAGAGATAGAAAACCTCAGGAAAGTCGCTATAAAGTCTAGGCGATCTCTACAAAGAGCGCGGATCAAGAATGAACCCGATGATAAGGTTGATGAATGTCGCAACATTCACAGAGGTGACAAGAGAGCACTGAAAAGGGCTATTATGAAAGCTAAGCAGGAGTCTTGGACGACTCTAATAAATGGAATTGATGCCGATCCCTGGGGTAAACCCTACAAATGGGTGGTGAATACCGTTGCCGGTAGACCCCCTCCAGTGCGGCTATCGGATGACGAAACCAACGAAGTCATTGCCTCCCTATTCCAAACGACCCCAGAGGTGGTCTCTTCTGGAACCCCCTGGACGGGATCTAAGGTGGATGATAGACCCTTTACTGAAATTGAGATCTTGGAAGCGGTCAAATCGGTTAAAAAAAAGGCCCCGGGCCTAGATGGCCTACCCTCGGAGGTGGTGAAGCTTTTGGGCTCGATTGCCGGGTCTCACCTTACTCACCTAATTAACACGTGTTATAATCTGGGTTATTTCCCTAGGATGTGGAAGAAGGGTAAGCTGTTTTTGATCCCTAAAAAACCTGGTCCGGATGGTCGGGTTGGATGGAGACCACTTAGTATACTGTCAAATGTGGCAAAGATTTTGGAATACTGCCTTAAAAATAGGTTATTAGAGTACATTAGTTTCGAGAACAACCAATTTGGTTTCCGACGAGGAAAGAGCACTATACACGCCATTATGGAAGTGATTAAGAAGTGGGATGGTGCAAAAAGAAAGGCCCATCATTGTGCCATGATTTCGTTAGATGTACGGAATGCGTTTAATACCATTAGATGGTCGAACCTGATTGATGCATTGTCCAAGAGAGACATTCCAAAGAAACTGTTCGATATTTTAAAAAGCTATCTTATGGATAGGTCAATTGTTGTCATAGATAGTCTAGGTCGAAATAAGGAAATACCAATTTTCGCCGGTGTTCCTCAGGGCTCTATTCTTGGTCCCATTCTGTGGAATGTTCAATATGACGCATTATTAAAAATTATATTACCTAGGGGCGCCTATTTGTATGGATATGCGGATGATGTCGCGCTGACGGTCACATCGTCGACTTTGATTGACCTCTCCAGGGTTGCCTCGGAGGCTTTGTGTGTGATAAATCGATGGTTTACGGAGAGTCATCTAACGCTGGCTCAGGAAAAAACGGAGATGCTCCTTCTCACGGGACGGAAATGCTCCCGTGGAATTAACGTCAGATTGGGTGACTCTACTATAAATTCGCAACGTGTGGTTAAATATCTAGGACTTGCTTTGGAGTGTAACCAATTCTATACGGAGCATCTGAAATATATGGTGAACAAGTCTGCTAGGGTAGCCGGCGTGCTCATGAGGATAATGCCTAACATTGGCGGAGGCTCGTTTCACTCGCGAGTGTTATATTACAGAGTTGTCGAGTCAATAATGCTGTATGCTGCACCTATATGGGCGACGATTGTAAGAAGACCTACTAAAGCCAGGGTCTTAAATAGAGTGCAGCGTACGGCACTCGCTAGGGTGATACGGGCTTATAGGACTACCTCGCTGGATGCTTTATGCGTCTTGGCTGGTATTCCTCCTTTGACTCTTGTGGCTGAGGAAAGGCGCCGGATCTTCTTAAGAGCCGAAAATGTAGATAGAACGCGTGAGGAGGAATACCAGCTAAGACTGAAGAAGATAAAGGAAGAAGAGAAGGCCACTACTAGGAGGATGTGGCAAGAGAATTGGGATCGGGCAGCACATGGCAGACACACACATGCTCTTATACCTAAAATAGAGGAGTGGCTGGGATGGGGCCCTGGAAATTTGGACTTCCATCTCACACAAATCCTAACTGGACACGGTTGTTTCTCTAATTACCTTGAGAAAATAGGCAAGCGTAATGACGCTATTTGTATGGCTTGTGCGCTCATGGTTGATAGCCCTGAGCATACATTAATTGAGTGTGTGAGATGGAACGTTCAAAGACAGAAATTAAAGGATGAGATTGGAGATTTTTCCTGGACTGAGCTAAGAAATAACCTAAAAGACCGAAAGAAAGGAACTAAAATTAAGATTTTTATAAACGAAATTATGGCAGGTAAAGAGGAAATCGAGCGATTATTAGAGCAAGAGGAACGGAGACGCAGACGAGAAGAACAGAGGAATAGACCTGCCAGACGCCAACAATCATCTTGACTTTGAAGAAATATGGCTTTTTGTATATAACTATCGCTATTTGTATATTGCTATTTGTATATAACTGTGGAGTTTTATGTTATTTATTTATTTATGTATTTATTTATTAATTTATTAATGATATGTACATAGAGACCTTTAGTGTATAATTGTGGATATTTTAAATATTTATTAATTGTACATATTGTAGACATATAGACCAGTAGAGTAACCTGTAATATGGATTAAAAAAGCCACTTCTTAGTGTAGTAATGCTGAACAGGCGGTTCCGCTGAAGAAGTAGGTCTTAAGACTAGAGAAGTAGAGGAGGAGGGGTTTTTAGGGGGTATAAGATCGAGTCCCTCACGACGTGCGTAAGGCATTTTCCCCTCCTCGTTAAAAAAAAAAAAAAAAAAAAAAAAAAAAAAAAAAAAAAAAAAAAAAAAAAGGTTAGGTTAGGTTAGGTTAGGTTAGGTTAGGTTAGGTTAGGTTAGGTTAGGTTAGGTTAGGTTAGGTTAGGTTAGGTTAGGTTAGGTTAGGTTCGGTGGCCTCCTTCTGCGAGACAGTGATGTCCCAGAAGGAGGCCGCCGAGCGAGCCCGGGAACGGGACCCGGGCTCGGCGAGAAGGAGGATGGCGCGGGGACGTCCCCCGCGTCGTCGTGCGCCGCCCTCCCCTTCAGGGAGAAGGGGAATGGCGACGGGATCGGGAGATGCGACGCGGGGGACGTCTCCCCGCGACGCAGCGGGTCCCCCGAGTGGGGGGACGGTGATGGGTGGGAGGGCGCGGGGAGTGTTCCCCTCCCCGCGCCAACTAATGCCCCCCCCTCCCGGGGGGGCGGGACTTCCCTTGGCGGTGCGAAGGGTTCGCCCTTCGCACCGCCGTATGCCCCCGTCGCGGGGGGCTGAGGATGGGGGGGCCGGGGGAGTGAGCTAACCCCGGCCCCCGGGGGGGAGTTAATCCCCCCGGGGTGGCACGGCACCCCGAGACTTCGGTCTTTTGTGGCGGGGTGCCGGCCACACCCCAGAGGCGAGCTCTGGGGTGGGGCGCGTGGGGGGTGGGGTGGGGAGGGTCGGGGCGTTCGGATGCGCCTCCGACGACCCTCCCTTGCCGGTGTCGGCGCCCTCCTGCCCTGGCCGGGCGGGGACCCACGGGTCCCTGCTCGAGCGGGGCAGGAGGGCTCCGGGAGCTGTGGGTGGACCGAGCTGGGGCTCGGGAAGCCCAATCCGAAGGCTCCAGGGATGGGGACACTGGGCGGGTCCCTCCGCCCAGGGTCCAGTTAGTGTTAGGTATGGGGGGAGCTAACCCCTCCCCCCGGGATGCATGTATAGCTAGGGGGTGTCCTGTTGAGTTCTCGCGAGATCCAGGCACCTCCTACATAGCTTAGGTGGGCGTGTGTTTTTAGTGCGGTATGCCTCGGGAGGGGATCGAGTCGCTTCGCGACTCGACCCCCACCCGAGGAGAGTCCCACATAACCTCGGCTATCCCCCAGGAGGCCGAGGTATGCGTAATGCATTTTCACACGAAAAAAAAAAAAAAAAAAAAAAAGGTTAGGTTAGGTTGGCCTGATTATTCAGGTCCCCGGTGCCGATGGGGGCATTAAGGCGGACGCCCTCGCCGCCGGAATGTCCAGCGTCCTGAGGGACATGGACGTGAGGGTGGCCAGGCCCGTCAAAAAGGCGGAGCTCCGTCTGACGGGCCTGGACCTTTCCATCACCCCTCAGGAGGTGGTGGCGGCGGTGGCGTTGGCCGGGGGCTGCACCCCCGAGTCCGTCAGGGTCGGGGACATCAAGGTCCCGCCTGGCGGACTCGGCACCATATGGGTGCAGTGCCCGGCTGTGGCGGCCTTGGCTCTGGAGAGGGCCAAAACCGTTAGGGTGGGGTGGACCCTCGCACGGGTGGTGGTCCTGGCCGCCCGGCCAATGCAGTGTTTCCGCTGCCTCGCACTCGGGCATGTGAGGCAGCGGTGCACTGCCGAGGTGGACCGGAGCGGCCATTGCTACCGGTGCGGGGATCCATCCCACCGAGCGGCTGCGTGCCTGTCCGCCCCCCATTGCGTAGTGTGCGCGGGGGCGGGCAGGCCCGCTAATCACAAGGCGGGGAGCAAGGCGTGCTCCCCGCCTTCAAAGAAGAAGAGGTCCAAGGGGGGCGGCGGTGTGGCGCCGTCCCCTGAGACCACAGGGGGAGGTGGAGGGGCCGGACAGCCCCTCCCCCCTACCTCCCCCTTAAACATGATGGAGGTGGAACAGACTCGGGGTGGGCAGGGGGTTCCCCCTCCCATCCCTGAGTCTGTTCAGGTGGGAGCACCCGCGAGCCCGGACAATGCCTAGTTCCGCTCGCGGGTGCTCCCAGCTGGTTCTCCAGGCCAACCTCAACAATTGCCGCCGGGCACAGGACCTGATGGTCCAACGCCTGGCGGAGCTTGAGGTTGGCCTGGCAGTTGCCGCGGAGCCCTTCGAGATCCCCGACCAACCACAATGGTTCGGGGATCTGGAGGGCTCCGTGGCGATATGGTTTCGCCAATCGGCGAGGTTGCCCCCTTGCTCCGTGGTCGAACGGAGCCGGGGGGCGGTGTTGGTGAAATGGGGAAGATTTCTGGTCGCGGGGTGCTACTGTTCGCCGAACCGTGGCTCCACCGAACTCGGGGAGTTTCTGGACCGGTTGAGGGGCATGTTGGCCCCTCACTTAGCCGGTCCGGTGTTGGTCCTGGGGGACTTCAATGCGAAGTCTCTTAGTTGGGGAAACCCCAGGGCCGACCCCCGAGGTGGAGTCCTGGAAGAATGGATGGAGGGGCTGGAGCTCCGGTTACTTAACCGGGGCTCCGTGCCGACGTGCGTGAGGTGGAACGGTTGGTCGATTGTGGACGTCTCGTTCGCGACCGCTTCCGCCTCACGCCATGTGTCCAGGTGGCGGGTCTGGGAGGGGGAAACCCTCTCGGACCACAGCTACATCCTGATGGATGTGGCTGTGGTCTCGGACCCGCCGGTGGACACGCCCCTCCTCCGGCGAAGTAGCGCCCTTTCGGCGCCCAGATGGGCGCTGAAGCGGCTAGACATGGACCTGCTGAGGGCCGTGACTATCGGCTCCGCCTGGCCTCCGGCCAGGGAGCGTGGACCTGACGAGGGGGCGGCTTGGCTCCGGGGCACGTTGCAGATGATCTGCGACGTAGCGATGCCCCGGGTCCGGGCCTGTCCCCCTCGTAAGTCTGTGTACTGGTGGTCGGGCGAGCTGGCCGAGCTTCGCAGCTTGGCCGGTCAAGCCCGCCGCCGGTACGTCCGCGCTCGGCGACGCCACTTTCACGGTGGCGACCCGGAGCCGACGGTGGACGATCTGTACAGGGAGTATAGATCGTCCGCCGTGGCCCTCAAGCGTGCGATTACCGCAGCCAAGGCCAAGGCCTGGAACGAGCTCCTGCAGACTCTCCGAGAGGATCCGTGGGGGCGCCCGTATAGGATGGTGCTTGGGAAGCTCCGTCCTCGGGCGCCCCCTGTCGCGGAGAGTATGGACCCGGAGTTCTTGGGACGCGTCGTCGATACCCTCTTCCCCCCCGGCGACGGGGGGGAGGGGGGGACTGTACGCGTCCCGGGTCCGACCAGCGATTGGTCGGACGAACTCCGGGTCTCCGAGTGGGAGCTCGACCAGGCCATCCAGGAGCGCCGGGCTAGGGGCAAGAAGGCCCCCGGCCCCGATGGCGTTCCTGGCGGTATAACGGCCTTGGCGCTAAAGGTCCATGCCCCGGCATACAGGAGCATCTTGGATGCATGCCTGTGCCGGGGGATCTTCCCCAAGTGTTGGAAAGAGGCGTTCCTGGTCCTCCTCCAAAAAGTCGGAAAACCCGCAGAGTCTCCCTCTGCCTACCGGCCGGTATGTTTACTCGACGAGGCGGGCAAGTTATTCGAGAGAATAATTGCTGCCCGCCTCCGAGAGCACCTGTCGCGGGGTGATCCCGGGCTGAGCGACAGCCAGTATGGGTTCCGGAGGGGGCGCTCAACTATAGACGCTCTTGAGCGTCTGCGCCTCCTCCGGGAAAGGGCTGTCGCCCGGGGCAGGGTGTTGATTGCTGTGTCGTTGGACATTTCCAACGCATTCAACACCCTGCCCTGGAAGGAGATAGAGGAGGGCCTGGAATACTTCCAGGTCCCCCTCTATCTCCGGGAAGTGCTCCGGGATTACCTCCGCGACAGGGAGGTGTATATTGCCGGCCGGTATGGCGCATATCTGAGGGAGATATGCCGCGGGGTTCCACAGGGGTCGGTCTTAGGACCACTCCTGTGGATCCTTGCGTTTGACGCGGCACTGCGGGTTCCCCTCCCCCCTGGGACGGGTGTCATTTGCTATTGCGATGACACCCTGGTCCATGGGGAGGGGAGGGACTGGGAGGAGGCAGGACGCCTCGTGGAGTCCGCCCTGGACTGCGTTGTTGGACGGATCCGGAGAATGGGGCTTGTAGTGGCCGCCGCAAAGACCGAGGCGATTTGGTTGTACGAATCGTCTCGGCAGCGGCGGCCGCCCCAGGGATTCCGGATCCGGGTCGTAGATACCCTCGTCGAGGTCAGGCCCACTATGAAGTATCTGGGCCTGACCATCGACGGTCGCTGGCGTTTCGAAGATCACTTCGAGCTCCTGGCCCCCCGACTGGAGAGGACAGCGGCCGCGCTTTCGCGGCTGCTGCCCAATATCGGGGGGCCGCAGTTGTACGTCCGCCGCCTCTATCTGGGGGTGGTGCGGTCTATTGCCCTTTATGGGGCCCCCGTATGGCACCGCTCGCTCGAGGCCAGCCGACGCAGTATCGCACTCTTGGAAAGAGTGCGGCGTCGGCTGGCCTTGCGGGCCATACGGGGGTACCGCACCATCTCCACCGAGGTGGCGGGCCTCTTGGCCGTGGTTCCTCCCTTCCACGTGGTGGCGGCGGGGCAGGCGATCATATACCGGATCGCCTGTGAGTCCCGCCGCCCCCCTGGGGAGGAGCTGACGGCCGAGGAGGATGGGGAGCTCGAGGTGCGGAGACGCCAGGCCCGCGCGGACGTGTTCGAGCGATGGAAGCAAATGCTTTCATCCTCGGCACGTCCGGTAGTTCGGGCCCTCCTGCCCATGTTCGATACATGGTGCGGGAGGCGAGTTGGGTTGACCTTCCGCCTCACGCAGGTGCTCACCGGACACGGTTGTTTCGGTGAGTACCTGCATAGGATGGGGCGGGAGCCAGCAGCGCAGTGCCACCACTGCGGCGAGGAGGTGGACACGGCGCGGCATACACTCGAGGAGTGTCCGGCTTGGGCCGAGCCGCGCCGTGTCCTTAGAGCCGCGGTGGAAGGGTGGGACCTCTCGCTCCCGATCTTGTTCGACCACTTGATCGGGGGCGGGAGGTCGGCGAAGGCGGTGGCCTCCTTCTGCGAGACAGTGATGTCCCAGAAGGAGGCCGCCGAGCGAGCCCGGGAACGGGACCCGGGCTCGGCGAGAAGGAGGATGGCGCGGGGACGTCCCCCGCGTCGTCGTGCGCCGCCCTCCCCTTCAGGGAGAAGGGGAAGGGCGACGGGATCGGGAGATGCGACGCGGGGGACGTCCCCCCGCGACGCAGCGGGTCCCCCGAGTTGGGGGACGGTGATGGGTGGGAGGGCGCGGGGAGTGTTCCCCTCCCCGCGCCAACTAATGCCCCCCCCTCCCGGGGGGGCGGGACTTCCCTTGGCGGTGCGAAGGGTTCGCCCTTCGCACCGCCGTATGCCCCCGTCGCGGGGGGCTGAGGATGGGGGGGCCGGGGGAGTGAGCTAACCCCGGCCCCCGGGGGGGAGTTAATCCCCCCGGGGTGGCACGGCACCCCGAGACTTCGGTCTTTTGTGGCGGGGTGCCGGCCACACCCCAGAGGCGAGCTCTGGGGTGGGGCGCGTGGGGGGTGGGGTGGGGAGGGTCGG
Organism: Lasioglossum pauxillum; assembly: GCA_933228785.1. Taxonomy (NCBI): domain Eukaryota; kingdom Metazoa; phylum Arthropoda; class Insecta; order Hymenoptera; family Halictidae; genus Lasioglossum; species Lasioglossum pauxillum. Next base: position 114,842 of record OW121706.1, on the reverse strand, counting down.
GGCGTTCGGATGCGCCTCCGACGACCCTCCCTTGCCGGTGTCGGCGCCCTCCTGCCCTGGCCGGGCGGGGACCCACGGGTCCCTGCTCGAGCGGGGCAGGAGGGCTCCGGGAGCTGTGGGTGGACCGAGCTGGGGCTCGGGAAGCCCAATCCGAAGGCTCCAGGGATGGGGACACTGGGCGGGTCCCTCCGCCCAGGGTCCAGTTAGTGTTAGGTATGGGGGGAGCTAACCCCTCCCCCCGGGATGCATGTATAGCTAGGGGGTGTCCTGTTGAGTTCTCGCGAGATCCAGGCACCTCCTACATAGCTTAGGTGGGCGTGTGTTTTTAGTGCGGTATGCCTCGGGAGGGGATCGAGTCGCTTCGCGACTCGACCCCCACCCGAGGAGAGTCCCACATAACCTCGGCTATCCCCCAGGAGGCCGAGGTATGCGTAATGCATTTTCACACGAAAAAAAAAAAAAAAAAAAAAAAAAAAAAAAAAAAAAAAAAAAAAAAAAAAAAAAAAAAAAAAAAGGTTAGGTTAGGTTGGGGTCTAAGGCCCCGTGGCGCTTTCAGTGGTGACTCTGATCCACTGAAGGTCCGTTCTCTCTATTTGAGGGATGTCACGGGGCTAAATCCTCTCGCTCCACCTCCTCGTGGTGGACCCTGGGACACACTGCGGTGTGTGCTAACGGAGCGAGGGGGGCACGGAAGGGCGTTCCCTGAGATTTTGCACTGCGCCTTCTGCGCAGGAGGTAGCGTCCTCCCGTGTTTTTTATGTCTCGGACTAACGTTGGCCAGGGGCAGGTCAACGCCGAGGCTTATACCGTAAACCGGTGGTCATGTTTTACCGGAACGGGGGGCTTGCCTTGATCGGCCGGCCCGCGAGGATGACAAACCTCTATAAAATATGTCTCTAACTACTAAGCTTCGGCGCGCGGTGAAGGTAGCACCATTGCACTCTGGTGGGTCGGTGGATACATCGGCCATCTAGCGCGCCACTGATGCGCGTGTGCGCCTACGCACCTAGTGCGTGGGGGCACACGCGCAGCAGTAGGGGGGTGGGTTTTCTCACCTCCGGCCTAATCCGGGGCCGGGTAGTGACAAGGGGTCTCAGGGATGAGACCCTAGGATCCCCGGCGGTAGGGGTGGAGCGGAGCCCCCCGGGAGTATTTTCATTCGTCCGCCATTATCGCTAATAGTGGCTGACGAGTGAGGCCCTTGCCCAGAAATGGGTGGGGGTAGTAACCAAGGCCAGATATGTATTGATATGTATTTTGATGATGAGCCTCGGGAGTATGATGTTGTGGAGGAGGGGTTACTGCGCCCGGAAGCAGTCGAGAAGGAGGGGTTACCGTGCCCGGAAGCGGGGAGTTCAGGAGTTGATTCCTCGGTGAGGAAAGGGCCCCGGACGCGTCGGATGACGGCCAGCGAGGCCGGGAAAGATCCCGGTCTCGTTGATCGTCCCGACGTTCCGGCTCCGGAGCCGGGAGGGGTTGGGCCGACTGACAACCGGCCAATTATTATTGGGGACTCCCCGGGAAGGAGGAGGGACGACGACGAGCTTTCGGTCGCTTCGCAGGCGTCATGGACGTCGCGGGCGTCGGGGAAGCGCCGCGCGTCGCTCCGAGTGTCTGACGACTCCGATGAGGAGAGGGTTAAGAGGCCCCGCAACAAGGGTGCGCCCACTGTCGAGGAGCGGCAGTTCGAGTTGCGGGACCTCCTACCTGGAGAAATTGCCGCTGAGGTGGTGGCCGCCGGCCGAAAGGTCGAGCTTACTGCCCTCAGGAGCGGCAATTTAAAGGGTACGGCGGTCCGGGCCCTAAAGGACGCGGCCCGGCTCGTTGAGGCGGGTATGAGGGAATTGGAGAGGAGGGGATGGCAGGAAGCCTCCCCTTCCTCCGCCACCTCCGCCGCCTCTGGTAGTGGGGACGCCCCCCTGGGGGGAGCACGGAGAGACCGCCTGCATTTGCCCTCTGGGAGAGGGTGCAGGCGGAGAACCGTGCCCTCAGGGGGGAGAATGCGTCCCTTAAAAGCAGATTGGGGGATGTGGAGGGTGCCCTTGCCTCCCTCAGGGTGGAGCTGGCGGCGTTGAGGGAGCGGCCGGCCGTGTCTGTGCCTGCTGCTCCATCACCGCTGCCCACCAGCCCTGCGGTGGTGGTCCCCTCGGTGGTGGCGCCTTCTCCTCCGGCGCCGAGTGGGGATGCGGTCCTCCTGGCCCGGATCGGGGCCCTCATGGATGCCAAATTAATGGCGTTCCGTGAGGAGCTCCGACCGGTGCTGGGGGGCCGCTACCCCCCCTCGTCGAAGTCGTACGCGGGCGCGGCGCGGTTGGCCGGGACTCCCTCGGGAGTCCCCGCCCCCGTTGCTCCGCCTGCGTCGGCCAACGTCCCCCTAACCTCCGTTGTCCTTCCCGGTGGGGTACTTACCCCCGCCGGGGGGCCGGAGGCGAGGGGGAAATCGAAGAAGAAGAAGAAGAAGAAGGGGAAGGGGAAGGGAGGACAGGGGGATGCCATGGCCTCCCCCGCCCCCCCAACCCCTCGTGTAGTGGCGTCGGTAATCGCCACTCCCCACCAACCCGGGGCATCGCTCCCCTCTACGGAGGAGACTTGGTCCCGGGTGGTGGGGAGGAAGGAGAGGCAGAGGGCCAAGGCCGCGTCCGCCCGCCCCCTAGCGGTTCCCTCCCCTAAGGGGGGGACCGGGCCCGCTAAGAAGGCACCTCCTCGTGTGGTGGCCCCTCCCCGTTCCGCGGCGGTGACGATCACCGTCCCGGAGGGGAGCAAGGCCACCTACGAGGAGGCTATACGCAGGGCTCGACAGGGCGTCGATCTCGGCGCCCTGGGCATTGAGACCCTGCACTGGAAGCGGGCAGTCACCGGGGGCCTGATTATTCAGGTCCCCGGTGCCGACGGGGGCATTAAGGCGGACGCCCTCGCCGCCGGAATGTCCAGCGTCCTGAGGGACATGGACGTGAGGGTGGCCAGGCCCGTCAAAAAGGCGGAGCTCCGTCTGACGGGCCTGGACCTTTCCATCACCCCTCAGGAGGTGGTGGCGGCGGTGGCGTTGGCCGGGGGCTGCACCCCCGAGTCCGTCAGGGTCGGGGACATCAAGGTCCCGCCTGGCGGACTCGGCACCATATGGGTGCAGTGCCCGGCTGTGGCGGCCTTGGCTCTGGAGAGGGCCAAAACCGTTAGGGTGGGGTGGACCCTCGCACGGGTGGTGGTCCTGGCCGCCCGGCCAATGCAGTGTTTCCGCTGCCTCGCACTCGGGCATGTGAGGCAGCGGTGCACTGCCGAGGTGGACCGGAGCGGCCATTGCTACCGGTGCGGGGATCCATCCCACCGAGCGGCTGCGTGCCTGTCCGCCCCCCATTGCGTAGTGTGCGCGGGGGCGGGCAGGCCCGCTAATCACAAGGCGGGGAGCAAGGCGTGCTCCCCGCCTTCAAAGAAGAAGAGGTCCAAGGGGGGCGGCGGTGTGGCGCCGTCCCCTGAGACCACAGGGGGAGGTGGAGGGGCCGGACAGCCCCTCCCCCCTACCTCCCCCTTAAACATGATGGAGGTGGAACAGACTCGGGGTGGGCAGGGGGTTCCCCCTCCCATCCCTGAGTCTGTTCAGGTGGGAGCACCCGCGAGCCCGGACAATGCCTAGTTCCGCTCGCGGGTGCTCCCAGCTGGTTCTCCAGGCCAACCTCAACAATTGCCGCCGGGCACAGGACCTGATGGTCCAACGCCTGGCGGAGCTTGAGGTTGGCCTGGCAGTTGCCGCGGAGCCCTTCGAGATCCCCGACCAACCACAATGGTTCGGGGATCTGGAGGGCTCCGTGGCGATATGGTTTCGCCAATCGGCGAGGTTGCCCCCTTGCTCCGTGGTCGAACGGAGCCGGGGGGCGGTGTTGGTGAAATGGGGAAGATTTCTGGTCGCGGGGTGCTACTGTTCGCCGAACCGTGGCTCCACCGAACTCGGGGAGTTTCTGGACCGGTTGAGGGGCATGTTGGCCCCTCACTTAGCCGGTCCGGTGTTGGTCCTGGGGGACTTCAATGCGAAGTCTCTTAGTTGGGGAAACCCCAGGGCCGACCCCCGAGGTGGAGTCCTGGAAGAATGGATGGAGGGGCTGGAGCTCCGGTTACTTAACCGGGGCTCCGTGCCGACGTGCGTGAGGTGGAACGGTTGGTCGATTGTGGACGTCTCGTTCGCGACCGCTTCCGCCTCACGCCATGTGTCCAGGTGGCGGGTCTGGGAGGGGGAAACCCTCTCGGACCACAGCTACATCCTGATGGATGTGGCTGTGGTCTCGGACCCGCCGGTGGACACGCCCCTCCTCCGGCGAAGTAGCGCCCTTTCGGCGCCCAGATGGGCGCTGAAGCGGCTAGACATGGACCTGCTGAGGGCCGTGACTATCGGCTCCGCCTGGCCTCCGGCCAGGGAGCGTGGACCTGACGAGGGGGCGGCTTGGCTCCGGGGCACGTTGCAGATGATCTGCGACGTAGCGATGCCCCGGGTCCGGGCCTGTCCCCCTCGTAAGTCTGTGTACTGGTGGTCGGGCGAGCTGGCCGAGCTTCGCAGCTTGGCCGGTCAAGCCCGCCGCCGGTACGTCCGCGCTCGGCGACGCCACTTTCACGGTGGCGACCCGGAGCCGACGGTGGACGATCTGTACAGGGAGTATAGATCGTCCGCCGTGGCCCTCAAGCGTGCGATTACCGCAGCCAAGGCCAAGGCCTGGAACGAGCTCCTGCAGACTCTCCGAGAGGATCCGTGGGGGCGCCCGTATAGGATGGTGCTTGGGAAGCTCCGTCCTCGGGCGCCCCCTGTCGCGGAGAGTATGGACCCGGAGTTCTTGGGACGCGTCGTCGATACCCTCTTCCCCCCCGGCGACGGGGGGGAGGGGGGGACTGTACGCGTCCCGGGTCCGACCAGCGATTGGTCGGACGAACTCCGGGTCTCCGAGTGGGAGCTCGACCAGGCCATCCAGGAGCGCCGGGCTAGGGGCAAGAAGGCCCCCGGCCCCGATGGCGTTCCTGGCGGTATAACGGCCTTGGCGCTAAAGGTCCATGCCCCGGCATACAGGAGCATCTTGGATGCATGCCTGTGCCGGGGGATCTTCCCCAAGTGCTGGAAAGAGGCGTTCCTGGTCCTCCTCCAAAAAGTCGGAAAACCCGCAGAGTCTCCCTCTGCCTACCGGCCGGTATGTTTACTCGACGAGGCGGGCAAGTTATTCGAGAGAATAATTGCTGCCCGCCTCCGAGAGCACCTGTCGCGGGGTGATCCCGGGCTGAGCGACAGCCAGTATGGGTTCCGGAGGGGGCGCTCAACTATAGACGCTCTTGAGCGTCTGCGCCTCCTCCGGGAACGGGCTGTCGCCCGGGGCAGGGTGTTGATTGCTGTGTCGTTGGACATTTCCAACGCATTCAACACCCTGCCCTGGAAGGAGATAGAGGAGGGCCTGGAATACTTCCAGGTCCCCCACTATCTCCGGGAAGTGCTCCGGGATTACCTCCGCGACAGGGAGGTGTATATTGCCGGCCGGTATGGCGCATATCTGAGGGAGATATGCCGCGGGGTTCCACAGGGGTCGGTCTTAGGACCACTCCTGTGGATCCTTGCGTTTGACGCGGCACTGCGGGTTCCCCTCCCCCCTGGGACGGGTGTCATTTGCTATTGCGATGACACCCTGGTCCATGGGGAGGGGAGGGACTGGGAGGAGGCAGGACGCCTCGTGGAGTCCGCCCTGGACTGCGTTGTTGGACGGATTCGGAGAATGGGGCTTGTAGTGGCCGCCGCAAAGACCGAGGCGATTTGGTTATACGAATCGTCTCGGCAGCGGCGGCCGCCCCAGGGATTCCGGATCCGGGTCGTAGATACCCTCGTCGAGGTCAGGCCCACTATGAAGTATCTGGGCCTGACCATCGACGGTCGCTGGCGTTTCGAGGATCACTTCGAGCTCCTGGCCCCCCGACTGGAGAGGACAGCGGCCGCGCTTTCGCGGCTGCTGCCCAATATCGGGGGGCCACAGTTGTATGTCCGCCGCCTCTATCTGGGGGTGGTGCGGTCTATTGCCCTTTATGGGGCCCCCGTATGGCACCGCTCGCTCGAGGTCAGCCGACGCAGTATCGCACTCTTGGAAAGAGTGCGGCGTCGGCTGGCCTTGCGGGCCATACGGGGGTACCGCACCATCTCCACCGAGGTGGCGGGCCTCTTGGCCGTGGTTCCTCCCTTCCACGTGGTGGCGGCGGGGCAGGCGATCATATACCGGATCGCCTGTGAGTCCCGCCGCCCCCCTGGGGAGGAGCTGACGGCCGAGGAGGATGGGGAGCTCGAGGTGCGGAGACGCCAGGCCCGCGCGGACGTGTTCGAGCGATGGAAGCAAATGCTTTCATCCTCGGCACGTCCGGTAGTTCGGGCCCTCCTGCCCATGTTCGATACATGGTGCGGGAGGCGAGTTGGGTTGACCTTCCGCCTCACGCAGGTGCTCACCGGACACGGTTGTTTCGGTGAGTACCTGCATAGGATGGGGCGGGAGCCAGCAGCGCAGTGCCACCACTGCGGCGAGGAGGTGGACACGGCGCGGCATACACTCGAGGAGTGTCCGGCATGGGCCGAGCCGCGCCGTGTCCTTAGAGCCGCGGTGGAAGGGTGGGACCTCTCGCTCCCGATCTTGTTCGACCACTTGATCGGGGGCGGGAGGTCGGCGAAGGCGGTGGCCTCCTTCTGCGAGACAGTGATGTCCCAGAAGGAGGCCGCCGAGCGAGCCCGGGAACGGGACCCGGGCTCGGCGAGGAGGAGGATGGCGCGGGGACGTCCCCCGCGTCGTCGTGCGCCGCCCTCCCCTTCAGGGAGAAGGGGAAGGGCGACGGGATCGGGTGATGCGACGCGGGGGACGTCCCCCCGCGACGCAGCGGGTCCCCCGAGTGGGGGGACGGTGATGGGTGGGAGGGCGCGGGGAGTGTTCCCCTCCCCGCGCCAACTAATGCCCCCCCCTCCCGGGGGGGCGGGACTTCCCTTGGCGGTGCGAAGGGTTCGCCCTTCGCACCGCCGTATGCCCCCGTCGCGGGGGGCTGAGGATGGGGGGGCCGGGGGAGTGAGCTAACCCCGGCCCCCGGGGGGGAGTTAATCCCCCCGGGGTGGCACGGCACCCCGAGACTTCGGTCTTTTGTGGCGGGGTGCCGGCCACACCCCAGAGGCGAGCTCTGGGGTGGGGCGCGTGGGGGGTGGGGTGGGGAGGGTCGGGGCGTTCGGATGCGCCTCCGACGACCCTCCCTTGCCGGTGTCGGCGCCCTCCTGCCCTGGCCGGGCGGGGACCCACGGGTCCCTGCTCGAGCGGGGCAGGAGGGCTCCGGGAGCTGTGGGTGGACCGAGCTGGGGCTCGGGAAGCCCAATCCGAAGGCTCCAGAGATGGGGACACTGGGCGGGTCCCTCCGCCCAGGGTCCAGTTAGTGTTAGGTATGGGGGGAGCTAACCCCTCCCCCCGGGATGCATGTATAGCTAGGGGGTGTCCTGTTGAGTTCTCGCGAGATCCAGGCACCTCCTACATAGCTTAGGTGGGCGTGTGTTTTTAGTGCGGTATGCCTCGGGAGGGGATCGAGTCGCTTCGCGACTCGACCCCCACCCGAGGAGAGTCCCACATAACCTCGGCTATCCCCCAGGAGGCCGAGGTATGCGTAATGCATTTTCACACGAAAAAAAAAAAAAAAAAAAAAAAAAAAGGTTAGGTTAGGTTAGGTTAGGTTAGGTTAGGTTAGGTTAGGTTAGGTTAGGTTGAGGTGCATAGGCATATGGCCACTACGATGGTGATTCAGATCCATCGTAGTGATCTTATACAGTGATCTCTGTCGGAGTGATCTGTAAAGATATTTCTCTGTACTGAGTACTAAAGAATGTCATATGCCTAAATCCTCTCACACCACCTCCACGTGGTGCACCTTGGGACACACTTCGGTGTGTGCGAACGGTGTGAGGGGTACATCCGGCGGTTAGTAGCACTCCGATGATGTGTGTGGCCGTAGACGAGTGCACAGTGGCTTTATCCGCCACCATGGAACTTTATCCGTTTCATGTTCTCTTAGAAGAATGGCCCGTCTAGTGGGGGTGATTACGCGCGCAGGGGGTGAGCTCCAGTGCACTGGGTGTGGTAGTACTCCCCGAGGTAGAGAGATCCATACAAGACAGGGACCACTCTCGAGCCGGGGACGGACCCATACTAAGGGTGCGGGAGCGAGCTTATCTGTTGCCAAAATTGCCTCCGGGGACACACTAAGCAGAGCGAAAGTCCGATCGGATGTTGGAGGGATTAGTAGGCTTCGAAGGGATGAGGCCGGTGACAGGCACGGTTCTCGACTTTGTCTCCCGTGGGTCCGTTCACACGACGGGGGCCTGGGGGACTCTCATCCGCCGGGTAGGATGAGATGAGCCCCTTTAATTAAGGGCCCCCCGGGGTCATCCTAGCAGCCGAAAATCCGGGAGCATTGCGCTTCCTACTACAAGAGACTGACGATACAGAGACGAACGATTACCCTCTGTAAGAGAGGGGAAAGTTATTTGGGAATAAGCTACCCGCTTAATCCCTGTGAGCGTTACGGCGTATTACCGATGATGGCATACCGGAGTCCCTCGTCTAGTGAATAGAAAGACGAGGATACAGTGATGGGATATAAAGTATAAGCCTAAGGTATCGCCGCTGGGGTATTGTTAGGACCACAGAGGTCAACAATCCCCAAGGGAGACATTGAAGCGGGGTATGGCCCCCGGAACATATGTCTTTCCCGTAAACACCGTTGATCGAGTTTATCTCGGATTAGCGTGTGCACGTAACGGCTGACACGGGAGGAATGGCCTTCGGGCCATTGTGTATGTTTACCAGCTGTTACGGGCGCCGGATCGATATTTTCTCGGATAACGGTTTGCACGTGGCTCGTGGGTCGACGCGGGATGTGTGCCTGCGGGCCGTTATATATGTTTGTGTTTGTCTTTTTATGACGTCGACCGGCCACGTGCGACCGCTCCGAAGAATATCTCAACGGTTGGCTTGCCTTGGGACAAGCCGGGGGAATAGAGGATATGTGTATGCACATTGCGAAGAGCATGTGCATATATGTGTCCTCGTCCCTGAGGGTATGGTAAATGCTCCCCTCCGGCGGCCAGAATCCACCATGCGCCTCGAAAGGGGCTGCGGGGACTTGGTCTGTTTACGCAGGCGCGTGTCGCCGCCCCTAGACTGATGGCACCGGGGCTCGGACCGGCAGTCATCTCAGGGATTCATTGAAGAGCACCAACCTACGAGAGTATGCCTAAGACCTTTTTGAGGTGCATAGGCATATGGCCACTACGATGGTGATTCAGATCCATCGTAGTGATCTTATACAGTGATCTCTGTCGGAGTGATCTGTAAAGATATTTCTCTGTACTGAGTACTAAAGAATGTCATATGCCTAAATCCTCTCACACCACCTCCACGTGGTGCACCTTGGGACACACTTCGGTGTGTGCGAACGGTGTGAGGGGTACATCCGGCGGTTAGTAGCACTCCGATGATGTGTGTGGCCGTAGACGAGTGCACAGTGGCTTTATCCGCCACCATGGAACTTTATCCGTTTCATGTTCTCTTAGAAGAATGGCCCGTCTAGTGGGGGTGATTACGCGCGCAGGGGGTGAGCTCCAGTGCACTGGGTGTGGTAGTACTCCCCGAGGTAGAGAGATCCATACAAGACAGGGACCACTCTCGAGCCGGGGACGGACCCATACTAAGGGTGCGGGAGCGAGCTTATCTGTTGCCAAAATTGCCTCCGGGGACACACTAAGCAGAGCGAAAGTCCGATCGGATGTTGGAGGGATTAGTAGGCTTCGAAGGGATGAGGCCGGTGACAGGCACGGTTCTCGACTTTGTCTCCCGTGGGTCCGTTCACACGACGGGGGCCTGGGGGACTCTCATCCGCCGGGTAGGATGAGATGAGCCCCTTTAATTAAGGGCCCCCCGGGGTCATCCTAGCAGCCGAAAATCCGGGAGCATTGCGCTTCCTACTACAAGAGACTGACGATACAGAGACGAACGATTACCCTCTGTAAGAGAGGGGAAAGTTATTTGGGAATAAGCTACCCGCTTAATCCCTGTGAGCGTTACGGCGTATTACCGATGATGGCATACCGGAGTCCCTCGTCTAGTGAATAGAAAGACGAGGATACAGTGATGGGATATAAAGTATAAGCCTAAGGTATCGCCGCTGGGGTATTGTTAGGACCACAGAGGTCAACAATCCCCAAGGGAGACATTGAAGCGGGGTATGGCCCCCGGAACATATGTCTTTCCCGTAAACACCGTTGATCGAGTTTATCTCGGATTAGCGTGTGCACGTAACGGCTGACACGGGAGGAATGGCCTTCGGGCCATTGTGTATGTTTACCAGCTGTTACGGGCGCCGGATCGATATTTTCTCGGATAACGGTTTGCACGTGGCTCGTGGGTCGACGCGGGATGTGTGCCTGCGGGCCGTTATATATGTTTGTGTTTGTCTTTTTATGACGTCGACCGGCCACGTGCGACCGCTCCGAAGAATATCTCAACGGTTGGCTTGCCTTGGGACAAGCCGGGGGAATAGAGGATATGTGTATGCACATTGCGAAGAGCATGTGCATATATGTGTCCTCGTCCCTGAGGGTATGGTAAATGCTCCCCTCCGGCGGCCAGAATCCACCATGCGCCTCGAAAGGGGCTGCGGGGACTTGGTCTGTTTACGCAGGCGCGTGTCGCCGCCCCTAGACTGATGGCACCGGGGCTCGGACCGGCAGTCATCTCAGGGATTCATTGAAGAGCACCAACCTACGAGAGTATGCCTAAGACCTTTTTGGGGTCCTAGGACCTTGGGCGCCTACAGTGGTGATTCAGATCCACTGTCGGTCCGTACTCTCTATTTGAGGGTTGTCCAAGGTCTAATTCCTCTCGCCCCACCTCCTCGTGGTGGACCCTGGGACATACTGCGGTGTGTGCTAACGGGGCGAGGGGTGCACGCGGGGGCATTCCCCACTCTTTTTCCTGTGGGCTTCTCCCACAGACGGGCAATGCCTCCGCGTGTAAACCAAGTGTCACGGGCAGCAAGATGTCTGCCCGTGGCCCCATACCGTGTCCGTGGTCATGTTTTACGGCACGGGGGGGCTTGCCTTAATCGGCCGGCCCTGCGAGGAGGATAAACCTCTCAAAGTCCTTAACTCCAAGCTCTGGCATGCGGTGAGGGAGCACTCCCGGATTAGACGCCGGGAGTGGGTCCGGTGGGTGCATCGGATCGCTAGTATGCCACCTCCACGGGTTTGCCCGAACCGTGGTTGTATAGGGCCTGCCGGGGTTGCGGCGCCCCGGTGGTTAGTGTTTCCGCACCGAGTATATATTTTGCCTGACGAGTGAACCACTCCTTCGGGGGTGGCGTAACCAAGGGCGTCATGAATCATGGACTTTTCTAAAATATTTGGGGATAAGGGGATTAAATCCGCGAAGGGGCGCGGTAAGGGGAAGGCGGGCTCGAAAGGGTCGGGGGGAGTGTCAGGCGTTTCTGCGGGGGAGGGTACCTCCGCCGGCGGGGATGCCTCCGCGGCTGGCGGCTCGGGCAACCGAGACGACAGTCGCGGGGTGGGGACGGAGGCGGCGGCGTCTTCGCCTCGCTCGGATCCGGCGTCTCCGGGGGCTGTGGCGGGAACGTCACGGTCCGCGGGGTCGCCGCGTCCGATGCTGAGTGTGGGGGTGCCGCTGTCTCCGGGACTCCCTTGGGAGGAGTACGGGGCTCTACCGTGGGAGCGGGGCGGGGGGGCGGACGAATGGGAGACTCAGAGCTCCGTTCATTCGTCCGTCTCCTCGATGGGCACGGGTAGGAAGAGGGGCGGGGCTCCCCTTGAGGTCGCGCCGGGTAAGGTTGTCGTGAGGTCGTCCCCCCCTCTGGGGGACTACTACGGGTCCGAGAACGTTCGGTTCTCGAAGGGATCGGCGCGGAACCTCCCGAGTGTGAAGGATCTGTCCGTCGAGTGCAGTACAACTGTAACCGACGGGCTGACCCAGATCATTCGGGAGGCGACCGAGGCGGTTGACCGCGTGTCAACCGTCTCGAAGGGCCTCAAGGGGAGCCTCCAGAACGAGCTCCGGGTTGCGAGTCGGCGCATTCGCGCCGCCGGCTACGAGCTCGGAGCTCGCGCGAGCGCTACGGGGTGCGTGTCTTCGGACATCGCGGGGATACAGGACTATGCACGAGAGCTGGAGGGACGCCTCCGCCTCGTGCAAAATGAAAGGGACGACCTCTTGGACAAATACGAGGGGCCGGTAGCCGTTCGTATGGCCAAGAGGAGTTCCAAGGGTGGGGGTGAGGGGGGAAAACCCGTGTCCACGGGTGGGGTTTCTCCACCCCCTTCGACGACGGGGAGGGAGGGGTTGCGGCCGCGTCCGCCACCCCAGCCGGTAACCGGGGTAGACGCGGGGACCAGGGAGGACGCGGGGGGATCCCGCCGCGACGCGTTGTTTTCCCTCGAGGATGTCAACCGTATAGTGGTTGACATCGTCGAGGGAAAGATGAGGGAGATGGAGAGGCGCATTATTGCGGCGCTTCTACCTCACGGCGGGAGGGAGGTCCCGCGGGACGCTGCAGAGCGTTTCGCGGGGCCCCCTCCCGCCGGGAGCGTGGCCCCCCGTAAAAAGGGGACCACGAAGGGGGGGAGGGGGGATAAGACCCCGAAATCGGGCCGCCGGGCTCGATCCGCGAGCTCGGCGCATTCCGGGGTGACGTCAGGGGGGGAGACGGTCCCCCCCACCACCCCTGCGGCGGGAGGGGAGGGGAGCTGGGTGGAGGTGGTCTCCCGGGGCAAGGCCAAGCGGGCGGCCAAAGTGGCCGCAGCGCGGCCTGCTCCGGGGGCTGCACCCACCCAGCCACCTGCGAAGCAGGGGAAGACCCCCGCGCGAGTGGGAGGGGATGGTCCCCCGGGGGGCAAGGCGACACCGCGATTGCCGCGGGCGCCGAAGACGGCGGCGGTGACCCTCACCGTGCCGTTGGGGGTGGAGGCGTCGTTGGCCGGCGCGATGGAGGTGGTTACCCGCCAGGTCCCCTTAGAATCCGTCGGCATCACCGACGGAGTCGCGTTTGGGGTGGCGAGAACTGGGGCCCTAATGATTAGAGTCCGCGGGGAAGGGAATAGGGCGAAGGCCGAGGCCCTCGCTGCTAAGATGAAGGAGGCCCTGGCGGGTACAGGGGTGCTGGTGGGCACCCCCACGAGGACGGCGGAGATCCGTCTCCGGGGGCTTGGCGTTAATGCCACCTCGGAGGCGGTTCGTTCCGCACTCGCGGGCGCAGCGGACTGCGCCCCCGAGCTCCTACGCGTGGGGGTGGTCACCAGACCGCCTTCGGGGATGGGGCCCGGCACGTGCTGGGCCAGGCTGCCTTTAGCGGCGGCTAGAAAGGTGGCCGGCGCCGGCCGGATAAGGGTGGGGTGGGCCTCGGCGAGGGTAGAGGTATTGGAGCAACGTATGCTCCAATGCTACCGCTGCCTTCGTCGAGGCCACACACAGGCAAAATGTGCCTATAAGGAGGAGCCGAGCCGGATCGGCCGGTGTTATAGGTGCGGGGAGGAGGGGCACCGAGCGGCGACTTGTAGGTCGCCGCCGAAGTGCCCCCTTTGCGGGGATCTTGGCCTGCCTGCAGGCCACAGATCAGGGACCCGCGCGTGCCCCTCGTTTCTGTCCGGGACCAAACCCGGGCAGAACCGAGGTGGAGGCGCGGGGAAAGAACCGGCCGCTCCGGCTCCTCCTCCGAGGGAGGGGGTAATGGACACGGGGTAAGAGGCCACGCCCTTCAGGCGTGGTCCACGGGGTTGGAAGAGGCCACACCCTTCTGGTGTGGTCCACCGGGAGGGAAAGAGGCCGCGCCCTTCTGGCGCGGTCCACCGGGGGGGTGTAAGAGGCTGCGCCCTTCTGGCGCAGTCCAAAAACGGGGATACCCCTCCTCCCACGATCGGGGACGCTCGATCGCCGGAGGAGGGCAGTGAGGGTGGAGGTACCGGGTACCTCCTGGACTCACGGGATGGGGGCTCGCCCCGGGGGTGTGCGAAATGCACCCCTCCGAGGGGCGGGCCTTACCGCGTACTGGGATCCCCTCGTTCGTACCGCCGGTGGGTATTTTACCGTTACGCGCCTTTCTTTATCGCGCACCGGTATGGGCGAACGACGGGATCTCTCGGGTCATCGGGGCGTCGAGCTGGAACTCGGCGTCCCATCGGGTGACCTAGGGAGGGGGAAACGCAGTCGCCGTCGCTGCGTTTCCTCGTAGAGGGGTTAAACGTCGGGGGAGCTTCACTCCCTCGTCGGGATGGTCTATTGATAGACAGCGAGGGTGTCCGGTTGTATGCTCGCGCGATCCCGGCACCCCGCGTTAGATGTCTAGGGGCGGCCGTGGGGTTTTAGTCGGTGAGAGTCCGACATTGGCCCCCCTCATTTCCAGCAATGGGGGGGGTTATCCATAACGGATTTCCCCAACGTAAAAAAAAAAAAAAAAAAAAAAAAAAAAAAAAAAAAAAAAAGGTTAGGTTAGGTTAGGTTAGGTTAACTCTGATCCACTGTCGGTCCGTACTCTCTATTTGAGGGTTGTCACAGGGCTAAATCCTCTCACTCCACCTCCTCGTGGTGGACCCTGGGGCACGGCACTGATGTCTTTTCCAGTGTCGTGTGCTAACGGAGTGAGGGGTGAGTGGGTGCACCGATGAATCTCTGCATGGCAGTGCAGAGTGAATCCCGGTGCACCCCAGGGACGGATGCAAATGATGACGACGGTAGGGCACGTGGGCGTAGTTTTTCTAACAATGGACCCGAGTTACCCTACAACTAAAAAAGTTTACGGTGCAGGGGAGGGATACCCCAGTACCGGCACAGAGGGGGTGGGCGAGCAGGCCCCCTCTGGGTCGTCATCCGGCGTCTGCGAGTCCGGGTTGGTGGACCACTGGGCCACCCGGAATGCAATTGCGACCAGCGATGCCTCCCTGAGGGGAGATGCCTCCCACGCTGGCAGCGTGGGAGAGGTCCCAGAGGCGGGAGTGGCATCTGCCAGTGCCACCCCGTCTCTGGACGTGAATACGGTAGGAGCAGGAGGCTCGATTGAGTCGGTGGGCCGTACAACCCGCCAATCATCGAGGCTTGCTGGGATTAGTAGGGATGGGGGAAATGTTGAGGGGCACATCCCCCAAAAAGAAGCTGCCATTGTCGCGACCGACAGTGACAGCGACGAGAATCCGCAACCCGACCTTCCGTGGCTGGGGGGCGCCACCTACCTAATGGGGGGAGGGTCGGACACAGGGTCCGAGAGATCGTCTAAGAAGAGGCGGCTCTCGGACGATGAGGGCAAGGAAAACCCGAAGGACGATGTACGGAGGGGGCGAAAGACCATACTTCCCCTCCGCGAGTCCTCCAAGCCCGGGAAGAAAAAAGATTCCACCCCAGCGGTAGAGGAAATAGCGGAGCGGATCAGCGGCCTCTCCACGGGGGACATTATCCGAGAATTCTTGGAGAGGGTCCGCCTTGTGGAGAGGACCGCTCTTAAAAGCGGGAACCTAAAGGGGACGTACGTGCGGGACCTTAAGTGGTCCGCACGGTACGCCGAGGCGGCGCTAATTGAAATCCTTGAGAGGGGGGAAAAGGAGGACTCCCCTAGCGCCGCCCCGCCCGCCGCCCCGCCCGCCGCTCCGCCCGCCGCCGCCCCGGCCGTGGCAGCCCCTTTCCCTCCCCCGCAGGACTCGGATGCTAGAGTCCAAAATCTGCTTAAGCAGAACGAGTCCCTGCGGGGGATCGTGAAGGAACAGATGGACAAAATAGAGGCCATCCGGGTGGAGATGATGGCGATGAAGAGGATGGGGGTGGCAGAGAAACTCCTCCCTGCCCCTACCCCGTCCCCGCCGCGGTCATCTCCCCCCCGAAAGAAGTCCCCCTGCCCGGAGGTGGTGGCGCCGGTGACGGTGACGAGGTCGCCTCCCGGCGTCTGCCTGCGCCCCCCCTCCGACAAGAACAAGGGCATCGTGCCGGACCCTCCTCCTCCGCCGGAAACGGGGTCGGGCATGGCGGGGTTGATGGAACAACTTGGCGCCCTCCTGGACGCCAAGCTTGCCCCAATAAGGAGGGTGCAGGAGAAGCTTAGCGAGGCGGTTTTCGGGACCACTCGCGCGCCCCCTGCCCCTCGCAGTGGTGCAAAGGGCTCGGCAGGTCCCCCCTCATCCTTGCCTCCTCCTCTACCCCTTGTACCCGCTGCCGCTGCCGGCATGTCTTCTGCCTCTTCCCGTCCGCAGGACGCGAAGAAGAAAAAGAAGAAAAAGAAGAAGAAGAAAAGCGGAGGCAAGACGGCGGCGGCGGCACCCGTGCCCCCTCCCCCTCCCCCACCTCCCGCCGCCCCCTCTCAGCCGGCTAAACCGGCTCCGACCCGCACCGAGCCCTCTACCTGGGCAACGGTGGTGGGCCGAAAAGAGAGGGTGGCGGCCAAGAAGGCCGCAAACCCTCCCCCCACCCCCTCCGTCTCCAAGGGAACCCCAAAGGCTCCCCAGGGAAAGGGGAAGGGGGGTGGATTTCCGCCCAGGGTGGCCACCCCTCCGAAGGCGGCAGCGATATCGCTGACCATTCCGGAGGGGTGTAAAACCACCCTGGCGCAGGCTATGGCGGCGGCCAAGGCCGCCATCAATTTAAAGGAGATAGGGGTGGGGGAGATCCGAACCAAACGGGCTGTGACCGGGGGTCTCCTACTGGAGATCCCCGGCCCGGAGGGGGCTGCCAAGGCGGATGCCCTGGCAGCGCGGATGGCAGCCGCGCTTAGCGGTATGGGGGTGAGGGTCAACAGGCCCCTCAAGACGGCGGATCTCCGCCTGAGGGGCCTGGATGACTCCGTCACCCCCGACGAGGTGAAAGCGGCGGTGGCTGAGGTCACGGGGTGCCCACCCGACACTGTGAAAGTCGGGGACATTAAGTCCCCGGCCACAGGGTTGGGCACCACGTGGCTGAAATGCCCCGCCGCGGCCGCCCGCCTTCTGGCGGGCGCGGGAAAATTGCGGGTGGGCTGGTCCACCGCAAAAGTAGAGGCACTGGCCGCGAGGCCGTTGCAGTGCTTCCGTTGCCTGGCGGTTGGACACGTCAGGCAGCGGTGCACTAGCACGGTCGACCGTAGCGGCCAGTGCTATAAATGCGGTGCGACCGGCCATCAGGCCAGTGTGTGCCCGGCGGCCCCCCGGTGCCCTATTTGCACCGAGCTGGGGAGACCGGCCGGGCACAAAGCGGGGAGTGGCTTATGCCCCCCGCCCCCGAGGAAAGGCCGGAAAGTCGGGGGGAAGGGGCCCTCCGACGGACCGGCCGCGGATGGAGGGGAGCCAACCCGACCCCCTCCCGCCCCGAGCGAGGATATGGAGGTGGACCCCCCACCTCCAGGGCCAGCCCGGCCTGAGGTGGCCACACCGGGGGCGTCAACAACGGCACAGTAATGCCTAGGACGCTCCCGGTGGTGCAGGCCAACCTCAATCACTCCCGCCGGGCCCAGGACTTGTTTGTCCATGGCCTGGCGGAGAGGGAGGTAGGGCTGGCCGTTGTCACGGAGCCTTACGACGTCCCCGACTCCTCCCCTTGGGTGGGGGACGTCGAGGGCTCCGTGGCAATCTGGGCCCGAAAGGGCGGTGAGTTCCCCCCCGGCACCGTGGTCGAGCGGAGCCGTGGGGTGGTTTTGTTCCAATGGGGAAGGCTTCTGGTCGCGGGATGCTACGTTTCGCCCAATTGTAGCCTCGAAGAGTTCGAGGGGTTTTTGGACCGGCTGAGGGTGATGATTACACCTTACCTAGCCGGTCCAATGCTGGTCCTGGGGGACTTCAATGCGAAGTCCACCACTTGGGGAAACCCCAGGACCACCCCTCGTGGAGAGACTCTCGAGGCTTGGGCGGGGGGCTTGGAGCTCAGGTTGTTGAACCAGGGCTCCGTGGCAACGTGCGTGCGGCATAATGGGTGGTCCATAGTCGACCTGACTTGGGCCACCCCCTCAGCCGTACGCCGTGTGTCCGCCTGGCGGGTGGCCACAGAATGGGAGTCTCTCTCAGACCACCTCCATATCACCATGGAGGTGGAGGCCACCCAGCAACAACAGGCGGACCTGCCCCCCCCACGTAGCTCCCATGCGGCGCCCGTTAAATGGGCGCTGCAGCGACTGGACGAGGACGTCCTGAGAGCCTCAGCTCTCGCCTATTCCTGGGTTGAACCCACGGAGCGCGGGACTGAAGAGGGGGTGACATGGTTCCGGGGCATCATGAAGTCGTTATGTGACGCCTCGATGCCCCGGGCCGGTAGACACCCCCCGAAGAGGTCGGCGTACTGGTGGTCGGGCGAAATCGCGACCGCGAGGGACACGTGTGTCCGTGCCCGACGCCAGTACACCCGCGCACGTCGACGCAACCCTGTTGGTGGCGTCGACGAGGCGAGAGTGGCCGCCCTGTATACAGAGTACAGGGCGGCCCGGATGGCTCTCCAGCGTGCAATTGCCGCTGCAAAGGCCGTGGCCTGGGATGAGCTCCTCGGATCCCTCAATAGGGATCCATGGGGGCGCGCCTATAGGGTGGTGCTGAGTAAGCTCCGCCCGTGGGCGCCCCCCATAACCGAGGGGCTTGACCCCGAGTTCCTGGGACGGGTCCTCAGTACACTCTTCCCCCCTTCGGAGGGAACGAGAGAGGACCCGCCCCCTTCGGTCCACACCAACTGGACCGATGAGCTCGGGGTCACGGAGAGTGAGCTCTCCCGGGCCGTCCAGAGGATCCGGGAAGGGGGCAAGAAGGCCCCCGGTCCCGATGGGGTCCCTGGACGGGTCTTGGCCACGGCCCTGGACGTCCTCGCCCCGGCTTTCAAAGGGATTTTAAATTCCTGTTTGAGCCGGGGAGTCTTCCCCAAGGAATGGAAAGTCGCCAGGCTAGTCCTCCTCCACAAGGCAGGAAAGCCCGCGGACTCTCCCTCCGCGTACCGGCCCCTATGTCTGCTCGACGAGGCGGGTAAGATCTTCGAGAAGATCATTGCCGACCGCCTCGTCGAGCACCTGTCCCAACATGGTGGTCCCGACTTGAGCGACAGCCAGTTCGGCTTCCGGAGGGGGCGATCGACGGTAGATGCCGTCGGTCGCCTCGCTTCCCTCCGGAAAGAGGCTGTCGCTCGAGGCAGGGTGTTGTTGGCGGTGAGTCTCGACATCACCAACGCCTTCAACACCCTGCCATGGGATGAGGTAGTGAGGGCCCTGGACTATTTCCAGGTGCCCTCCTACCTCAAGGAAGTGATCCGGGACTACCTGAGGGACAGGTGGTTCGAGTATCCGGGCCGGTACGGTAACATCAGGAGGGAAGAGATGCACCGCGGAGTGCCACAGGGGTCGATCCTCGGACCGCTCCTGTGGCTGCTCGCTTTTGACGCGGTGCTGCGGGCTCACCTTCCCCTCGGCGTCCACCTAATCTGCTATGCAGATGATACATTGGTGGTCGTCGGGGGGAGGACGTGGGGGAGGACCTTGAGCCTGGCGCAAGCAGCGGTGGGCTGCGTCGTCGGTGGGATCCGGAGATTGGGGCTGGAGATTTCTGCCGGCAAAACCGAGGCAATGTGGCTACACGCATTGCCTCGGAGCCGGCAGCCACCCCAACTCCGGATCCAGGTAGGTGAAGCCTCTGTCGAGGTGAAAGGCGAGATGAACTATCTCGGCCTGACCCTCGACAGCCGCTGGTGCTTCGAAGAGCACTTCGACCGTATGGCCCCCCGAGCCGAAGGGGTGGCAGCCGCCATTGGTCGGCTGCTGCCCAACATCGGGGGGCCCGAGGATCGGATACGTCGCCTCTACTCGGGGGTGGTGCATGCTAAGTTCCTTTATGGAGCCCCCGTGTGGTCCGAAGAGTTATTGGCCAGCCGGCGTAACATGTTGCACGCAAACCGCGTGCAACGACGGCTGGCCATTCGGACCATACGGGGATTTCGCACCATCTCCGGGGAGGCGGCGTGCCTCCTCGCGGGCATGACTCCCCTCCATCTAATGGCGGTGGAGCGGGCAACCACGTATCGGATTGCCTGCTCCATCCGCCGGGGGGAGTTATGCCCCGAGGGGCAAGAGGTCGAAGTGCTGAGGCACCAGGCCCGACAGGACATCCTGGTCCGGTGGCGGAACGAAATTGTCTCCGCCAACTCGGACCGGCCAATTGTCCGGGCGCTCCTGCCCATTCTGGAGGAATGGTGCAGGAGTCGGGTACGGCTCACCTACCAGATGACACAGGTGCTCTCCGGGCATGGTTGCTTCGGGGAGTACCTGTGTAAAATCGGGAAGGAACCGACGGCGCAGTGCCACCACTGCGGTGAGGCCCAGGACACTGCGCGGCATACGCTGGAGGAATGTCCAGCGTGGTCGGAGCCGCGCAGTGTCCTTAGGGGTGTTATAGGGGTGGACCTCTCCCTGCCGGTCGTGGTCGACCACATGATCGGCAGCGAGAGGTCAAGATCCGCGTTCGCCTCCTTCTGCGAAACCGTTATTTCGCAGAAGGAGGCAGCGGAGAGGGAGAGGGAGGCCGACCCCCTCTCCGCCAGGAGGCTGGCCTCGGCGGGATGTCCCCGTCGAGGCCGACGGCCAGCTGCTAGGGGCCGCAGACGTGTTGGCGGCGGTACGTAGTTACCCGTACCGCCGCCAAGGGGGGTTTTGCCGTTTTAGGCACCCCCGGGGTGGGCAGGCCGCGGGGGGGCGAGGTGGAGCACTAATCCCCTCCCCCCCCACCCACCTACAAAGATGCGGCCTGCCGGTCGACCCCCCCTTTATTTTATTTTATTTTATTTTTATATGTATTTTTATTTTATCTGCTTATTTATTTTATTTATTTACAATCCCCCTTTTATTTATTGACCCTTCCTTTTATATGTTTTATTGTGTTTGTCTTTATTTTACTTATTTATTTATTTACTGACGTTTTATTTATTTTATTTATTGATTTTATTTATATTTATTTATTTAGTTATTTATTTATTGACTATGATTTATATTTATTATATTTTATCTATGTATTTTATTTATTGAGTTTTATTTATTTATATGATTTTATTATTGTAATGGGGGTCGACCAGGGGGGTGGGACAGGGGGAGGGGACAGACGCGAGCCGGAACTCGCCTCTGTCCCCTCCTTGTCGCGTGCGGAAACCTCCCTCCTCGGCCGGGCGGGAACCCTTTGGGTTCTCTTCCCCGAGCGAGGAGGGGGGTCTCCGGGGGTCGCGGGTGTCTCGAGCTGGGGCTCGGGGCACCCAGCCGAGCGGCCCCAGGGATGGGGGACACCATGTGGGTGACCCGCATGGTGTCCAAATAGCACTAGGTTTTGATTGGGGGGAGCTTCTCTCCCCCCCGGGAATGGGACTTTTAAGCCGGGGCTGGAGGTGGTCGGTCGCATTCGATTTCGAGATCCCGACCACCTCCAAATTAGCTTAGGGAGGTCACCGTAGGTTTTTTAGTGGGTAGGTCCGGTCCCTTCTGGAACGGACAGTCCCACATAACCCCGTCTCTCCCCCAGGAGGGCGGGGTACGCGTAAAGCGTTTTTCCTACGTAAAAAAAAAAAAAAAAAAAAAAAAAAAAAAAAAAAAAAAAAAAAAAAAAAAAAAAAAAAAAAGGTTAGGTTAGGTTAGGTTAGGTTAGGTTAGGTTAGGTTAGGTTAGGTTAGGTTAGGTTAGGTTAGGTTAGGTTAGGTTAGGTTAGGTTAGGTTAGGTTAGGTTAGGTTAGGTTAGGTTAGGTTAGGTTAGGTTAGGTTAGGTTAGGTTAGGTTAGGTTAGGTTAGGTTAGGTTAGGTTAGGTTAGGTTAGGTTAGGTTAGGTTAGGTTAGGTTAGGTTAGGTTAGGTTAGGTTAGGTTAGGTTAGGTTAGGTTAGGTTAGGTTAGGTTAGGTTAGGTTAGGTTCCCCCTCTGGGGGACTACTACGGGTCCGAGAACGTTCGGTTCTCGAAGGGATCGGCGCGGAACCTCCCGAGTGTGAAGGATCTGTCCGTCGAGTGCAGTACAACTGTAACCGACGGGCTGACCCAGATCATTCGGGAGGCGACCGAGGCGGTTGACCGCGTGTCAACCGTCTCGAAGGGCCTCAAGGGGAGCCTCCAGAACGAGCTCCGGGTTGCGAGTCGGCGCATTCGCGCCGCCGGCTACGAGCTCGGAGCTCGTGCGAGCGCTACGGGGTGCGTGTCTTCGGACATCGCGGGGATCCAGGATTATGCACGAGAGCTGGAGGGACGCCTCCGCCTCGTGCAGAATGAAAGGGACGACCTCTTGGACAAATACGAGGGCCCGGTTGCCGTTCGTATGGCCAAGAGGAGTTCCAAGGGTGGGGGTGAGGGGGGAATGCCCGTGTCCACGGGTGGGGTTTCTCCACCCCCTTCGACGACGGGGAGGGAGGGGTTGCGGCCGCGTCCGCCACCCCAGCCGGTAACCGGGGTAGACGCGGGGACCAGGGAAGACGCGGGGGGATCCCGCCGCGACGCGTTGTTTTCCCTCGAGGATGTCAACCGTATAGTGGTTGACATCGTCGAGGGAAAGATGAGGGAGATGGAGAGGCGCATTATTGCGGCGCTTCTACCTCACGGCGGGAGGGAGGTCCCGCGGGACGCTGCAGAGCGTTTCGCGGGGCCCCCTCCCGCCGGGAGCGTGGCCCCCCGTAAAAAGGGGACCACGAAGGGGGGGAGGGGGGATAAGACCCCGAAATCGGGCAGCCGAGCTCGATCCGCGAGCTCGGCGCATTCCGGGGTGACGTCAGGGGGGGAGACGGTCCCCCCCACCACCCCTGCGGCGGGAAGGGAGGGGAGCTGGGTGGAGGTGGTCTCCCGGGGCAAGGCCAAGCGGGCGGCCAAAGTGGCCGCAGCGCGGCCTACTCCGGGGGCTGCACCCACCCAGCCACCTGCTAAGCAGGGGAAGACCCCCGCGCGAGTGGGAGGGGATGGTCCTCCGGGGGGCAAGGCGACACCGCGATTGCCGCGGGCGCCGAAGACGGCGGCGGTGACCCTCACCGTGCCGTTGGGGGTGGAGGCGTCGTTGGCCGGCGCGATGGAGGTGGTTACCCGCCAGGTCCCCTTAGAATCCGTCGGCATCACCGACGGAGTCGCGTTTGGGGTGGCGAGAACTGGGGCCCTAATGATTAGGGTCCGGGGGGAAGGTAATAGGGCGAAGGCCGAGGCTCTCGCCGGTAAGATGAGGGAGGCCCTGGCGGGTACAGGGGTGCTGGTGGGCACCCCCACGAGGACGGCGGAGATCCGTCTCCGGGGGCTTGGCGTTAATGCCACCCCGGAGGCGGTTCGTTCCGCACTCGCGGGCGCAGCGGACTGCGCCCCCGAGCTCCTACGCGTGGGGGTGGTCACCAGGCCGCCTTCGGGGATGGGGCCCGGCACGTGCTGGGCCAGGCTGCCTTTAGCGGCGGCTAGAAAGGTGGCCGGCGCCGGCCGGATAAGGGTGGGGTGGGCCTCGGCGAGGGTAGAGGTATTGGAGCAACGTATGCTCCAATGCTACCGCTGCCTTCGTCGAGGCCACACACAGGCAAAATGTGCCTATAAGGAGGAGCCGAGCCGGATCGGCCGGTGTTATAGGTGCGGGGAGGAGGGGCACCGAGCGGCGACTTGTAGGTCGCCGCCGAAGTGCCCCCTTTGCGGGGATCTTGGCCTGCCTGCAGGCCACAGATCAGGGACCCGCGCGTGCCCCTCGTTTCTGTCCGGGACCAAACCCGGGCAGAACCGAGGTGGAGGCGCGGGGAAAGAACCGGCCGCTCCGGCTCCTCCTCCGAGGGAGGGGGTAATGGACACGGGGTAAGAGGCCACGCCCTTCAGGCGTGGTCCACGGGGTTGGAAGAGGCCACACCCTTCTGGTGTGGTCCACCGGGAGGGAAAGAGGCCGCGCCCTTCTGGCGCGGTCCACCGGGGGGGTGTAAGAGGCTGCGCCCTTCTGGCGCAGTCCAAAAACGGGGATACCCCTCCTCCCACGATCGGGGACGCTCGATCGCCGGAGGAGGGCAGTGAGGGTGGAGGTACCGGGTACCTCCTGGACTCACGGGATGGGGGCTCGCCCCGGGGGTGTGCGAAATGCACCCCTCCGAGGGGCGGGCCTTACCGCGTACTGGGATCCCCTCGTTCGTACCGCCGGTGGGAGTGTATCCGTTACGCGCCTTTCTTTATCGCGCACCGGCATGGGCGAACGACGGGATCTCTCGGGTCACCGGGGCGTCGAGCTGGAACTCGGCGTCCCATCGGGTGACCTAGGGAGGGGGAAACGCAGTCGCCGTCGCTGCGGTTCCCTTGTAGTGGGGTTAAACGTTGAGGGAGCTTCACTCCCTCATCGGGATGGTCTATTGATAGACAGCGAGGGTGTCCGGTTGTATGCTCGCGCGATCCCGGCACCCCGCGTTAGATGTCTAGGGGCGGCCGTGGGGTTTTAGTGGGTGAGAGTCCCACATTGGCCTCCCTCATTTCCAGCAATGGGGGGGGTTATCCATAACGGATTTCCCCAACGTAAAAAAAAAAAAAAAAAAAAAAAGGTTAGGTTAGGTTAGGTTAGGTTAGGTTAGGTTAGGTTAGGTTAGGTTAGGTTAGGTTAGGTTAGGTTAGGTTAGGTTAGGTTAGGTTAGGTTAGGTTAGGTTAGGTTAGGTTAGGTTAGGTTAGGTTAGGTTAGGTTAGGTTAGGTTAGGTTAGGTTAGGTTAGGTTAGGTTAGGTTAGGTTAGGTTAGGTTAGGTTAGGTTAGGTTAGGTTAGGTTGAGAAGGTGTAGAGAATTGGTTGAGGATAGACGTGAGCGGAATATAAAAAGTAGAGTAGCGTAATAATAATTAATACGGATTTAGTTTAGTTGCGTGTGGTGTAGGGTCTTTTCATTTAATTTCATTTAATTATTAATTCAATTATTTTTTGTAAATTGTTTATTGGTGATGGGTGTAAATGTGAGTTCGTATTGTTAGGGGGATATTTTTATTTTCGGTGGTTTCACCTTCAATGATCGTGAAGAGGATCCAGAAGGATTTAAATTAGTTAGGAGGGAAGAGAATACTTTCAGTTTTTGAAAGAGGCGGCCGGGTCTACAAACCTGTTCACCGTCTTTCGAACGGAAAGTCCGTGGATATTTCTATATTCTCACATACCGAAAGTAGGACAGGGAGTTATTGGGCGTGGATCGACCGAATAATCCGTGGACTACTTTTGAGGTAGATTTTGAGTCGGTTTAAACGGGCGGGCTCCGACCGGAAAGTTCGTGGACTTCTCGCGTGGAATTGCCTTCGTGAGAAGTGCAGGAACTTTGTGGGCGAATTTCGACCGGTAAATTCGTGGAACCCTTCAAAGGGCGTGTAACGTGCCCTAGAGGGGTTTTTGCGGCTTTTGCTGATAGGGGTTTTCGCTTGGCTGGACTCCAGGGCCCGTTGGTGTATTTAGTGGTTAAATTAGTAGGAAATTAAAACCTGCACTTATTTGCCGTAGCACGTACCTGCGAGCTACGGAAAATTCGTGGACAATTAAAAAAGTTAAAGTTCGAGTGGTCGAGAAAATTTTAGTTTTATTAAAATAATATACGAAGTTTCCGGGCGAGGATCGCCAGAAAAGTCGGTGGACGGATTTGTGTGAGACGGGTACTGGTGAGTCCACGGAATTACTGTGCGAGAGCCGGGCGTGATTTGTGTGGTCTAACCGGTCTAGGGAGTTCTCGGGCGGGTACCGTTCGGAAAGTCTGTGGACGTTCGTTGCTGGAATTAGAGCAAGGGGATACGCGTTCTTTCTGGGCGAGGCTCGCGCGTGAATTTCGTGGATGAGCGGTTCCGATAGTAGCGAGTAAGTGCTAGTAAACTGCGGCGAGTAGGAGAGCGAGAGAGAGTGATCAGTGAGCATTGCGTGCGTAGTAGGTGTATAAGTGTATATTGTGAGTGGTGAAAACCAATAAAACTGGGAAATTGTTGTTATTTGCGGGTTTTTTCCTTCGATTGTCCTGTCATAAAACGCCGGGGGAGGCCCGGCTAGGGGGTAGAAATGCCGGTGGGTCATTCCCCTAAGGAAAGGGAGACTCCTTCGGAAGAGGCGAAGGATGAGGAGGGCTGGTTAATAGATATAGATAATGATAGTGTCACGGGGGGGGTGGAAATTGAGAGTGTAGCGGTGCAGCCAAGGAAAATTGGTGAGAAAAATAAAGGGGGGCCGGATTCTTCATTCGAGGAGGCTCATGCAAGTCCGGGAGCGAGCATGAAAATAGCCAACGAGAAAAAAAGACAGAGGAGGGATGAAGAAGGGTCGGAAATCAAAAAGTTAAAAGCGAAAGTCAGGGAACTTAGGGGTGTGATTAGTAGGATGGGGCCCAAGTCTGAAGCGGTGAGGAAATATTGTATCGAGAATAGGTGTGTTAATAAGGCGACTACCGATAATGCGGGTTCGATGCTAATTAACTGGGAGAAGGCTGCACTACTGGTAAAAGAAGTGGGGGATCTTGTGGATCTGGTGGAAAAAAACAGTGAGTTAGAGTGGAAAGCAGTGGGAGAGGTGAAGAATAAGGTCATGGTGGATAAAGCTATGCAATGTTCCCCACTGGTTCAGGAAAGGAGTGAAAGTAGAAGGGAGGAAAGAGTGATAAGGGAAAAGGCTAATGAGAGGATAGTGCAAGGGGGAGGGGATTTGGAATGGAAGTTAGTGAACGAAAAGGGCAAAAGGGAGCAGGCGAGAAGGGAAAGGGAGGAAAGGAATAGGTTGGAAATAATGGAGAGGAATAGGAGGGTGGAAAAGGAAGCAAGAGAGAAAGCGGAAAGGAAAAGGGCAAATCCACCCCCCCCCAAACCGGCAGCAATATTAGTTAAGACTTCGTCTGGGAAATCTTTTGCGGACCTCTTTAAGGACTTAAAAACGGCGGCTGGAGATAAATTAAGTGGGATCCAGACAATAAGGAAATCTAGAGGAGGGGACTTATTGATTGAACTGGATAAAGGTACGGATAGTGGGGACTTTGAAAAACTAGTCAAAGATTCGTTGGGCGAGACACAGCAAGTTAGGCGATTGACACAGAGGTATTGTTATGAGATTAGGGATATTGATCCGACCCTCGAAAAAGAGGAAATTATGGGTGAATTAACGAAGCAATTGAATACGCCCAGTGAGGAGATAGAAATTAGAAATGTTAGAACCGGGTTTGGCGGCACAAGAACGGCAATCATTACGCTTCCGAAGGCAGTCGAGGAGAAATTGGTCCAGAGGAATAGGATTAAAGTGGGTTTTACGTATTGCAGGATTAAATTGGCCGCCAACGTGGTGAGATGCTTTAAATGCCATGATCTCGGGCATATGTCCTATTCGTGTCCGCTGAGGAACGAAAAGAGCATAATATGTAGGAAGTGTGGGGAGGAAGGGCATGTGTTTAAGGATTGCATGAATGAAATGAAATGTATTCTGTGTATTAAACATGGTAGGAAACCAGAAGAGTCGATGCATGTAGCTGGGGCCCTTAACTGCCCGCAGTATAGGAATTATGTGGCGCTGATTAGCGAGGGTAATTTAAAAAATTCAATTTAAGGGTCTTACAAATTAATGTGAATCACGCCAGATTAGCTCAGGATTTGCTGTATCAATCGGCAGTGCAATTGGGAGCGGACATAGTTCTTATTTCGGAACCCCTGAGAAACCCAGGGAGCTGGATAATGACTAATAACCAAAGTAGTGCGGCGGTCTGGGTCACGGGCTTGAGGGGTGTTAAAAACCAAGAGGATGGTAACTTTAGGGGTGAGGATTTTGTAGGGGTCAGAGTAGGGCGACACACCATCGTAAGCGTATACCTATCCCCAAACTTATCTCCCGAATTATGTGCTTCCAAACTGGACTCTCTGGAAAAATTTATTTGTAAGGAGAAGAGGGAAGGGAGGAAAATAATCATAGGAGGGGATTTTAATGCCAAATCGCCGGCTTGGGGTTCAGATAGGCAGAGCTCCAGGGGATCGGTGGTATTAGATATGCTGCTTTTGAAAAATATACACCCGGTACGACCGGTGGGGGGGCCGACGTTTGTAAGGCGTAATGCGTCGTCATATATTGATTTTATTGCTGCGTCATCAGAGATCCTAGTGGAAGGCAGAACGTCATGCAAAGTCCTTAATATGGAATCTGGGTCGGATCACAATTACTTATTGTCGGAGTTTGGAATGGAAAATCAGCCAAGAGAGGATCCAAGGGCGTGCAAATGGAGAGTCACTCCTAACGGAGCCCTTAAACTAGGAAGGGTCCTGAATAGGAGGCTGCAGGAAAGGAACCTATTAAATATTGAAGTCATGAACCAGGACCAAATTGAAGAAATGATAAGTTTACTACCTGAGGTCTGTGACGAGGCATTGGAGAGGAGCGATCAGAAGAGGAGGAGAAGAGAAAATGCTTGGTGGTCAAATGAGATTGAAGAATGCAGGAGGAAAGCTATGAAGCTGAGGAGGCAAAGGCAAAGAGCGTGTAGGAGGGGATGTTCCGATGAGGCGGACGCGTTACAACATTTGTATAAAATAACAAAAAGGGACTTAAATAGGCGGATCTGGAAGGCTAAAGAGACATGGTGGAAAACCCTATGTGATTCAATCGAGAAGGATGTATGGGGGAAACCGTACAAGGCGGTGCTGAAAAAAGTGAAGGGGGTAGTTCCCCCACCGGCACTGTCAGAAGAGGCGGCAAACCGTATAATTTCTGATTTATTCCCACAGGAAAGTAGGTCTGAGGGAGATGCTGACATAGCAGATGCCAGGAGTAGTGGAGCCCAAGAGGTGGAAGGGCAAGATGTTGAGATGATCTCGGTGGAGGAACTGCTACAAGCGGGGAGGCTCATGAAAAATGGAAAGGCAGCAGGACCGGATGGGATGCCCTCAGAAGTAATAAAGGCTATACTAGCGTCTAATCCAGGTTGTTTGGTTGCACTATTCAACGGTATAGTAAGGAGTGGCTCAATTCCTCTACAATGGAAGAGGGCGAGAACGATATTATTACGTAAGCATGATAGGGATCCTGCTTCCCCCTCCGCTTACCGTCCGATCTGTATTCTAGATGCGGCTGCCAAGCTCCTGGAGTATGTCCTCAAGAGAAGAATACTGGATCACCTGGGTCCAGGTCCCTTTAGGGCAGAGCAGTATGGTTTCGTGAAAGGAAAATCCACGGTGCATGCCATGGATTATCTGAAAGGAAAAATGGACGAGGCAACCAGGCACTTCAGGTTCGCGGCGGTTGCAGCTCTAGATGTGAGAAACGCGTTTAACTCGTTGAGTTGGAGCAAGATACTGGAGGAAATGCGAGAAAGAGAGTTTCCAGCGTACTTAACGAGGCTCATTGAGGACTACTTCAGGGGCAGGGTGGTCGCGTACGAATCAACGGAGGGACAGCTGAGCAGGGTAATGCGGAGGGGTGTCCCCCAGGGATCAGTTCTCGGCCCGTTGTTATGGAACTTGGTCTATGACGGTCTCCTGAGAAGACCATTACCACCGCTTTGTGTAAGGAGGGCCTTTGCGGACGATATCGCCATCATGGCCCAGCATAAAAACCCGTTGATAATGAAGAGGTATCTGGAAGATATAATAGAAGACACGAGAACCTGGATGAGATCAGCGGGACTGGAACTGGCCGACCATAAAACGGAGGTCATGATGGCGAATCGGAAGCGTCTCCCGGAGGACTTTAGCATCAGGGTAGGAGCAGAGAGCATTACGCCGGTGAAGACGTTAAGATATCTAGGGGTCACCTTTGATAACCAGAGGCTGTTTATCAAACACCTGGAGCAGGCAACAAACAAGGCGATTAAGACAATGACAGCGCTGAGTAGGCTGATGACGAATAGTATGAGGACATCCCAAAGGGCGAGGAAGCTATTTTACCTAACGATGGAATCTGCGGTACTTTATGGAGCTCCAATTTGGAGCGAAACGGCGGACAAGGTCTTCTCTACAAACGCACTGAGGAGAACCCAGAGGATGGGTCTAGCCAGGGTAGTGGCGGCCTACAGGACGGTTCCAGTAGAAACCCTCAGCGTGCTGGCTGGTATACCGCCTTGGGACCTGAAAGCGGAAGAGAGAAGATTAATTTTCGTGTGGGAAAATGTGATGCTGGAATTCAACCATGAGGAAGGGAGAGGAAGAAATACCAGAATAGCAAGGACAGACAGGAGACCGGGGCAGTACAGAGAAGTGGAAGAGGGTGAAGAGGTGCAACAAGATGGGCTAGAAGAGGAGGGTCCAGATTTCGCTATGGTAGAAACGGAGAGAAATGAAGATGAGGAGGAGATAAGGAGTAGAATGAAGAAGACAATAAGAAAATGGGCGAAGGATAGGACATTGGTAAAATGGCAAGCGAAATGGGATTCATGCCCAATCGGTAGAAGAACCTATACGATTATACCAAATATAGCGGACTGGATTGGTAGACAACATGGAGACCTGGACTTCTACACTACCCAAGCTCTTACTGGGCATGGGGTGTTTAATTGTTTTAGACAAAGGATTGGCAAGGCCCGGAGTGCAGCATGCTGGTTCCACCCGGAGGAGGAGGATGACCCGACGCATACCTTCATCAGGTGCGAGCAATGGAGTGGGCGGAGGAACAGCTTCAGGGAAAGGATAGGGATAGAGGAGACAGATCTGTCAATGGAGAGGATAGTAAAGGAGATGCTCAAATCAAAGGAAAATTGGAATGCGGCGAAGGAGTACTTCAGGGACGTGCTGAAGGATAAGGAGCAGGAGGAAAGAAGGAGGGAAGATCTTCTCAGGGAAGGAGTCGACGAGGAAAGCTGAGTATTAAAAATGATGTAATTAGATAAGGATGTAGATGTGCATAGTTCTCCCAGTTTTTTTTTTCGGTTGCAGTCGGCCTGATGGAGGGGGGTGCCGCAGGAACATTCGCAAGGGCTCATGGAAGGAGAAGGGGTCATCACCGTTCTACCCACCTGCAGGAAGAAGCTGTTTAGCGGGACCAGGCTGGCGGTCGGGAAGAGGTCCCCAAAAGTCTTTCCGGGGTGCTGTGAATACTCACCTTTGTGGCCCCCCCTGTCTCAGAGGGCCGGCGCGTCCGAGGAATGCTGGGGGACGTGTCGAGGAACATCCGAGAGCTGAAAATTGTAAAAATAGTGGTTAAGAGAAGTAGAAATAAGGGGGTAAGCGTATGCGCGTTTGGGGTAGTTTAAGGTGCGAATTACTTAGCTTAATTGTTCACTCTCTCGCTCACAAGGAGGCACGTAATAACGAAGGCAGGAGGCGGCTGCAAATAAGAAATAAGGGGTTCAGCTTGAAAAGAAAAAGAAAAGTAGTCGATACGTATGATAGTCCTGTAAGGAAAAGAGATTTAGAGTGATGATCCAAGTGAGTGGTGGTCCTGAAAATAAAAAGATTAGTAAGATACTTACGCGGGTAACCTGAAAAGAAAAAGGAAATTAGTAAAAGTAGTATTGATCCTGAAATAGGAGGATTAAGTTGGAAATTGAGTGCGATGATATGAGATAGATGAGCCATGGAAACCGGATCCGACGCGGGCAGGTAGTAAGTGTCCTGAAAAGAAA
Organism: Lasioglossum pauxillum; assembly: GCA_933228785.1. NCBI lineage: Eukaryota > Metazoa > Arthropoda > Insecta > Hymenoptera > Halictidae > Lasioglossum > Lasioglossum pauxillum. The sequence goes on along the minus strand of OW121706.1, from coordinate 83,344 downwards.
GAAAAAGGGTTAGTAAAATAAATTGGAAACCTGAAAAGAAAAAGGTAAATTAGGGGAAACAGCTGAGGCGGCAGCTAGGGTGCAATAAATAAACATAGATTAGAGATAACTATAGATTTATTATATTAAACATAGTAGGGTAGGATATAATCGAGTAGTATATAAGTAAGAATAAGTAATAATTATAAGTAGAATAACTACGAATTAATAGTAGGTGTGGTCGAGGGAGACCCGAGCTCCCATGCTTTCGATACAAATCTTCCAGCGGCGCGGAAGCGAATAAATGCGGGAACGAAAATAGTCCGGGGATAGCTCGGAAATAAATTTCAAGAACTGGTCGCGAATGGCAGCGGCGCTACTGTCACTAGGACGATTACGGGAATGATAGGCGGAAAAATCGCGGAAGATGGAAAAATCGCAAGGGGAGAGATCGGGGGAGTGAGGGGGATGGGGCAACAACTCCACCCCTGCTTCACGATAGCAGAAACGGGCAATGGCGGACATGTGAGGCCCGGACATGTCCTGCAACAGCTTTGGTGGAGTGCTTCCGGGATTCTGAAGGTAATAAGACCGCAAGGCCTCCTGGAAAAGTTCGGCATGAACTTTCCCAGTGACAGTGGTCCCGGGTTCCGGGAAATGGCACAGGAGAATCCCGGAGGCACTCCACCAAAGGCTGACCTGCAGGCGGATGACGGGGGCGCTAGGTGGGAGAGGGGGGCTCGAGCTGGAGGCCCAGTGGTCGTTCCCGGGGCGGGTGCCGTACAACAACCACCTCTCATCGCAGGTTATTAGCTCGTCTAGGAAAACGCGGTCGTCTTCCTCCTCTACAACTGAGCTGCGCAGGTAGAGCTCAATGCATACCTCCAGACGACGGGCCCGATCCCCGCCGTCCGGAGTGTAGACAAATCCGATAGACCGCCTTTTGCGGTATCCCATTCCGCGCAAACGGTCGGATAGGGTAGTTTGACTGGCTCCCATCATGTCCGAGAGCTGGGCGAGGGATATGCGGGGCGACTGCTTCACGACGGACAGCAAAAAACTGTCGTCGAGTGGCAGGGCAGGGCGGCCGCTCCGGGGGAGATCGAACATCTCGGTTCGCCCTGCTGCAAACTGCCCATAGAGCTTGTAAACCCCGGAGCGTGAGATGATGGGGCCGTACGCGGCAGTAATCTGTGAGAGGGCGGCGGCGGGGGGAACTCCGGAGGAAAAAAGAAGGTGGAGAAAACTCCGCTTTTGGGCCCATGTGAAATCGGGAATCTGCAGAAGTAAAGAAAAGAAAAGAAGTTAGTATATTTATAGTATATTTAGTTTAGGGTGGATATTACTTATATATTTACCCGGCGCCTCCCCGAGCTCGAAGAAGTTCCCGCGACGGGTTGCATGGTGACGGGTGTAGAGAGAAAGACGAGGAGCTGAAAATGAAAACGAAGATGAAAAAGAAAATATTATTATTAAATCATAGTAATATGAGTAAAGGGGTAGAAAAAGAGGAGGAAGCATTACAGAAAAGGGGCGCGATGACCTGGCGGACGATGCGAAACGAAGAGAGGTGGTGACCTGCAAAAGAAAAAAGAAATTAGGGAAAATTTATCAAAAGGTGGAGAAACGAGAAATTAGAAAAGATTGTATTAAATTAACCGTAATACCGATGAGAGAAGGTGGTTGCCGGCGGAGAACTATATAATATTATATTATAGGTGTGGCCTGAAAAAGAAAAAGAAAATTAGTAGGAGCTATTTTGGGAAACGGGTGGCGAGAAAGAAAATGCGTTGAGTAACTACGGTAATACGTTGAGGTGGGGCTCCGAAACAGAGAGTGTAGAGATGAGCGAGCTGTAAAAGAAAAGGTAAATTAGTAAGGCGTCGAGAGAAAGAAGGTACAAAAGTAGTAAAAAGGATATTATTTAGTGTAAAAATGAGTATTATTGGTAAAAGCGCTGAAAAGGGTCAATTACATTAAATAAAGAAGAGAGCAGTAAGAATAGGGGAGGATGTGTAAGTAATACCGAATAGGTAATGCGAGGCACAGACGATAGATAAGCAATGCAGGTTGTATAGTAAAAGATAGGAAGAAGCGATGGACCGTACCTAGGAGCAAAGAGGTAGATGCGTGTAAGAAGAAATAGGAGAGTTAACATAGCATAGGTGTATAGACGATTATGGGTATGAGTGTGCGAGTGTACGGAATTGGATAAGCGGTGTAAGCAAGGTATGAAGAAACAGAGGATTGTACCGTCAACAAGCAAAGAAATGTATGTAGAAAAAGGTTATACGTTTGGAATGTGTATCTTAGAGCGGCAGTGTGTACAAGGACAGGCCTCGAGTGTAAACTGGACGTGGCCTCGGGATGGTGTTTACCACCTCGAGGTAACGTACCGGTGGAGGTCGTCCAGGAATAGCGTTACAAATTCAAATAAGAGTTGCTACGTGTAAACCGACTGATAGTGGTGGGAAAAGACGAGGTGAAGGGGGAGGCCCGGCTAGCAACCGACGACGGTCGTGTGGGAAGGGCACTCAGAAGGTGTAGAGAATTGGTTGAGGATAGACGTGAGCGGAATATAAAAAGTAGAGTAGCGTAATAATAATTAATACGGATTTAGTTTAGTTGCGTGTGGTGTAGGGTCTTTTCATTTAATTTCATTTAATTATTAATTCAATTATTTTTTGTAAATTGTTTATTGGTGATGGGTGTAAATGTGAGTTCGTATTGTTAGGGGGATATTTTTATTTTCGGTGGTTTCACCTTCAATGATCGTGAAGAGGATCCAGAAGGATTTAAATTAGTTAGGAGGGAAGAGAATACTTTCAGTTTTTGAAAGAGGCGGCCGGGTCTACAAACCTGTTCACCGTCTTTCGAACGGAAAGTCCGTGGATATTTCTATATTCTCACATACCGAAAGTAGGACAGGGAGTTATTGGGCGTGGATCGACCGAATAATCCGTGGACTACTTTTGAGGTAGATTTTGAGTCGGTTTAAACGGGCGGGCTCCGACCGGAAAGTTCGTGGACTTCTCGCGTGGAATTGCCTTCGTGAGAAGTGCAGGAACTTTGTGGGCGAATTTCGACCGGTAAATTCGTGGAACCCTTCAAAGGGCGTGTAACGTGCCCTAGAGGGGTTTTTGCGGCTTTTGCTGATAGGGGTTTTCGCTTGGCTGGACTCCAGGGCCCGTTGGTGTATTTAGTGGTTAAATTAGTAGGAAATTAAAACCTGCACTTATTTGCCGTAGCACGTACCTGCGAGCTACGGAAAATTCGTGGACAATTAAAAAAGTTAAAGTTCGAGTGGTCGAGAAAATTTTAGTTTTATTAAAATAATATACGAAGTTTCCGGGCGAGGATCGCCAGAAAAGTCGGTGGACGGATTTGTGTGAGACGGGTACTGGTGAGTCCACGGAATTACTGTGCGAGAGCCGGGCGTGATTTGTGTGGTCTAACCGGTCTAGGGAGTTCTCGGGCGGGTACCGTTCGGAAAGTCTGTGGACGTTCGTTGCTGGAATTAGAGCAAGGGGATACGCGTTCTTTCTGGGCGAGGCTCGCGCGTGAATTTCGTGGATGAGCGGTTCCGATAGTAGCGAGTAAGTGCTAGTAAACTGCGGCGAGTAGGAGAGCGAGAGAGAGTGATCAGTGAGCATTGCGTGCGTAGTAGGTGTATAAGTGTATATTGTGAGTGGTGAAAACCAATAAAACTGGGAAATTGTTGTTAAAAAAAAAAAGGTTAGGTTAGGTTAGGTTAGGTTAGGTTAGGTTAGGTTAGGTTAGGTTAGGTTAGGTTAGGTTAGGTTAGGTTAGGTTAGGTTAGGTTAGGTTAGGTTAGGTTAGGTTAGGTTAGGTTAGGTTAGGTTAGGTTAGGTTAGGTTAGGTTAGGTTAGGTTAGGTTAGGTTAGGTTAGGTTAGGTTAGGTTAGGTTAGGTTAGGTTAGGTTAGGTTAGGTTAGGTTAGGTTAGGTTAGGTTAGGTTAGGTTAGGTTAGGTTAGGTTAGGTTAGGTTAGGTTAGGTTAGGTTAGGTTAGGTTAGGTTAGGTTAGGTTAGGTTAGGTTAGGTTAGGTTAGGTTAGGTTAGGTTAGGTTAGGTTAGGTTAGGTTAGGTTAGGTTAGGTTAGGTTAGGTTAGGTTAGGTTAGGTTAGGTTAGGTTAGGTTAGGTTAGGTTAGGTTAGGTTAGGTTAGGTTAGGTTAGGTTAGGTTAGGTTAGGTTAGGTTAGGTTAGGTTAGGTTAGGTTAGGTTAGGTTAGGTTAGGTTAGGTTAGGTTAGGTTAGGTTAGGTTAGGTTAGGTTAGGTTAGGTTAGGTTAGGTTAGGTTAGGTTAGGTTAGGTTAGGTTAGGTTAGGTTAGGTTAGGTTAGGTTAGGTTAGGTTAGGTTAGGTTAGGTTAGGTTAGGTTAGGTTAGGTTAGGTTAGGTTAGGTTAGGTTAGGTTAGGTTAGGTTAGGTTAGGTTAGGTTAGGTTAGGTTAGGTTAGGTTAGGTTAGGTTAGGTTAGGTTAGGTTAGGTTAGGTTAGGTTAGGTTAGGTTAGGTTAGGTTAGGTTAGGTTAGGTTAGGTTAGGTTAGGTTAGGTTAGGTTAGGTTAGGTTAGGTTAGGTTAGGTTAGGTTAGGTTAGGTTAGGTTAGGTTAGGTTAGGTTAGGTTAGGTTAGGTTAGGTTAGGTTAGGTTAGGTTAGGTTAGGTTAGGTTAGGTTAGGTTAGGTTAGGTTAGGTTAGGTTAGGTTAGGTTAGGTTAGGTTAGGTTAGGTTAGGTTAGGTTAGGTTAGGTTAGGTTAGGTTAGGTTAGGTTAGGTTAGGTTAGGTTAGGTTAGGTTAGGTTAGGTTAGGTTAGGTTAGGTTAGGTTAGGTTAGGTTAGGTTAGGTTAGGTTAGGTTAGGTTAGGTTAGGTTAGGTTAGGTTAGGTTAGGTTAGGTTAGGTTAGGTTAGGTTAGGTTAGGTTAGGTTAGGTTAGGTTAGGTTAGGTTAGGTTAGGTTAGGTTAGGTTAGGTTAGGTTAGGTTAGGTTAGGTTAGGTTAGGTTAGGTTAGGTTAGGTTAGGTTAGGTTAGGTTAGGTTAGGTTAGGTTAGGTTAGGTTAGGTTAGGTTAGGTTAGGTTAGGTTAGGTTAGGTTAGGTTAGGTTAGGTTAGGTTAGGTTAGGTTAGGTTAGGTTAGGTTAGGTTAGGTTAGGTTAGGTTAGGTTAGGTTAGGTTAGGTTAGGTTAGGTTAGGTTAGGTTAGGTTAGGTTAGGTTAGGTTAGGTTAGGTTAGGTTAGGTTAGGTTAGGTTAGGTTAGGTTAGGTTAGGTTAGGTTAGGTTAGGTTAGGTTAGGTTAGGTTAGGTTAGGTTAGGTTAGGTTAGGTTAGGTTAGGTTAGGTTAGGTTAGGTTAGGTTAGGTTAGGTTAGGTTAGGTTAGGTTAGGTTAGGTTAGGTTAGGTTAGGTTAGGTTAGGTTAGGTTAGGTTAGGTTAGGTTAGGTTAGGTTAGGTTAGGTTAGGTTAGGTTAGGTTAGGTTAGGTTAGGTTAGGTTAGGTTAGGTTAGGTTAGGTTAGGTTAGGTTAGGTTAGGTTAGGTTAGGTTAGGTTAGGTTAGGTTAGGTTAGGTTAGGTTAGGTTAGGTTAGGTTAGGTTAGGTTAGGTTAGGTTAGGTTAGGTTAGGTTAGGTTAGGTTAGGTTAGGTTAGGTTAGGTTAGGTTAGGTTAGGTTAGGTTAGGTTAGGTTAGGTTAGGTTAGGTTAGGTTGGGTCCCGAGGTCATGTGGCGCTGACAATGCTGACTCTGAACCATTGTCGGTTTCGTCCTCTCTATTTGAGGGGGTCACATGGCTAAAATCCTCTCACTCCGCCTCCTCGTGGTGGACCTGGGCACCCGCTGCGGCGGGTGGCGAATGGAGTGAGGGGTACCGGGGTGTGGGGGTCGGGCGACCGGCCGGGGTGCTGTGGCGGAAATGGAGCCGGATCACGGGATGTTGGGGCTCCGTGTACCGGCACGGAGCGCCCTTTTGGTGTGCGTGTCGCGAGGGCACGCACACATTTTAGATCCGGAATCCCCCCGTCACAGCTGCGTCCAGTAGGTCGCCGGGCGTGTCGGGTAACGGCACGCTCGCCTGGTCCAGTAGCCCGACTGCCCCCCGATGGGGGAGTGGCGATCCCGAGCGGGACTCGGACGCCACGTTAGGGAAGTGGACTCGGCGGGCCGAGTCCATTCGCGGGGGTGGGTCGCTTAGCGACATAAGGGATGGGGGCGCTTTCCCGGGGCGCCATTTGGGGAGAGGCGCCTAAGGGCGCCTAGGGGATGTGGGCGCGGCTGGACCGTGCCCAGTAGAGGGGACTTTGGGGCTCACGCGGTGTAGCCTGGACACGGCAAACACCGTGCAACTCTCCAGGGTACTGCACCGCGTGCGCCCCGAACTCGGGGGGAGGGTGTGGGGCCCGCGTGGGCTGCCCGGACACGGCAAACACCGTGCAACTCTCCGGGGCACAGCACGCGCGGCACCCCTATCCAACGGGGGGTAGGGGGACACGGTAGGCTGCCGCGCCCACGGTGTCACCCGACACCGTGCTCGCGGCGTAGGAACTGCCGTGATCCCCCATTACGGGAAGTCGTGACCGCGTAAACGCGGTCACCAAGACGGATAGGCGCCATCTCTGATGGGCCATCCGCGGGATAGTGGCCGCCCCTTCTGGTCGGCCACAAACGGGGAGTACCCCTCCTCCCACGATTCAGGGGAATCGCCGGAGGGGGGCTGGATGGTGGTGCCGGGAACACTACATCCACGGGAAGGGGGCCGACCCCCGGAGCGTGCGCTATGCGTTTCCTCCGAGGGGTCGGCCTTACCTTTTAAGGGTGGGGTGTGAAAGAGGCTGCGCCCTTCTGGCGCAGTCCAAACGGGGATACCCCTCCTTCCACGATCGGGGACGCCCGATCGCCGGAGGAGGGCAGTGAGGGTGGAGGTACCGGGTACCTCCTGGACTCACGGGAAGGGGGCTCGCCCCGGGGGTGTGCGAATGCACCCCTCCGAGGGGGGGGCCTTACCGCGAGCGGAGACCCTTTTGCCCGCACCGACCGGGGAGAGCGACAGGCGATCGCGCCCTGGCACGGACGGACAACGGGGTCTCCGGGGGGCACCGGGGGGTTGGTTCTGGAAACCGCCTCCCATCGGGTGCCCCCAGGGGGGGGGGAAACGTAGCCGCCGCCGCTACGGTTCCCACGAGAGGGGTTAAACGTTGGGGGAGCTTCACTCCCCCATCGGGGTGGTCTCTGTAAAGACAGCGGGGGTGCCGGTTGTATGCTCGCGCGATCCCGGCACCCTCGCGTTATATGTCTAGGGGCGGCCGTGGGGTTTTAGTCGGTGCGAGTCCGACATTGGCCTCCCTCATTGCCAGTAATGGGGGGGGTTATCCATAAGGGATTTCCCCAACGAAAAAAAAAAAAAAAAAAAAAAAAAAAAAAAAAAAAAAAAAAGGTTAGGTTAGGTTAGGTTAGGTTAGGTTAGGTTAGGTTAGGTTAGGTTAGGTTAGGTTAGGTTAGGTTAGGTTAGGTTAGGTTAGGTTAGGTTAGGTTAGGTTAGGTTAGGTTAGGTTAGGTTAGGTTAGGTTAGGTTAGGTTAGGTTAGGTTAGGTTAGGTTAGGTTAGGTTAGGTTAGGTTAGGTTAGGTTAGGTTAGGTTAGGTTATGTAGCTACTAGGGTACAGACACCGAGGTTTTAGGTTTGATTACTCGAGAGATTTCAGTTGAGGACTTAGTAAATTAGAGTTTTTGTTTAAGTACATAATAGATAATTACGATAGTGGTGATTAGTTATCATTAAAATAGTGACGCTGTGCCGTTAATGGGGGGTCTTGTTGTAGTATTTTAGCAGCTATCCGCTGTGCGGGGATAATAGTTAGTGTTTAACGAGTGGAGTGTTTAAAACAGTTAGTTATAACAGCAGGGAGTGCTTTTCAGTAGTGGCCGACGGCAGAATTCGTTTTCGCGCGATAAGTTTCCGGACTCGCTTGCCGACGGCGGAAATTGAGTTCGCGCGGAAAGTTTTCGGACTCGCGCCAAAAGTTTTCGGACTAGCGAATAGAAAGAGAGCGTAGATTTCGAAGACAAAGATAGACTCTAGTGCGCACCCTTAAGGCTGCACACTAGTAGTTCGATAGAAAGAGAGCTAGCGGGCCTTGTCCATCTTATGGGTAACTTCGGCTAGAGTCAGTTTGTAGTAGAATAAAGTAACAAGCGCACCGCAGGGGGTCCCCCGCTATTGTTCCTCGGAATTGGTTTGTGGGTGGAGTGCCGGGTAACCTGGTGAAAAGTCATTTTGTTTGCCGACGGGAAATTTTGGGGCGAAAAGTTTCCGGACCGCGGTTTGGCGCGGAAAGTTTTCGGACAGCCGACGGGAAAACTCCGCGCTATAAGTTTCCGGACGGCAGTACGAATAAACGTATTAGAGTTAGGTCTTAATTAAATAGTGTTAGCGGATAGGTTTAAGTGCGTAGCGAAATAGGATTAAAATAATATTAAGATTATATGCGATTCGTTAAAATTTAGTGTGTAAATTGTTGCTTGCGTGGCTAGAGAGAGAGAGAGACAGTTGCGGGTTACGGTTAATTTAATTTAATAAAGAGGAAAATCTTCGAAAGGAAACCTGATCGTTTACAGTTTTCTTAGTGTCCTGGGGAATCCTTGGGTAACCTGGGAGAGAATCACGAACCTGAAAATAGAAAAAGAATAAATTAGTAAATAGAGTTTCACAAATGAGTCGTTACCGATATTAAGTAAACACGTTAACATGAGTACTACGGCAGATCAGGAAAATTTCGCGACTCCTAGTGGTTCTCCTATTAGGAGGAAATTAGTAATGTCGCAGGGTGGGAGGCAGAAAAAGGGAAAGAGAAAAGCGGATGGAGGGTACACGAGTGAGTCAACAGATTCGGAAATAGGAAAAGGGATAAGAGGAGTGCGTCCTTTGGTAACAAAAAAAAAGAGTAGGCACGATTCGGGCGAGAAAACGGTCCCCCTGAATATCGGAAACGAGGTAGATTCGAATAAGAATTCGGAACTAGAAATCGAAACGGTAGACTTAGAAACAAAGGGGGAAGAAAAAGAGATAAAAGAGATGGTTAACGACCTCGCGAAGACCATAAAAAAGGTGAAAGAATATTCAGCTGGGATCAAAAAAACTCTCTGGGAAGTAGAGAAGAGTACCGAGGGGGAGGAATGGGTCACCCACGTAAGAAAGGAGGTCCAGGCTATGGAGAGACACGCACACCATGCTGTGACGGCGTCTAATTGCTTGCTATATTTTGTACAGAATATCGAAATGCGAGAAATGCTAGGCTTTCAAAATAAAGAAACGCAGTGCTCACCGGGCTTTATTAGGAGGTCAGCGGCCGCGGAAAAAGCGAGAGAGATAGAGAGTAGGAATTCTAAGGCAGAAGGAAGCAGGACAGGGGAGTCTAAGGGGAAAAATATTAGCAGAAAGAATTTAGCTAGGAAGAAAGAAACGATAGTAGATAGGACGGGGGCAGAAGAAGAAGAAGACGACGAGGACGCGAACCTGGCGAGCGGGGAAGAGGAGGCTCGAGAAGGAAACGATGAGGATGGGTGGACAATGGGAAAAGCTGAAAAGAGGAAACAAATTGCGATCGAGAAAAGGAAAGAAAAGGAGATTAGGAAAAAAAGATTAGAGGAGGAAGAAAATAGGAAGAAAGAAGAAGACAGGATCAAAAGAATTAGGAAACCCCCCCCACCTCCCAAATCGGAGGCTATAATAGTCAAAGCGACAGCAGAAAGAACATACGCGGACATAATAAAGAAACTAAAGGACGAGGCATCGGACAAATTAAGGGGAGTCCAGACGGTTAGACGTTCCAGAGGAGGGGACTTGATAATCGAACTTCAAAAAGAGTCAAATCCTATGGCATTGGAAAACACGGTCAGAGTAGCATTAGGCCCCGAAACAACGGTTAGAAAACTCACTCCGAAAATAACTCTCGAAATTAGCGAGATAGAGCCTACGCTGAACAAAGAAGAAATTAGACGAGAAATCGCGCTGAGCGCGGACATAGGCGAATCGCTTGCCGCGGAAATCGAGGTCAGGGCACTGAAATTTGGTTACGGAGGGAATAAAACGGCGATAGTCGCAGTTCCGGTGGAGGTCGCGGACAAGCTGGGTGAGGGGAACAAAATTAAGATTGGCTTCACTATATGCAAAATGAGGAGGGCGGTGAACATTGTAAGGTGCTACCGATGCCACGCGTTTGGTCACATGGCGTACTCCTGCCCAGAGAAATTCGAAGGTAGAGAATTGTGCAGAAGATGTGGCACAGTAGGACACCACATAAACGGATGCATAGCAACAAGGTGTTGCGTGCTGTGCACCAGATTGAACATCCCAGCGGCGAGGGCGGAACACGTGGCCGGAGCCGCAAACTGCCCTCAATACAAAAAATATTTAGCGGAGGCGAACAGCAGAGTTTTTAAGTAGAATTCAATCTAAAAATTTTGCAAATCAATCTTAATCATTGTAGAAGCGCACAACATCTCCTGGCCCAGACGGCGGTGGAGTTGGAAGTCGACGTGGTCCTAATCGCGGACCCGCTCTTCAACCCCGGGCCATGGATTTTTGGCAAGGACAACAGGACGGCAATTTGGGTCACCAAATTCAACGGTCTCGCGAGATACGAGAATGCGGACAAACAGGAAGACGACTTCACCGCCGTCGAGCTGGGAGAGTTCACCGTGGTGAGTATCTACTTATCACCCAGCTTGTCAACAAATGAGTTCGCAGGCAGATTGGAAAGAGTCGCAAATTACATGAAAGAAAGGAAAAAGGAAGGAAAGAAATTAATAATAGGAGGCGATTTCAACGCTCAAGCGGCAGCATGGGGCTCCAAACTAACAAACGAAAGAGGGAGAATCGTTCTGGAGGAATTTTGGAAGATTGGAATCCATCCAATCAAACCGAGTGGAGGACCCACATTTATCCACGGAGCGAGATCGTCAAGTATAGACTTTCTGGCGATACCTTCCTTAAATAATTTTTCGGCAATTTCACAGGTTTTAGAAACAGAAACGGATTCAGACCACAGATACATTTTAACAAACATCGAGATGGAGTACAGTATTCCGAAGAAAGTAACGTTTAAACCCAAATGGATAACTACACAGGATACAATGGAAAAAGCTAAAACCGAATTCGCCAGGAAAATCGATCAAGAAAATCTGGGACAGCTGGGAACATACGGTAAGAACGAAGAAGAAAAGTTTCTATCTCTTTTAAACTCTGTTTTAGATAAGAGCCTGGCCAAAGCAAAAACCAATGAACACGCAGACAGAAAAATTAATTCATGGTGGAAAAACGAGCTAACGACTCTGCGTAATACAGCTAGGAAATTGAAAAGGAAAATCCAGAGAGAAAGAGGAAAAATTAAGAGGAAAGGCAAAAGTACCGAAGAATTGGAGATCCTTGAAATTCTTTATAAATCCACCATTAAGGAACTGAGAACGAATATCACCAAGGCCAAAACAGAAAAGTGGAAAGAGTTCTGCGATGAGATAAACAAGGACGTATGGGGGAAACCGTACAAAAATATTATGGGCAAGGTAAAGTCGACAACACCCCCAGCAACCTTGTCGAAGGATTTCTTGGACAAGGTCCTGAGGGGACTTTTCCCTAGGAGGCCGGCTGACGGCAGAATCGAACTAGGAGAAGCCCAGGCGCAGATAGAGACTAGAGCAGAAACAAGTGACCCAGCTGTCCCAGAGGTTTCAGAGGAAGAAATTAGAAGAGCAGCCAGTAAGATAGCAGCCAAGAAGGCAGCAGGACTGGACGGGGTTTCTCCAGGAATTATCAAAGAGTTTGCACTCCGAAGACCTGATGCGTTCGCGGCGCTTTTCTCCGGGATATTAAGAAGAGGGAAAATTCCAGAGAAATGGAAATGCGCCAGAACAGTGCTCCTGAGGAAGCCTGGAAAGGATCCTACCCTCATTTCCGCCTTCAGGCCGATATGCATAATCGACGCTATATCAAAACTCTTCGAACATGTTTTGAAAGAGAGGTTCGCCGAGGTAATGGGAGAAAATCCGTTCGAACCAAACCAATATGGCTTCGCAAAAGGAAGGTCCACAACGCATGCTATGTGGGAAGTCAATAAGAAAATTAAAAGCTGTATAAATAGACAGAGGTACTCCGTCATGATAGCGTTAGACGTAAAAAACGCGTTTAATACGCTAAGATGGGAACAGATCCAGAGGGAGCTGGAAAAAAGAGGAGTCCCAGATTATCTGCGGAGAATCACTTCGGACTATTTTACTAATAGGAAAATCTTTTGCAGCACAGTGGGTTACGAGGCGACCCTTGAAGCGGAAATGGGGGTCCCACAGGGCTCGGTGCTCGGTCCCTTATTCTGGAACCTGGTCTACGACGGACTCCTTCGGAAGACATGGCCCAGAGGATGCCAAGTAATAGCATTCGCGGATGACATTCTGATTCTGGTGGAAAGCAGCAGGCTCCAAAATCTGAAGGAAAGGGCGGAAGAAGCCATAAAGGAGATAGGAAAGTGGCTGAAAGATGCCGGCCTCGAGTTAGCTCTCCAGAAAACGGAGGCTATGTTTACGAATAGGAAAAGGATTCCTGACGACTTCTTTTTCAGATCCGACGGCGTGGATATCAGACCTTCGCAGACGCTGAGGTACCTCGGGGTCGAATTTGACCACAGAGGTCAATTCAGGAAGCACGTCCAGGGAACAACTGACAAGGGAATCAGGACGATGGCAGCTCTATCAAGCCTCATGGGAAATCAGGGCGGACTGAGAAACGATGCGAGGCGTCTGTACTATATGGTGCTAGAAGCAATAGTATTGTACGGGGCGCCGATCTGGGCCGAGGCGGCCACGATAGAAGCAAATTGGAGAATTCTGAGAAGTACACAGAGGCTCGGACTGGCCAGAGTCGCCTCGGCCTACAGAACGGTACCTATGGAGACCCTTGCCGTCCTTACCGGAGTTGTTCCCTGGAACATAAAAATTAAAGAGAGAAGGATCCTTTTCGAATGGGAAGCAGCGCTTGAAGCCAGAACAGAACACAGCGAGGTAAACAGGCCACGAAGGAACGCAGCCAGGCGAGTTCCAGAAGGGGCATACAGGGACGACCCTCCAGAAGTCCTGGAGCTCAGGGACCTGTATGAAAATCCACTGGATCAGGCATACATCCCTGAAATAGAGGAATTCAATGCAACAAGAGACCCTGAAGAACCGGCCGAAGTAAGGAAGAGAGCAATGAGGAGATGGCTCAAAAAGAAGGCTGCAGATAGATCGCTCGTACAATGGCAAGAGGAGTGGGCGAGCGCATCAGTTGGGAGGTGGACGTACCAGCTGATTCCCAATATAACGGAATGGATCAACAGAAAGCATGGGAGCCTAAACTTCTATATCACCCAAGCGCTCACGGGTCACGGAGTGTTTAATAAATTCAGAAGGAAAATAGGTAAGGCAGAGAACAGCAGCTGCTGGTTCCACCCCGATACGGAGGACTCGCCAGAACACACGCTGTTCCACTGCCAGAGATGGGAGGAGCAAAGGACAGTGCTACTGGAGGAATTAAACATCTCATCAGGGGGCCTCCGACCAGGAGTCCTGATGGAGAAGATTCTGGAGCAGGAAAGATGCTGGAATAGCTTCTCTAAATTCTGCACAGAAATATTGAAGGAAAAAGAGGAAGAGGAAAGAAGGAGGATCAGGGAGGAAAGAGAGGAAGCACATGATAATGATTTGTCTTTTCTTTCTGTTTGATTTAGGCTTCAGAGGGGAAACGAGCTGAGGAAAAAGGAAGGCGGAGCGGTAGAAGGGACCAAGGGAGTAAGGATGGAGCATGACTGCAGCAGTCCGACGAGGACAATCTCGAGGGCCCGCTGACCAAAGGACTGCGAAAGGCTCGCTGAGCGGAACCGGTCCTGGAATTCAACACCCCACGATATCGTCCAAGGCTGCTGATGCAGGGATAACTCAACCTTCCAAAGGACCCTCTACTGAAATACAGGGACGAGATGAGCAAGGGAGGACTAACAAAATTGTAAAATACTAAAGTTTGTTAAAAGCTCCTCTAAAGTAAAACAATAGGACTGTACATAGATAAAATTCGAGTCTCTCTCTAGCCAAGTAGTTAGTAATTTGATTATATTAAATAAGTAATTATATTAAGATAGTAATAAGTGAAAGGGTGAGAAATTACAGATGCGAACCTATTCGTTTCTACAATTCGATAGTTTATATAAAGTAAATGCGTATAGTATATAGATTCGAGCGAAATTGTTATCGACAATAATTAGAGAACGTGTTACCTGATGTATCGACAAAAGGTAAATCGGGTTCTGAATTAGCGAAATATGATGGTTCGGTTGCCAAAAGTAAGGAGCAAACACGTGGCGAACTAGGAAAATAAAGATGGCGGAGAAGGAATTCGAGCATTATTGCGTTGAACATTTTTGCAAATATCACGGCTCTTAGAAAGAAATAGGCTAAATCATTTCAGCAGTAGGAGTTTTTTGCAAACCCTGATAACCTATCGAGGTTGAATATTAGAATTTCGAGCTGGTTCAGCTGAAAATTTTGGAGAGCAAAAAACGGAAAAATAATCGGTACAGGTTGTAGAGAATTAGAAATAAAGGGTTTTATGTCAAATAAACATTGACATAAAATTCAGTAATAGAAGTAAGAAATTAGATTTTCGTAAAATATGAGAGAGAGAAAGTTAGATGCGTGCCATGCGCACGTAACAAGGAGGAAACGTACAATAATCGTGCGAAAAAAAGAGGAAAAGTTTGAAAATATACGCAGTATAAAACGTAGATCTCGGAAAAATAGTAACTTTATGTCAGATAAACTCTGTCATAAAGTTATTAACAAAAGAGTGAACGATGATTTTCGTATTGAACGCGAGAGAGAAACATGTATATGCGTATTAGGCGAATGACAAGGAGGTCCCGGAATTTCATCGTTTTAACGAAGAAAAGCCGGGCACGACCATTAGAGAGAAACGCCGAGTTGAATCGCGAACGAAAATTCGAGATTAAAAGACCTGTAGAGTTCACTATGCGTAGAAATTTGACACACGTATAGGAGTAATAAGTTCACATGTAGTCACTAATTTTTTAGGATCGAGAGACCCCTATAGAGGCTACAATGTTAATTTGAAAATTGTGAGTCCTTTGTGGAACTAAAATATAAGTATAAGCACGGTTAGAGCTTAGAATTAGCGAATAGATTATCGACAATCTTTAGAGAGTAGGTATACTACTGCATCGACATTAGGTATTTCCTGCATGGAAAAGGTAATCGAAGAGCATAGGGTTGCCAATAGTTAGGCGCGACACGAAGTGTAAATTAATATAGCGAAGCATATTGATAAGATTAGCGCGCTCCTCACCGGGCAATAGTATAAAAATGCACCGATGCAGGGAAATCCTCTCAAATATCGGAAAGGATTTAGGTCTGATGTAAGACTAATTTCATGTAAACGGGGAAGATGTCACGGAGACGGGTTGGATGACCGCGAGTTCGTACTGTAATATACACTTACTATATATGTATATCCTATAGAGCTCCAACCCGTTCCGAAGGAGATCTTTACCCGTAAAATTAGTCACCATCAAAAAACTTTAGATTTGAAGCGACTTTTTAGATCAACAGCTAGAAGGTTAAGAAACAACAGCAGGCCGACCTCGGAAAGTCACAGGGGAGTTTTTAGTAAAGTGAGCTAAAAACTCACAATAAAATTGATAAACGCGGCAGGAGAAAGGTCGCGGCTTACAAAGGGAGGGCAACTGAAATTTTTAAAAAGGATGTAAAGAGGGGATACGGTAAGCCGTTGGCTTTACCGAACAACCCCACGACCTCAGAGCGGTTTAGTAGCTACTAGGGTACAGACACCGAGGTTTTAGGTTTGATTACTCGAGAGATTTCAGTTGAGGACTTAGTAAATTAGAGTTTTTGTTTAAGTACATAATAGATAATTACGATAGTGGTGATTAGTTATCATTAAAATAGTGACGCTGTGCCGTTAATGGGGGGTCTTGTTGTAGTATTTTAGCAGCTATCCGCTGTGCGGGGATAATAGTTAGTGTTTAACGAGTGGAGTGTTTAAAACAGTTAGTTATAACAGCAGGGAGTGCTTTTCAGTAGTGGCCGACGGCAGAATTCGTTTTCGCGCGATAAGTTTCCGGACTCGCTTGCCGACGGCGGAAATTGAGTTCGCGCGGAAAGTTTTCGGACTCGCGCCAAAAGTTTTCGGACTAGCGAATAGAAAGAGAGCGTAGATTTCGAAGACAAAGATAGACTCTAGTGCGCACCCTTAAGGCTGCACACTAGTAGTTCGATAGAAAGAGAGCTAGCGGGCCTTGTCCATCTTATGGGTAACTTCGGCTAGAGTCAGTTTGTAGTAGAATAAAGTAACAAGCGCACCGCAGGGGGTCCCCCGCTATTGTTCCTCGGAATTGGTTTGTGGGTGGAGTGCCGGGTAACCTGGTGAAAAGTCATTTTGTTTGCCGACGGGAAATTTTGGGGCGAAAAGTTTCCGGACCGCGGTTTGGCGCGGAAAGTTTTCGGACAGCCGACGGGAAAACTCCGCGCTATAAGTTTCCGGACGGCAGTACGAATAAACGTATTAGAGTTAGGTCTTAATTAAATAGTGTTAGCGGATAGGTTTAAGTGCGTAGCGAAATAGGATTAAAATAATATTAAGATTATATGCGATTCGTTAAAATTTAGTGTGTAAATTGTTGCTTGCGTGGCTAGAGAGAGAGAGAGACAGTTGCGGGTTACGGTTAATTTAATTTAATAAAGAGGAAAATCTTCGAAAGGTTAGGTTAGGTTAGGTTAGGTTAGGTTAGGTTAGGTTAGGTTAGGTTAGGTTAGGTTAGGTTAGGTTAGGTTAGGTTAGGTTAGGTTAGGTTAGGTTAGGTTAGGTTAGGTTAGGTTAGGTTAGGTTAGGTTAGGTTAGGTTAGGTTAGGTTAGGTTAGGTTAGGTTAGGTTAGGTTAGGTTCCAGAAGGTATCAAGGGAGGAATTACTCTTGGCAAACAAGGAGCTTAAAACAGGCAAGGCAGCAGGACCTGATGGGATTCCACCTGAAGCTATCAAGGCCATGATCATACAGAGACCTGGGTGCTTCGTGGCTTTGTTTAATGGAATATTAACGCACGGTATTCCGGACCAGTGGAAGAAGGCCAGAGTAATTCTTCTAAGGAAACAAGGTAAGGACCCTGCTACTCCCTCTGCTTACAGGCCTATATGCATTATAGATTCGGCAGCCAAGCTCCTGGAGTACGTCCTGAAGGCCAGGTTTCTGGATTTCCTGGGACCAAACCCCTTCAGTCCGCAACAATTTGGATTCCGTAAAGGGAAATCCACGACTCATGCTATGGAACAACTACAGAGTCAACTAGAGGAGGCATCCAAGCACTTTAGGTATGCAGCGATAGCGGCACTGGATGTGAAGAACGCCTTTAACTCGCTCAAATGGGAGAAAATCGTGGAAGAAATGCAGGACAGAAAGATGCCTAGGTATCTTATTAGGCTGGTCAAGGACTACTTCAGGAGCAGAGAAGTAGAATACCGATCTGTGGAAGGCCAGGTAGGTCTGGTGATGCAGAGGGGGGTCCCGCAGGGTTCTGTTTTAGGGCCGCTTCTGTGGAATTTGGTATATGACGGACTTCTGAGGAAGAAACTGCCTCCGCTGTGTGCCATGATAGCATTTGCTGACGACATTTTAATCATTGTACAAGCCTTTAATTTGGAGAAGATGAGGAAGAACCTGGAAGAAATCATCAGTGCAACAAGGAGTTGGCTTGATGGTGCTGGGTTGGAGCTTGCGGAGCAGAAAACCGAACTGATGATGGGCAACAGGAAAAGGCTACCGGAGGGGTTCTGCGTGAGAGTCGGATCCTCTGAGATAAAACCAGCAAAGACTCTTAAGTATCTTGGTATTACTTTCGATAACCAAAAAATTTTTACTAGCCATATAGAAATAGTTACCAACAAAGCCATCAAAGTGATGTCAGCGCTCAGCAACCTCATGAGGAATAATATGAAAACCTCGCAAAAAGCAAGGAGATTATACTACATGACAACGGAATCCATTGTGCTATATGGAGCCCCGATATGGAGTGACAGTGCGGACAAGATCTACACCAAAAATGCACTGAGAAGGACCCAAAGACTGGGTTTGGCCAGGGTGGTATCGGCCTATAAAACTGTCCCGGTTGATACACTTTGTGTCCTTGCAGGTATAATCCCTTGGGACTTGAAAGCGGAGGAGAGGAAAATTCTCTTCCAGTGGGAAAACCTATTGCTGGGCGCCCAGGATGAACAGTTGACGACGGGGTATGAAGATAATAGTGAGGCCGGAAGACTCATCAGAATAAGGCAGGAAGAAGCAAGAAATGAGGAGCTAACTAGATTCAGAGAAGAGCTTGGATCTAGGGGCTTGTCTCTAGAGGATGAGGTGGCTGCAGCCCAAGAAGATGAAGGCGCTAGGAAGGCAGTAAAGAGGAAACTTAGGACCCTGGTAAAAGAGAGAACCTTGAATAAATGGCAGAATAGGTGGAACACTGCTACTGTGGGGAGGGTAACCTACAACCTGATCCCGAATATCGAGGAGTGGAATTCGAGGTCCCATGGTCGAATGAGCTTCTATGTAACGCAAGCCCTTACGGGCCACGGGGTGTTTAACTGTTTCAGATACAGAATTGGGAAAACGCCGTCCCCAGAATGCTGGTTCCACCAAGGGATTACTGACGACCCGGAGCATACATTCATTCAATGCAATCACTGGAGCGAGGAACGAGCGAGAATGATAGAGAAGCTGAAAATTCAAGGAGAGCTCTCGATGAAGTTAATAGTGGCTAAGATGCTGACCTCCAAGGACTACTGGAAAGCGGCCAGCTTCTTCTTCAGGGAGGTGCTACAAAGGAAAGAGGAAGAGGAAAGGAGAAGAGAAAAGAGTGACGAAGAATCGTAAATCTGATACTATAAGCTAAGTTTATTAATACAATTAATGTAAGAGTACATAGAATAATTTAGGAGTTTAGGTAGTCACCAGTCCTTCTTTTTTTCAGCAGTTGGAGAGGAAGGTGAAGGCCGGGGGGCGGGGGTGTTCCGAAGATTTCAACTGGGCTAAGGATGCAGCTTGTTCACCCAGCCACCCTGTGTGTAAGCTCTAGTAGTGTGTCCAGGATGTCTGGCGAGATGAGCGGTGGCTGCAAACGGGCGTAGAAGAATGGAAGAGGACCTCCCCCCCTGCTTTCCCTGTCTCTCTGCCTTGCTGGGGAAGGACTGGTCATATGAAGGCGGTAACTAAGAGCTAGGTCGAATACTGAATAATGTTATATGAAGTATTTGGATTACCTTTATTGTTAGATGTATACATAAGTCTCTCTCTCTCTCGTGCGTTAGATTTAAGATAAATAATTATTGAGTGCCGGAAAAGAAATGGAAATAGCGATCTTGAAAGGGTGAGAAATTACAGATGTGAACCTATTCGTTTCGACAATTCGATAGTTTATATAAAGTAAATGCAAATAGTATATAGATTCGAGCGAAATTGTTATCGACAATAATTAGAGAGCGAGCTACCTGAGGTATCGACTAAAGGTAAATCGGGTTCTGAATTAGCGAAATGTGATGGTTCGGTTGCCAACAGTAAGGAGCAAACACGTGGCGAACTAGGAAAATAAAGATGGCGGAGAAGGAATTCGAGCATTATTGCGTTGAACATTTTTGCAAATATCACGGCTCTTAGAAAGAAATAGGCTAAATTATTTCAGCAGTAGGAGTTTTTTGCAAACCCTGATAACCTATCGAGGTTGAATATTAGAATTTCGAGCTGGTTCAGCTGAAAATTTTGGAGAGCAAAAAACGGAAAAATAATTGGTACAGGTTGTAGAGATTTAGAAATAAAGGGTTTTATGTCAAATAAACATTGACATAAAATTCAGTAATAGAAGTAAGAAATTAGATTTTCTTAAAATATGAGAGAGAGAAAGTTAGATGCGTGCCATGCGCACGTAACAAGGAGGAAACGTACAATAATCGTACGAAAAAAAGAGGAAAAGTTTGAAAATATACGCAGTATAAAATGTAGATCTCGGAAAAATAGTAACTTTATGTCAGATAAACTCTGTCATAAAGTTATTAACAAAAGAGTGAACGATGATTTTCGTATTGAACGCGAGAGAGAAACATGTATATGCGTAATAGGCGAACGACAAGGAGATCCCGGAATTTCATCGTTTTAACGAAGAAAAGCCGGGCACGACCATTAGAGAGAAACGCCGAGTTGAATCGCGAACGAAAATTCGAGATTAAAAGACCTGTAGAGTTCACTATGCGTAGAAATTTGACACACGTATAGGAATAATAAGTTCACATGTAGTCACTAATTTTTAGGATCGAGAGACCCTTATAGAGGCTACAATGTTAATTTGAAAATTGTGAGTCCTTTGTGGAACTAAAATATAAGTATAAGCACGGTTAGAGCTTAGAATTAGCGAATAGATTATCGACAATCTTTAGAGAGTAGGTATACTACTGCATCGACATTAGGTATTTCCTGCATGGAAAAGGTAATCGAAGAGCATAGGGTTGCCAATAGTTAGGCGCGATACGATGTGTAAATTAATATAGCGAAGCATATTGATAAGATTAGCGCGCTCCTCACCGGGCAATAGTATAAAAATGCACCGATGCAGGGAAATCCTCTCAAATATCGGAAAGGATTTAGGTCTGATGTAAGACTAATTTCATGTAAACGGGGAAGATGTCACGGAGACGGGTTGGATGACCGCGAGTTCGTACTGCAATATACACTTATATGTATATCCTATAGAGCTCCAACCAGTTCCGAAGGAGATCTTTACCCGTAAAATTAGTCACCATCAAAAAACTTTAGATTTGAAGCGACTTTTTAGATCAACAGCTAGAAGGTTAAGAAACAACAGCAGGCCGACCTCGGAAAGTCACAGGGGAGTTTTTAGTAAAGTGAGCTAAAAACTCACAATAAAATTGATAAACGCGGCAGGATAAAGGTCGCGGCTTACAAAGGGAGGGCAACTGAAATTTTTAAAAAGGATGTAGAGAGGGGATACGGTAAGCCGTTGGCTTTACCGAACAACCCCACGACCTCAGAGCGGTTTAGTAGCTGCTAGGGTACAGACACCGAGGTTTTAGGTTTGATTAATCGAGAGATTTCAGTTGAGGACTTAGTAAATTAGAGTTTTTAAGTACATAATAGATAATTACGATAGTGGTGATTAGTTATTATTAAAATAGTGACGCTGTGCCGTTAATGGGGGGTCTTGTAGTATTTTAGCAGCTATCCGCTGTGCGGGGATAATAGTTAGTGTTTAACGAGTGGAGTGTTTAAAACAGTTAGTTATAACAGCAGGGAGTGCTTTTCCGTAGTGGCCGACGGCAGAATTCGGTTTCGCGCGATTAGTTTCCGGACTCGCTTGCCGACGGCGGAAATTGAGTTCGCGCGGAAAGTTTTCGGACTCGTGCCAAAAGTTTTCGGACTAGTGAATAGAAAGAGAGCGTAGATTTCGAAGACAAAGATAGACTCTAGTGCGCACCCAAGGCTGCACACTAGTAGTTCGATAGAGAGAGAGCTAGCGGGCCTTGTCCATCTTATGGGTAATTTCGGCTAGAGTCATTTTTTAATAGAATAAAGTAGCAAGCGCACCGAAGGGGGTCCTCCTCTAGGGTTCCTCGTAATTGGTTTGTGGGTGGAGTGCCTGGTAACCTTGTGAAAAGTCTTTTTGTTTGCCGACGGGAAATTTTGGTGCGAAAAGTTTTCGGACCGCGGTTTGGCGCGGAAAGTTTTCGGACTGCCGACGGGAAAACTTCGCGCTATAAGTTTCCGGACGGCAGTTGGAATTTGTGTATTAGGGTTAAGCGAGCGGCATTTTTAGGCGAGAGAGAGAGAATAGCGGCGTTTAGTTCTTTAGTAGTGCGTTAGAAAATAAGCACAGTTTATAAGCGATTAGGAACTTTAAGTTTAGATTTTAAGTAGTATAGCGTAATGTAAACCACGCTCCGGTTTTCAGATTAAAGGAGGAAATTTGATTTAAAAAAAAAAAAGGTTAGGTTAGGTTAGGTTAGGTTAGGTTAGGTTAGGTTAGGTTAGGTTAGGTTAGGTTAGGTTAGGTTAGGTTAGGTTAGGTTAGGTTAGGTTAGGTTAGGTTAGGTTAGGTTAGGTTAGGTTGGGGTCCTAGGACCTTGGGCGCCTACAGTGGTGATTCAGATCCACTGTCGGTCCGTACTCTCTATTTGAGGGTTGTCCAAGGTCTAATTCCTCTCGCTCCACCTCCTCGTGGTGGACCCTGGGACACACTGCGGTGTGTGCGAACGGGGCGAGGGGTGCACGCGGGGGCATTCCCCACTCTTTATTCTGCGGGCTTCTCCCGCAGACGGGCAATGCCTCCGCGTGTAACCTAGTGTCACGGGCAGCAAGATGTCTGCCCGTGGCCCCATACCGTGTCCGTGGTCATGTTTTACGGCACGGGGGGGCTTGCCTTAATCGGCCGGCCCTGCGAGGAGGATAAACCTCTCAAAGTCCTTAACTCTAAGTTTCGGCATGCGGCGAAGGAGCACTCCCGGATTAGACGCCGGGAGTGGGTCCGGTGGGTGCACCGGATCGTGAGCATGCCACCTCTCCGGGTTTGCCCGAACCGGAGAGTATAAGGGCCTGCCGGGGGGAGCGGGCCCCCCGGTGGTTAGTGTTGTTCTCGCACCGAGTAATGTACATGCCTGATGAGTGAACCACCTCTTCGGGGGTGTATTAACCAAGGGCGAGATGAAATTATGGATTTTTCAAAAATATTTGGGGAAAAGGGGGGGAAAGGCGCGAAGGGGCGCGGTAAAGGGAAGGAGGGTCCGAAAGGGACGGGGGGTGTGCTAGGCGCTTCCGCGGGGGGGGGTTCCCCCGCCGGCGGGGACGCCTCCGTGGCTGGCGTCTCGGGCAACCGAGACGACAGCCCCGGGGGGGGGATAGGGACAGCGGCGACCTCACCGCATTCGGGTTCGGCGTCTCCGGGGGCTGTGGCGGGAACGTCACAGTCCGCGGGGTCGCCGCGCCCGAGTGTGCAGGTGGGGTTGCCGCTGTCACCGGGACTCCCCTGGTCGGAGTATGTTACTCCGACCTGGGGAGGGGATGGCGGGGAGGGGGACGACTGGGAGACGCAGAGCTCCATCCAGTCGTCCCTCTCCTCCTCGGGCGCGGGAAGGAAGAGGGGCGGGGCTCCTCTTAAGACCGCAGCGAGTAGGGGGGTCAAGCAGAAGACCCCACCCCCGGGGGATTTCCTGTCGCCACAGGATATCCATTTTTCCCGGGGGTCGACGAGGAGCCTCCCTCAGGTGAAGGACCTGCTCGTCGAGGTCACCACGAGTGACACCGACGGGCTGGTCCAGCTCGTGAAGGAGGCGACGGAGGCGGTCGACCGCGTGTCGACCGTCTCCAAAGGTCTTAAGGGGAGCCTCGCCAAGGAGCTCCGAGTTGCGTGCCGGCGGATTCGCGCCGCCGGTTACGAGCTCGGAGCTCGGGCGAACGCAACCGGCTGCGTCTCGTCAGACGTGGCGAGTATTCAAGACTACGCGTACGAGCTGGAGGGACGCCTCCGCCGTATGCAGGCCGAGAGGGACGACCTCTTAGACAAGTACGAGGGACCGCCGACCTCGAAACTGGCTAAGATGGGTCTCCAGGGTGGGGGGGAGGTGGGTCAACCCACGTCCGAGGGTGGGGCTCCACCCCCAACGGCAACGGGGAGGGAGGGGTTGCGGCCGCGTCCGCCACCCCAGCCGGCGACCGGGCAAGACGCGGGGGATTCCCGCCGCGACGGGTCGGTTTCTCTCGACGACGTCAACCGCATCGTGGTTGACGTCGTCGAGAGAAGAATGAGGGAGATGGAGAGGCGCCTCCTCCAGGCGCTTCTTCCTCACGGCGAGAGGGAGGTCCCACGGGACGCTGCAGAGCGTCTCATGGGGCCCCCTCCCGCCGGGAGCGTGGCCCCCCGTAAAAAGGGGACCACGAAGGGGGGGAAGAAGGGGGAGAAAGCCCCCAAGCCCGAGCGCCGAGCCCGCTCTGCGAGCTCGGCGCGCTCTGGGGTGTCGACAGGGGGGGAGACGGACCCCCCCACCACCCCCGCGGCGGGAAGGGAGGGGAGTTGGGCGGAGGTGGTCTCCCGGAAGAAAGCCAAGCGGGCGGCCAAAGTGGCCGCAGCGCGGCCTACTCCGGGGGCCACACCCGCCCAACCTCCTGCTAAGAAGCAGGAGAAGGCCCCCGCGCGAGGGGAAGGGACGGTCCCCCCGGGGGGAAAGGCGCCGCCGCGCTTACCGCGGGCGCCGAAAACGGCAGCGGTGACGCTCACCGTGCCGTTGGGGGTGGAGGCATCGCTGGCCGATGCCATGGAGAGGGTGACCCGCCAGGTGCCTCTGGAGTCCGTCGGCATCACCGACGGACTCGCCTTTGGCGTTGCCCGAACCGGGGCCCTTATGTTAAGGGTCCGCGGGGAGGGCAACAGAGCTAAGGCTGAGGCCCTGGCGGTCAAGATGCGGGAGGCCCTTGCGGGTACCGGGGTGCTGGTGGGCACCCCCACGAGGACGGCGGAGATCCGTCTCCGGGGGCTTGGCGTGGACGCCACCCCGGAGGCGGTTCGGGCCGCACTCGCGGGCGCAGCGGGCTGCGCCCCCGAGCTCCTTCGGGTGGGGGTGGTCACCAGACCGCCCTCTGGGATGGGACCCGGTACCTGCTGGGTCAGGCTACCCCTCGTGGCGGCGAGGAAGGTGGCCGGCATCGGCCGCATCAGGGTGGGGTGGGCCTCCGCGAAGGTAGAGGTATTGGAGCAACGTATGCTCCAATGCTACCGCTGCCTTCGCGGAGGCCACGCGCATGCTAAGTGCATGCACAAGGAGGAACCGAGCCGGATCGGCCGGTGCTACAGGTGCGGGGAGGAGGGGCACCGAGCGGCGACCTGTAGGTCGCCGCCGAAGTGCCCCCTCTGTGGGGATCTGGGCCTGCCGGCAGGCCACAGATCGGGAACCCGCGCGTGCCCCTCGTTCCTTTCCGGGACTAGTCCCGGGAAGAACCGAGGGGGGGGCGCGGGGACCGGACCCCCGACCGGTGCCGCGGCTAAAGCCGCGCCCGCACCGGCCGCTCCGGCTCCTCCTCCTTGTGGGGGGGGCGCTATGGACGTGGGGTAAGAGGCCACGCCCTTCTGGCGTGGTCCACGGGGTAGGGACCACACCCTTCTGGTGTGGTCCACCGGGGAGGGAAAGAGGCCGCGCCCTTCTGGCGCGGTCCACGGGTGGGGTGTAAAAGAGGCTGCGCCCTTCTGGCGCAGTCCAAAACCGGGGATACCCCTCCTTCCACGATCGGGGACGCCCGATCGCCGGAGGAGGGCAGTGAGGGTGGAGGTACCGGGTACCTCCTGGACTCACGGGAAGGGGGCTCGCCCCGGGGGTGTGCGAAATGCACCCCTCCGAGGGGGGGGCCTTACCGCGAGCGGAGACCCTTTTGCCCGCACCGACCGGGGAGAGCGACAGGCGATCGCGCCCTGGCACGGACGGACAACGGGGTCTCCGGGGGGCATCGGGGGGTTGGTTCTGGAAACCGCCTCCCATCGGGTGCCCCCAGGGGGGGGGGGAAACGTAGCCGCCGCCGCTACGGTTCCCGCTAGAGGGGTTAAACGTTGGGGGAGCTTCACTCCCCCATCGGGGTGGTCTTAGTAAAGACAGCGGGGGTGCCGGTTGTATGCTCGCGCGATCCCGGCACCCTCGCGTTATATGTCTAGGGGCGGCCGTGGGGTTTTAGTCGGTGCGAGTCCGACATTGGCCTCCCTCATTGCCAGTAATGGGGGGGGTTATCCATAAGGGATTTCCCCAACGTAAAAAAAAAAAAAAAAAAAAAAAAAAAAAAAAAAAAAAAAAAAAAAAAAAAAAAAAAAAAAAAAAAAAAAAAAAAAAGGTTAGGTTAGGTTAGGTTAGGTTAGGTTAGGTTAGGTTAGGTTAGGTTAGGTTAGGTTAGGTTAGGTTAGGTTAGGTTAGGTTAGGTTAGGTTAGGTTAGGTTAGGTTAGGTTAGGTTAGGTTAGGTTAGGTTAGGTTAGGTTAGGTTAGGTTAGGTTAGGTTAGGTTAGGTTAGGTTAGGTTAGGTTAGGTTAGGTTAGGTTAGGTTAGGTTAGGTTAGGTTAGGTTAGGTTAGGTTAGGTTAGGTTAGGTTAGGTTAGGTTAGGTTAGGTTAGGTTAGGTTAGGTTAGGTTAGGTTAGGTTAGGTTAGGTTAGGTTAGGTTAGGTTAGGTTAGGTTAGGTTAGGTTAGGTTAGGTTAGGTTAGGTTAGGTTAGGTTAGGTTAGGTTAGGTTAGGTTAGGTTAGGTTAGGTTAGGTTAGGTTAGGTTAGGTTAGGTTAGGTTAGGTTAGGTTAGGTTAGGTTAGGTTAGGTTAGGTTAGGTTAGGTTAGGTTAGGTTAGGTTAGGTTAGGTTAGGTTAGGTTAGGTTAGGTTAGGTTAGGTTAGGTTAGGTTAGGTTAGGTTAGGTTAGGTTAGGTTAGGTTAGGTTAGGTTAGGTTAGGTTAGGTTAGGTTAGGTTAGGTTAGGTTAGGTTAGGTTAGGTTAGGTTAGGTTAGGTTAGGTTAGGTTAGGTTAGGTTAGGTTAGGTTAGGTTAGGTTAGGTTAGGTTAGGTTAGGTTAGGTTAGGTTAGGTTAGGTTAGGTTAGGTTAGGTTAGGTTAGGTTAGGTTAGGTTAGGTTAGGTTAGGTTAGGTTAGGTTAGGTTAGGTTAGGTTAGGTTAGGTTAGGTTAGGTTAGGTTAGGTTAGGTTAGGTTAGGTTAGGTTAGGTTAGGTTAGGTTAGGTTAGGTTAGGTTAGGTTAGGTTAGGTTAGGTTAGGTTAGGTTAGGTTAGGTTAGGTTAGGTTAGGTTAGGTTAGGTTAGGTTAGGTTAGGTTAGGTTAGGTTAGGTTAGGTTAGGTTAGGTTAGGTTAGGTTAGGTTAGGTTAGGTTAGGTTAGGTTAGGTTAGGTTAGGTTGGTTAGGTTAGGTTAGGTTAGGTTAGGTTAGGTTAGGTTAGGTTAGGTTAGGTTAGGTTAGGTTAGGTTAGGTTATTCCGGGGGTCCTAGGACCTTGGGCGCCTACAGTGGTGATTCAGATCCACTGTCGGTCCGTACTCTCTATTTGAGGGTTGTCCAAGGTCTAATTCCTCTCGCTCCACCTCCTCGTGGTGGACCCTGGGACACACTGCGGTGTGTGCGAACGGGGCGAGGGGTGCACGCGGGGGCATTCCCCACTCTTTATTCTGCGGGCTTCTCCCGCAGACGGGCAATGCCTCCGCGTGTAACCTAGTGTCACGGGCAGCAAGATGTCTGCCCGTGGCCCCATACCGTGTCCGTGGTCATGTTTTACGGCACGGGGGGGCTTGCCTTAATCGGCCGGCCCTGCGAGGAGGATAAACCTCTCAAAGTCCTTAACTCTAAGTTTCGGCATGCGGCGAAGGAGCACTCCCGGATTAGACGCCGGGAGTGGGTCCGGTGGGTGCACCGGATCGTGAGCATGCCACCTCTCCGGGTTTGCCCGAACCGGAGAGTATAAGGGCCTGCCGGGGGGAGCGGGCCCCCCGGTGGTTAGTGTTGTTCTCGCACCGAGTAATGTACATGCCTGATGAGTGAACCACCTCTTCGGGGGTGTATTAACCAAGGGCGAGATGAAATTATGGATTTTTATATTTGGGGAAAAGGGGGGGAAAGGCGCGAAGGGGCGCGGTAAAGGGAAGGAGGGTCCGAAAGGGACGGGGGGTGTGCTAGGCGCTTCCGCGGGGGGGGGTTCCCCCGCCGGCGGGGACGCCTCCGTGGCTGGCGTCTCGGGCAACCGAGACGACAGCCCCGGGGGGGGGATAGGGACAGCGGCGACCTCACCGCATTCGGGTTCGGCGTCTCCGGGGGCTGTGGCGGGAACGTCACAGTCCGCGGGGTCGCCGCGCCCGAGTGTGCAGGTGGGGTTGCCGCTGTCACCGGGACTCCCCTGGTCGGAGTATGTTACTCCGACCTGGGGAGGGGATGGCGGGGAGGGGGACGACTGGGAGACGCAGAGCTCCATCCAGTCGTCCCTCTCCTCCTCGGGCGCGGGAAGGAAGAGGGGCGGGGCTCCTCTTAAGACCGCAGCGAGTAGGGGGGTCAAGCAGAAGACCCCACCCCCGGGGGATTTCCTGTCGCCACAGGATATCCATTTTTCCCGGGGGTCGACGAGGAGCCTCCCTCAGGTGAAGGACCTGCTCGTCGAGGTCACCACGAGTGACACCGACGGGCTGGTCCAGCTCGTGAAGGAGGCGACGGAGGCGGTCGACCGCGTGTCGACCGTCTCCAAAGGTCTTAAGGGGAGCCTCGCCAAGGAGCTCCGAGTTGCGTGCCGGCGGATTCGCGCCGCCGGTTACGAGCTCGGAGCTCGGGCGAACGCAACCGGCTGCGTCTCGTCAGACGTGGCGAGTATTCAAGACTACGCGTACGAGCTGGAGGGACGCCTCCGCCGTATGCAGGCCGAGAGGGACGACCTCTTAGACAAGTACGAGGGACCGCCGACCTCGAAACTGGCTAAGATGGGTCTCCAGGGTGGGGGGGAGGTGGGTCAACCCACGTCCGAGGGTGGGGCTCCACCCCCAACGGCAACGGGGAGGGAGGGGTTGCGGCCGCGTCCGCCACCCCAGCCGGCGACCGGGCAAGACGCGGGGGATTCCCGCCGCGACGGGTCGGTTTCTCTCGACGACGTCAACCGCATCGTGGTTGACGTCGTCGAGAGAAGAATGAGGGAGATGGAGAGGCGCCTCCTCCAGGCGCTTCTTCCTCACGGCGAGAGGGAGGTCCCACGGGACGCTGCAGAGCGTCTCATGGGGCCCCCTCCCGCCGGGAGCGTGGCCCCCCGTAAAAAGGGGACCACGAAGGGGGGGAAGAAGGGGGAGAAAGCCCCCAAGCCCGAGCGCCGAGCCCGCTCTGCGAGCTCGGCGCGCTCTGGGGTGTCGACAGGGGGGGAGACGGACCCCCCCACCACCCCCGCGGCGGGAAGGGAGGGGAGTTGGGCGGAGGTGGTCTCCCGGAAGAAAGCCAAGCGGGCGGCCAAAGTGGCCGCAGCGCGGCCTACTCCGGGGGCCACACCCGCCCAACCTCCTGCTAAGAAGCAGGAGAAGGCCCCCGCGCGAGGGGAAGGGACGGTCCCCCCGGGGGGAAAGGCGCCGCCGCGCTTACCGCGGGCGCCGAAAACGGCAGCGGTGACGCTCACCGTGCCGTTGGGGGTGGAGGCATCGCTGGCCGATGCCATGGAGAGGGTGACCCGCCAGGTGCCTCTGGAGTCCGTCGGCATCACCGACGGACTCGCCTTTGGCGTTGCCCGAACCGGGGCCCTTATGTTAAGGGTCCGCGGGGAGGGCAACAGAGCTAAGGCTGAGGCCCTGGCGGTCAAGATGCGGGAGGCCCTTGCGGGTACCGGGGTGCTGGTGGGCACCCCCACGAGGACGGCGGAGATCCGTCTCCGGGGGCTTGGCGTGGACGCCACCCCGGAGGCGGTTCGGGCCGCACTCGCGGGCGCAGCGGGCTGCGCCCCCGAGCTCCTTCGGGTGGGGGTGGTCACCAGACCGCCCTCTGGGATGGGACCCGGTACCTGCTGGGTCAGGCTACCCCTCGTGGCGGCGAGGAAGGTGGCCGGCATCGGCCGCATCAGGGTGGGGTGGGCCTCCGCGAAGGTAGAGGTATTGGAGCAACGTATGCTCCAATGCTACCGCTGCCTTCGCGGAGGCCACGCGCATGCTAAGTGCATGCACAAGGAGGAACCGAGCCGGATCGGCCGGTGCTACAGGTGCGGGGAGGAGGGGCACCGAGCGGCGACCTGTAGGTCGCCGCCGAAGTGCCCCCTCTGTGGGGATCTGGGCCTGCCGGCAGGCCACAGATCGGGAACCCGCGCGTGCCCCTCGTTCCTTTCCGGGACTAGTCCCGGGAAGAACCGAGGGGGGGGCGCGGGGACCGGACCCCCGACCGGTGCCGCGGCTAAAGCCGCGCCCGCACCGGCCGCTCCGGCTCCTCCTCCTTGTGGGGGGGGCGCTATGGACGTGGGGTAAGAGGCCACGCCCTTCTGGCGTGGTCCACGGGGTAGGGACCACACCCTTCTGGTGTGGTCCACCGGGGAGGGAAAGAGGCCGCGCCCTTCTGGCGCGGTCCACGGGTGGGGTGTAAAAGAGGCTGCGCCCTTCTGGCGCAGTCCAAAACCGGGGATACCCCTCCTTCCACGATCGGGGACGCCCGATCGCCGGAGGAGGGCAGTGAGGGTGGAGGTACCGGGTACCTCCTGGACTCACGGGAAGGGGGCTCGCCCCGGGGGTGTGCGAAATGCACCCCTCCGAGGGGGGGGCCTTACCGCGAGCGGAGACCCTTTTGCCCGCACCGACCGGGGAGAGCGACAGGCGATCGCGCCCTGGCACGGACGGACAACGGGGTCTCCGGGGGGCATCGGGGGGTTGGTTCTGGAAACCGCCTCCCATCGGGTGCCCCCAGGGGGGGGGGGAAACGTAGCCGCCGCCGCTACGGTTCCCGCTAGAGGGGTTAAACGTTGGGGGAGCTTCACTCCCCCATCGGGGTGGTCTTAGTAAAGACAGCGGGGGTGCCGGTTGTATGCTCGCGCGATCCCGGCACCCTCGCGTTATATGTCTAGGGGCGGCCGTGGGGTTTTAGTCGGTGCGAGTCCGACATTGGCCTCCCTCATTGCCAGTAATGGGGGGGGTTATCCATAAGGGATTTCCCCAACGTAAAAAAAAAAAAAAAAAAAAAAAAAAAAAAAAAAAAAAAAAAAAAAAAAAAAAAAGGTTAGGTTAGGTTAGGTTAGGTTAGGTTAGGTTAGGTTAGGTTAGGTTAGGTTAGGTTAGGTTAGGTTAGGTTAGGTTAGGTTAGGTTAGGTTAGGTTAGGTTAGGTTAGGTTAGGTTAGGTTAGGTTAGGTTAGGTTAGGTTAGGTTAGGTTAGGTTAGGTTAGGTTAGGTTAGGTTAGGTTAGGTTAGGTTAGGTTAGGTTAGGTTAGGTTAGGTTAGGTTAGGTTAGGTTAGGTTAGGTTAGGTTAGGTTAGGTTAGGTTAGGTTAGGTTAGGTTAGGTTAGGTTAGGTTAGGTTAGGTTAGGTTAGGTTAGGTTAGGTTAGGTTAGGTTAGGTTAGGTTAGGTTAGGTTAGGTTAGGTTAGGTTAGGTTAGGTTAGGTTAGGTTAGGTTAGGTTAGGTTAGGTTAGGTTAGGTTAGGTTAGGTTAGGTTAGGTTAGGTTAGGTTAGGTTAGGTTAGGTTAGGTTAGGTTAGGTTAGGTTAGGTTAGGTTAGGTTAGGTTGTCTCCGGGGGCTTGGCGTGGACGCCACCCCGGAGGCGGTTCGGGCCGCACTCGCGGGCGCAGCGGGCTGCGCCCCCGAGCTCCTTCGGGTGGGGGTGGTCACCAGACCGCCCTCTGGGATGGGACCCGGTACCTGCTGGGTCAGGCTACCCCTCGTGGCGGCGAGGAAGGTGGCCGGCGTCGGCCGCATCAGGGTGGGGTGGGCCTCGGCGAAGGTGGAGGTGCTGGAGCAGCGGATGCTCCAGTGCTACCGCTGCCTTCGCCAAGGCCACACGCATGCTAAATGCATGCACAAGGAGGAACCGAGCCGAATCGGCCGGTGCTATAGGTGCGGGGAGGAGGGGCACCGAGCGGCGACCTGTAGGTCGCCGCCGAAGTGCCCCCTCTGCGGGGATCTGGGCCTGCCGGCAGGCCACAGATCGGGAACCCGCGCGTGCCCCTCGTTCCTTTCCGGGACTAGTCCCGGGAAGAACCGAGGGGGGGGCGCGGGGACCGGACCCCCCACCGGTGCCGCGGCTAAGGCCGCGCCCGCACCGGCCGCTCCGGCTCCTCCTCCTTGTGGGGGGGGTGCAATGGACGTGGGGTAAGAGGCCACGCCCTTCTGGCGTGGTCCACGGGGTAGGGACCACACCCTTCTGGTGTGGTCCACCGGGGAGGGAAAGAGGCCGCGCCCTGCCGCGCCCTTCTGGCGCGGTCCACGGGTGGGGAGTAAAAGAGGCTGCGCCCTTCTGGCGCAGTCCAAACCCGGGGATACCCCTCCTTCCACGATCGGGGACGCCCGATCGCCGGAGGAGGGCAGTGAGGGTGGAGGTACCGGGTACCTCCTGGACTCACGGGAAGGGGGCTCGTCCCGGGGGTGTGCGAAATGCACCCCTCCGAGGGAGGAGCCTTACCGCGCGCGGAGACCCCTTTGCCGCACCGACCGGGGAGAGCGACAGGCGATCGCGCCCTGGCACGGACGGACAACGGGGTCACCGGGGGGCATCGGGGGGTTGGTTCTGGAAACCGCCTCCCATCGGGTGCCCCCAGGGGGGGGGAAACGTAGCCGCCGCCGCTACGGTTCCCACTAGAGGGGTTAAACGTTGGGGGGGCTTCACTCCCCCATCGGGGTTGGTCTTTGTAAAGACAGCGGGGGTGCCGGTTGTATGCTCGCGCGATCCCGGCACCCTCGCGTTATATGTCTAGGGGCGGCCGTGGGGTTTTAGTCGGTGCGAGTCCGACATTGGCCTCCCTCATTGCCAGTAATGGGGGGGGTTATCCATAACGGATTTCCCCAACGCAAAAAAAAAAAAAAAAAAAAAAAAAAGGTTAGGTTAGGTTAGGTTAGGTTAGGTTAGGTTAGGTTAGGTTAGGTTAGGTTAGGTTAGGTTAGGTTAGGTTAGGTTAGGTTAGGTTAGGTTAGGTTAGGTTAGGTTAGGTTAGGTTAGGTTAGGTTAGGTTAGGTTAGGTTAGGTTAGGTTAGGTTAGGTTAGGTTAGGTTAGGTTAGGTTAGGTTAGGTTAGGTTAGGTTAGGTTAGGTTAGGTTAGGTTAGGTTAGGTTAGGTTAGGTTAGGTTAGGTTAGGTTAGGTTAGGTTAGGTTAGGTTAGGTTAGGTTAGGTTAGGTTAGGTTAGGTTAGGTTAGGTTAGGTTAGGTTAGGTTAGGTTAGGTTAGGTTAGGTTAGGTTAGGTTAGGTTAGGTTAGGTTAGGTTAGGTTAGGTTAGGTTAGGTTAGGTTAGGTTAGGTTAGGTTAGGTTAGGTTAGGTTAGGTTAGGTTAGGTTAGGTTAGGTTAGGTTAGGTTAGGTTAGGTTAGGTTAGGTTAGGTTAGGTTAGGTTAGGTTAGGTTAGGTTAGGTTAGGTTAGGTTAGGTTAGGTTAGGTTAGGTTAGGTTAGGTTAGGTTAGGTTAGGTTAGGTTAGGTTAGGTTAGGTTAGGTTAGGTTAGGTTAGGTTAGGTTAGGTTAGGTTAGGTTAGGTTGAGATCGGTGTAGATTGCGATAGAGTAAGGTTCTTGGAAGAGATACCCCGCTAGGCAATCTATAGTAGTAGTCTCGAATAGAAGGAGGTTTTCAGTTAGATGTTAGTCTAGTTTAATAATTAGGAGTTAGAATTATCGTGTAGAATTAGATATATAATTTTGGTTTTAATTTATTAGCG
This sequence comes from Lasioglossum pauxillum, assembly GCA_933228785.1. Taxonomy (NCBI): domain Eukaryota; kingdom Metazoa; phylum Arthropoda; class Insecta; order Hymenoptera; family Halictidae; genus Lasioglossum; species Lasioglossum pauxillum. The sequence goes on along the minus strand of OW121706.1, from coordinate 49,898 downwards.
AAATAGTCTAGGATCTTTGGCGTTAAGTGTTAAGAGTGAGAAAGTGATCCAGTGACGGGAACAAGTTCGCGGATCTTAAATATAAGGGGATTGCGGAAGTGTCCGAGAATTTGTGAAACTTTTTGTCTCACAAGTGCCCGGACACTTTTACATACCTAAAGCATAGGGAAAAATCCGGAAACTTGTGAGACGCAAAGGTTTCAGAAGTTTCCGGACAGGGTCTTTTAAGGGTCCTGTAGGGCCAGGGAGGGTTTTGTACGATTTGTGGGTGCCTGCCGTAGTCGTTAAAAATAATTTGGTCAATTTTAAAAATTGTCCGAAAATTTATGTAACGACTTTCGCAGTTCGTTTCGATTGTCGTCGGACTTTTTCCGATCGGGGAGATTTTCTGGGGTCGGACGGAGAGCCGGAAAAGAAAACGATTTCGTGTCTTGGCAATTTTCGATTTTCGCAAAAATAACGGTGTGACAGGCACTTGAAATCAAAAGTGATCCTTTTTCGATTGCGAGCGGTCACAGTGGTTTTGCGTGGCGAGAATTCGATTTTAGAATAGTGCGTGCGTGCGAGAGAGGTGTGAGTGTTTTAGTTTTTTCTAGTTTTTAGGGTTTTAGGGTTTTAGGTCAAGTTAGGGCCAGCGAGGCGGTTTAGTTTTTAGTTTTTTTGTAGATTTAATTAGTGTAAGTGCGTGCGGCGTTTAGTTTAGTTTAATTAGTCGTAGTTTTTTATGTATTAGGTGGATTATTCCAATAAAAGAGGAAATTCGTTTATAATTTTGGTGTTGAGTGAGTTTTTGATCCTGGGATTCTTAGTTTTCGGGGGTATAGGGCTCTTATCTAAGAAAAGATGCCGGTGAAGCATTCTCCACGCCCAGGGAAGGATCCGGGAGAGATAGATACTGAACAAAATAGGGTAGAAATAGAGAAAGAGAAAGAGAAGGATAAAGGGAATGAGAAAGGGGACGTAACTAGGGGAGTGAATACCGTTACGGCTTCAGATAAGTTTACGGGGCAAAAAAGGAAAATGGGGGATAAAGAGAAAGAAGAAGAGGGGGGTTCGAATGAATCTAGAAAGGAGGGAAACGGTGATTTAGGAAATGGGGAAAACAGTGAGGCCAATAAAAGACTTAGGACGGATACGGACGTGGAAAACTTAAGAGTGAAGATTTTAGCCCTAAAGCACTTGCTGAAAGGAGTCAAGCCAACAGCAAATGCTCTAAAAAACTACGTGTGTAGCAACAAATGCATAAAGGATGAGGTTAAGGCAAACTCGAACACGGTAGTTTTCGGGGTCAGCAGTGCTATTAAGATAATGGAGGAGATTGAAAGACTCATGGAGGGGAAGGTAATCTTAGGAGGAGAGGGGAGCAATAAAGAAACACAGGTGACCCCCTCGCTGAAAGCTAGGGATATTCAGGGAATAAGCGATATAGAGGAAAATAGACAGGGCGCGGCAGCGCAAGCAGTGGTAGATTTAGAGGTTACCTCAGAGTCTAGGTTAGCAGTACGGAGAAATTTGGAGGAGAACCTAAAAGAAGAGTCGAGCCGTTTAGCTTCACAGAGGGAGGAGGGTTGGATTAACGAAAAAGAACGTAAAGCGCAAGCGAGGAAAGATAGGGAAGATAGGAAAAAATTAGAACAGGAGGAAAAAAATAAGAAGGCGGAAAAGGAAAAATCGGAGAGGGCAGCTAGAAGAAGGGCGAATCCTCCCCCCAAACCCGAAGCGATTCTAGTGAAAGCGACTAAGGAAAGGTCGTTCGCGGATCTATTTAAAGATCTGAAATCGAGCGCAGGGGACAAGATAGGTGGGATTCAGACGATCAGGAAATCGAGGGGGGGCGACCTGCTGATCGAATTGCAAAAAGAAACAAACTGCGGTGACTTTGAGAGGATTGTGAAGGAATCATTAGGTCCTTCACAGCAAGTTAAGAGACTCGTCCAAAGGGTTAGTTATGAAATAAAAGAAATTGACCCGACTTTGGAAAAGCAGGACATTCGCGAGGAACTTGCAAGAAATCTGCAGTTAAACATTGAGGAAATCGAAATTAGAAGCATTAGATTTGGCTATGGGGGGCTGAAAACGGCGATCGTCTCTCTTCCAAAGACGATTCAGGGGAGTAGCCTGGAAGGAAACCAAATTAGAATCGGTTACACGTACTGCAAAATTAAAATCGCGGCTAACATAATCAGATGTTTCAAATGCCATGGCTTCGGTCACATGACCTACACGTGCCCGTATAAGCAGATTTTAAATTTGCTGTGTAGGAAATGCGGTAGGGAAGGCCATACAATTAATGAGTGCACGAATGAGAAATGCTGCATTCTCTGCTCGAGATTAGGGGCTAGGCAGGAGGAAACGGCACATGTGGCTGGGGCCATGAACTGCCCGCAATTCCGAAAACACTTGGCGCAGGTTAGCGGAGGAAACGCTCAGAATTCAACGTGAGAATCCTACAAATAAATGTGAACCATGCCAAGCTGGCGCACAATCTTCTGTACCAGACGGCAGTTCAACTAGAAGTAGACCTGGTTCTAGTATCCGAACCGCTGCGTAATCCGGGGGGGTGGATTCTGACCAAGGGTTCTAACAACGCGGCAATTTGGGTTACCGGGCTCAGGGGTCTTAAAAATCAGGAAGACGGGAACGTGCAGAGCGAGGATTTTGTGTCAGTCAGGCTGGGGCAAGTTACAGTTATCAGCGTTTATATTTCCCCGAACATTTCCCCCGAAATGTATTCATCGAAGCTCGAGAAATTGGAAAAATTCATAAGAAAAGAAAAAGAGGAGGGCAGAAAGATTATAGTAGGGGGGGATTTTAACGCGAAATCGCCGGCTTGGGGGTCAAAAGTCCAAAGTACAAAGGGTACGCTGACGCTAGAAATGCTCTTGGACCAGAACGTGCACCCGATTAGACCTTTAGGAGGCCCGACGTTCGAGAGGAGAAACGCATCATCGGTGATAGATTTTATTGCCACCTCGCCAGAGATTCAGGAGGGGGGGAACTTGTCGTGTAAAGTACTTAGGAAGGAATCGGGCTCCGATCACAAATACTTACTGACAGAATTCGTGTGGGAAGGGATGGGAGCCACAGAGTTCCAGAGAATTTGCAAATGGAAAGTCACTCCTCAAGGGCTGTTGAAACTCGGAAGGATCCTGGATAGGAGACTTCAAGAGAGCAACCTAAGCGGAGTTGTATCCATGAACAGGGACCAGGTCGAAGAAATGCTAAGGTTGCTGCCTGAGGTGTGCGACGAAGCCTTCGAGAAAACGAGCCAGAGGAGACCAAAGAGGGAAAACCCTTGGTGGAATAGGGAAATAGAGGAAACAAGACAGAGAGCGCAGAAGCTGAGAAGGCAAAGACAAAGAGCGAAGAAAAAAGGGAAGATGGACGAGGCGGACGCTCTTCATGTCCTATATAAGCTCTCGAAGAAAGAGCTAAACAAATCAATTTTGAAGGCAAAGGAAAAGAGCTGGGAGGAACTTTGCGACACAATTGAGAAGGACGTGTGGGGGAAACCCTATAAGTCCGTGATAAAGAGGGTGAAAGGGGTTTCCCCTCCGCCTGCTCTATCAAACAATGCAGCAGTAAAGATAATGGGTTGTTTATTTCCACAGGAAAGCACGGAAGAGGGAGCCGACTCTGAAACAGACCATGGAAGGCAACGCAGGAACAGCGGAGGGATGGAAGAAAGTAGGCCGGAAGCAGACTTTTCGAACATCACAGCGTTCGAAATACAAGAAGCAGGAAAACAGCTTAAGGCAGGGAAAGCTGCAGGAGCCGATGGTATGCCCCCTGAAGCGGTGAAGGCCATCCTAGCCGTAAGACCGGATTGCCTCGCAGCGATGATGAACGGCATCATGAAGAGTGGCTGCATTCCAGAGCAGTGGAAGAGAGCGAGGACGATACTACTGAGAAAGCAAGGTAAGGACCCTGCTTCCCCCTCCGCTTATCGCCCAATTTGTATCATAGACTCGGCGGCCAAGCTCCTGGAGTATGTCCTGAAAGGAAGACTGCTGGACCACCTGGGAGCAAATCCATTTAGACGAGAGCAGTATGGCTTCTGCAAGGGGAAGTCCACGATCCATGCCATGGAATTCCTCAAGAGGAAAATGGATGAAGCCTCCAGGCATTTCAGGTTTGCGGCTGTTGTGGCGCTTGACGTCAAAAACGCTTTCAATTCCCTCAGCTGGGAGAAGATCTTGGAGGAAATTAAGGAAAGGGAAATGCCAGGATACTTAATTGCTCTCATTCGGGACTACTTCAGGGGTAGAGTCGTTACATATCAATCCACTGAAGGCGAGGTGAGCTACGTAATGCGGAGGGGGGTTCCTCAGGGTTCTGTTTTAGGTCCACTGCTCTGGAATTTGGTGTACGACGGTCTGTTGAAAAGACCGCTTCCTCCGCTGTGCTATAGAAGAGCCTTCGCTGACGATGTGGTCATTCTGGTTCAGGACAGGAACTTGATGAAGTTAAAAAGGAAACTAGAAGAGATCGTAGAGGACACGAAAGAATGGATGTCGACAGCGGGACTAGCCCTAGCAGAGCAGAAGACGGAAATAATGATGGCAAATCGTAAGAAAATTCCAGAGGGGTTCTGTTTCAGAGTCGGGTCCGTGGAAATAAAACCGGAAAATTCATTAAAATACCTAGGAGTGATTTTTGATAACCAAAAAATCTTTATTAAGCATATGGAAGCGGCCACCAACAAGGCCATTAAGATCATGGCTGCACTAAGTAGGATAATGACGAATCAACTAAAGACGTCGCAGAAAGCCAGGAAGTTGCTTTACATGACGGTGGAGGCAACTGTCTTGTACGGAGCTCCGATTTGGAGTTCGTCGACGAACAAGATCTTCACCACAAATGCCCTGAGAAGGACACAGAGGATGGGTTTGGCTAGGGTCGCATCGGCCTACAAAACGGTACCGGTAGACACACTCTGCGTGTTGACCGGGATACCGCCATGGGACGTAAAAGCAGAAGAAAGGAGGATTATTTTCGAGTGGGAAAACTTTTTCTTGCAGTGCCAGCAAGAAGAGGGAGAGTCACGAGAAGAAGAAGAACCTGAGGAGGGAGGAAACGAGGAGCCATGGGTCAGAGTTCTCGACCGGGTCAGGAGCACGATGTCGAGCGATGATGAAGAGGAAGGAGCCAGAACGATCAAGAAGGAAATTAGGAAGCTGGCCAAGCAGAGGACTATGGAAAGGTGGCAGGCCAAATGGGCCTCTGCGACTGTGGGAAGGAGAGTTTTCGAGCTGATCCCTGACATCGAGGAGTGGACCAACAGGAGACATGGTGAACTCGACTTTTACATAACGCAGGCCCTTACGGGGCATGGCGTTTTCAACAGTTTCAGGCATAGAATAGGGAAGGCCCGGAATCCCTATTGCTGGTATCACCCTGAAGAGGAGGACGATCCGGAACATACGTTTGCCAGTTGCGGAAAATGGGAAGAGGAAAGGGAGAAACTGAAGGAGAAGCTCGGGTTCAGGGAGGGTCAACTGACCTTGAAAGCTATCGTGGGAGAAATGCTGCGAAACGAGAGCAGCTGGAAGGCGGCGAAAGGCTTCTTCAAGACCATCCTGGTGAAGAAGGAAGAGGAAGAGAGGAGAAGAGAGAGGAGGTGCAGCGAAGACCTTCATGTAGCTTAAGTCAAGTTAAGTTAAATCCTTTAAGTTAGAGTTAAGTTTAAGGCTACAATGTGTACAGTTGTCTACCACGTCTTTCCGCCGTAGGTTCCGAGTTGAAGGAGGGTGCCGAGGGGGAGGTGGGAGACAGTCATCTTCAGCAGCGACTTCTTGCCGGTGGAGATGGAGGGACGAAGCGAATTTCCAGCCTCCCTGTGGTAGAAGCTACACTAGCGGGTCCAGGACGGTTGGCTACGAGCGGAGTTCTGCAGAGACACTGGCGGTCAAGGGTGTTGGAGGGTCCCCACGCCCCCCCTCGTCCCCTCTGGACTCTGGGAAACATCGACGGAAGGGTGGAAGAAGATATACGACAGAAATTAGGAATGACATGTAAATAGTATTAGTTTAAGGCAAATTTAGGAAGCTTAAGTTAGTTCTTAATTAATAATTTAGTAGATAGAAATAGATAACGTTATGTTAGTTCTCTCTCGCACGCGCACAAGATCGGTACATTGCAGTATAAAACAAAAGAAAATTAGTCAGATTAGAATTAAGTAAACGTGTAGTAAGAATCAAGTTAGTCAGCAGTATTAGTGGTTGCATACCGAAAGGGGCAGCGACATGGTAAGGTAGAACAAGTTGGTGTTATGTAGGCCAAACGTAAGCGCAACGTTTTCACACTATTTTATTAAATACGAAATTATTAAAAAGAGTTAGGACCACACATGTAAACGCGGCGAGTTTTTTACAAATACCTACGACCTGGTAGAATTTTAGAGAAAACAAATGCCGAACTAGACCTCCACCCAGCACCGAAAATAAAAAATTAATTTTCGATTTTTTATGTAGGTAAATTCGTGCGGAGTAGTGCTCCGAAATTATAGCCAAAGTTCGGGTTAGAAATACCCAATAATAACGTAGATATTTGGGAATCTGCAATTTTCAATTTTAGAAAAAATTAACTTTTTTGAAAAATTTTTTATAGATTCAGTAGAGCTTAGATCAATATTATCAAGGTTAAAAAATAGATAAATAAAAAGTTATTATTTAAAGAGTTATTCAGCTGTTTTCAATTTTTAGAAGCAGAAAAAAATTAGTCGTACAAAAAATTTTATAGAAGCAAAGTGGTTTGAAATGAGGTAATTAACAATGGGTAGAAAATTAAGCAGATAAATTATTATTAATAATCGTGTTTTTGAAGTCTGCAAATACGCTGAAAATAGGAGGAGGTAAAAGATGCGCCACAGGACGTTTAAAATCAATTTTAGAGTATAAAGGCAGAGAGCGAAAATTATGCAGATTCTCAAAACGAATAAGTGGGTAAAATTTCCTTTTAAATTGGTCGAGCGGTAGGAGAGTTACAGAGGTTTTTGTAACTTTTTCAAACGGGCAGAATTTAGAATCCGGCACAGGAAGCCTCGCGCGGTATACAACCGAGGCGGCCTGTTACGACTTTCGTCGGGACGGCAAACGGAGTAAAAGTCAAAAGTTAAATGAAAACGGTTTATCAGGCTGTTGGGATTCTCAAAAAAGTACTTTATTTCGAGCTAGGTAATTGAAGGTCATGGTATAGCGAAAAACACGCACGCGGAAGGTCGACACCGAGGGTAATTTTTAATAAATTTAATAATTTTAATTTATAATCTTTTATTGAATAGGGTACAATCAAGTGCATAGGTTTTTGATAATAGGAATAATTGAGTTTATTTCGTAGATTGTTACAATAAGAGTACAGAGTATTCAAATTGTAATAAATCACGATGTACGTAGTTAGCAGCAGACAGCCCAGCGGCAAAGAGGGGTAGTCCGGGGTTAAAATCCTGAAAAAGAAAAAAAGAACATTCGGTTAAAATCGATCAATTAAAGGTGGTTACTAAGAAGGACTACACGGAATTTCGGTACGGTTTTCGCTCCGAAAGTCCGTGGAATCCTCCCATAAGGGATAGTACGCATTCTCTACGAACTTTCGGCACGTTGGTGTCACAAGTTCGTGGAAGAAAAGGGCTAAAAATTCTGTAACAGCGTAGCAATTGGGTTAGAGCAAGGTATACAGCAGCGGTTGCATACCGAAAGGGGCAGCGGCAGGGTAAAGTAGAACAGGACGGTGGCTGTAGGCCAAACGTAAGCGAAACGTAATACACATAAATTAGTAAAATACGGGATTATTAAAGAGAGCTATGACCACAGATGTTAACGAGGCGAGTTTTTTACGAATACCGATGACCTGGTAGAATATTAGCGAAAACAAATGCCGAATTAAACCTCCACCCAGCACCGAAAATAAAAAATTTTTTGTTTTTTTTTTATTTAGGCAATACTTGCGGAATAGCGCTCTGAGGCGACTGCCAAAATTAGGGTTAGAAATTCCCAATAATAACCGAGATATTTGGGAATCTGCAATTTTCAATTTTATTAAAATAAACTTTTTGAAAAATTTTTTATAGATTTAGTAGCGCCAAGTTCAATATTATCAAGGTTAGAAAAATAGATAAATAAAAAGTTATTATTTAAAGAGTTATTCAGCTGTTTTCAATTTTTAGAGTCAGAAAAAAGTTAGTAGTACAAAAAATTTTACAGAAGCAAAGTGGTTCGAAATGAGGTAATTAACAATGGGTAGAAAATTAAGCAGATAAATTATTACTAATAACCGTGTTTTTGAAGTCTGCAAATACGCCGAAAATAGGAGGAGGTAAAAGAAGCGTCCCAGGACGTTTAGAATCAATTTTAGAGTATAAAGGCAGAGAGTGAAAATTATGCAGATTCCCAAAACGAATAAGTGGGTAAAATTTCTTCTGAATTGGTCGAGCGGTAGGAGAGTTACAGAGGCTTTTGTAACTTTTTCAAACCGGCAGAATTTAGAATCCGGCGCAGGAGGCCTCGCGCGCTATACAACCGAGGCGGCCTGCTACGGTTTTCGTCGGGATGGCAAACCGAGTTTTAGTCAAAAGTTAAATGAAAACGGTTTACTAGGCGGTTGTGGTTTACAAAAAGTACAGTATTTCGAGCAATGTAATTAAAGGTCATGGTACAGTGAAAAACACGCACACGGAAGGTCGACGGAGAGTGAAAAAAGATATTTATAGACGATCTGTGAAATCGAACACGAATACTCGATACGACGAGGGTAATCTTTAATTGTTAATAATTTAATAAGTTAATTTATAATCTTTTAAGGAAGAAGGTTCAATCAAGTACATAGGCTTTGTCAGTAGGCATAATGGAGTTTATTTCATAGTATATATTTCAATAAGAATTACAGATAGTAGTATTCAAATTGTTTAGTAATATACGGTGTTCGTAGTTAGCAGCAGTCAGTCCAGCTGCGAAGAGGGGTGGTCCGGGGCTCCTCGAATTCCTGAAAAAGAAAAAAGAACATCTGGTTATGGATCAATTAATTCAAGGGGGGTCACTAAGAAGGACTACACGGAATTTCGGTACGGTTTATCGTTACGAAGGACCGTGGAATCCTCCCATAAGGGATAATTATTTAAGATCAGCTCCCGGATGTCAGGATTGGTCTGTGTGTCCGCTTGAGAGGGTGCTCGGGGGCATTAAAAATGAATAAGGAGGGAACAGTCTGTGGGGGAGGGATCGAGAGAATGGGGGGGGTTGTCGCAAAAACATCCACCCCGGCCCCCCGGTGACGAACCCACGCGACCTCGTTCGAAATGAGAGGAGGCGCCATCCTGAAATAGGATAGGAGATGCACTCCCTGGGCATTTGCCATTTGCCATAGTAATTAGCCGTTCAGGCGTCAGTTAAAAGTGAGGCATAAATGGCCCTTAGGCCCTTCAAAGAATAACCATAGCTCGGCACTAGTGATCGATGATCAATTTTTGAGTAAAGACTAGTTAAATTTAGGAGCATGTACGACCCTTCCCTGACATCACGGTTGAGCGGGGGTGGGTTTTAAAAAAAAATTTAAAATAAAATAGAATTAATTGATTTTCATTAGCTAGTTGGGCAAATTATCTATCAAAGATGAGGGCCCATACGTGCCGGATTAAATCAGGAGAAGAAATCTCTTTTTGAAACTTTCCCGGTTAAGCGTTACCTGGAATAGGAGAAAAAGAAAAAGATACAGTAAATTAGTAAATGTAATACAGTAGTATCTGTAATTCTTCGAAGAGTATAAGTAGAATTTAGATAAGACATGCGAATTTAAAATGTAATGGTTAGCGGTTAAGTATAATGATGTAAGAAATGTAAACTATAAGTATAAGACCTTGTATGTATGCCGACGAGACGCCTCCTCGTAGAGGTTGACAGTTAAAGATACAGTTACAGCAACAGTAACAAGACAGTTTACAGTTTACAATTTTAAACGGTATAGAAAGAAACTGTGCGAGGAGTCGAGTACGTAGGTCGAAGAGCGAGAGAGAGAGAGCGAGCGAAGTTGATATTGTTTGTTTGCGCCGCCCGGTACGTTGGAGCGGCCGAGTTCAAATTGCAGGGGGGTAAGAAATCGACCTACCTGCAAGGTGAGGCCTGGCCGTTTTAACCAGATCGGTGTAGATTGCGATAGAGTAAGGTTCTTGGAAGAGATACCCCGCTAGGCAATCTATAGTAGTAGTCTCGAATAGAAGGAGGTTTTCAGTTAGATGTTAGTCTAGTTTAATAATTAGGAGTTAGAATTATCGTGTAGAATTAGATATATAATTTTGGTTTTAATTTATTAGCGAAATAGTCTAGGATCTTTGGCGTTAAGTGTTAAGAGTGAGAAAGTGATCCAGTGACGGGAACAAGTTCGCGGATCTTAAATATAAGGGGATTGCGGAAGTGTCCGAGAATTTGTGAAGCTTTTTGTCTCACAAGTGCCCGGACACTTTTACATACCTAAAGCATAGGGAAAAATCCGGAAACTTGTGAGACGCAAAGGTTTCAGAAGTTTCCGGACAGGGTCTTTTAAGGGTCCTGTAGGGCCAGGGAGGGTTTTGTACGATTTGTGGGTGCCTGCCGTAGTCGTTAAAAATAATTTGGTCAATTTTAAAAATTGTCCGAAAATTTATGTAACGACTTTCGCAGTTCGTTTCGATTGTCGTCGGACTTTTTCCGATCGGGGAGATTTTCTGGGGTCGGACGGAGAGCCGGAAAAGAAAACGATTTCGTGTCTTGGCAATTTTCGATTTTCGCAAAAATAACGGTGTGACAGGCACTTGAAATCAAAAGTGATCCTTTTTCGATTGCGAGCGGTCACAGTGGTTTTGCGTGGCGAGAATTCGATTTTAGAATAGTGCGTGCGTGCGAGAGAGGTGTGAGTGTTTTAGTTTTTTCTAGTTTTTAGGGTTTTAGGGTTTTAGGTCAAGTTAGGGCCAGCGAGGCGGTTTAGTTTTTAGTTTTTTTGTAGATTTAATTAGTGTAAGTGCGTGCGGCGTTTAGTTTAGTTTAATTAGTCGTAGTTTTTTATGTATTAGGTGGATTATTCCAATAAAAGAGGAAATTCGTTTATAAAAAAAAAGGTTAGGTTAGGTTAGGTTAGGTTAGGTTAGGTTAGGTTAAGTTCGGTTTTATAATTCGGTCGAGACAGTTCAGTTCGGACAATATTAAGCGGAGAGAATATAGATCTCTAGATTAATAGATGGGGAATAGTAACTATTAGGATTTTACCGGTAGTTAAGTAATTAATAAAGGCAGTTTCACGGAAACTGATAAGAGTAGGGCAGCTTTGAGAGGAAAAAAACGAACAAATAGTTAATTAATTAAATCTATAGATTTGCTTGCGGAAAAGTTAAGGTATCTCCTTCCATTCCATCCAAAAGTGATCTAGTGTAGGGCATAAATCCTCAGACACTACATACAGTGGGTTTCTCGGTGTGTCCGCGAATTTATGAAACACTGTTGTCTCATAAGTCCCCGGACAATATCGTATACTTAATAATAGGGAAAGGTCCGAGAATTTATGAAACGCGATTTCGCCCATAAGTTCCCGGACTGTTTCATTGTAGGGCCTGAAGGGTCAGGGAGAGGCGTAACGTTCTGTTTAGAGTTTCTGTAGGTACCAAAATTAATTTGGGGAATTTTTTAAGGTGTCCGAAAATTAATGAAACGTTCTTCGCAGCTCGTTACAATTAATTTCGGACAATTTTAGAAAAGGGCGTCTGCATCCCGCAGGGGATCTAGATATAGGTATTTAGGCATAGTATAGTATAGGATAAGAGCGGAAGCAAGCGGATAATCTTTGAGACGGAAATTCCGTTTTTTAGTATTAGTAAGCGCGTTATAATTTAATTGCGGATTAATTATTGTTAGCGGATAAGTTTTTGTGCGAAGCGTAGTAGGATAGGAATAATATTAAGATTTTGTTTTTTGTGATTTGTGGATACAGAGAGTGTTATTTACTGCTGAGTTTATCGGGCTTAATAAAAAAGGCAAAATCTCCGAGAGGAAAAATAATAACCTGTTGAATTTATTAAGATACCTGATTTTCACACGCGGTAACAATGTCGGATACAGAACAAGTGAGTCAGCACGAGGCGGACCTAGCTAGGGCTAGAAAGTACGTAGAACATTTGCTTGAAGGTACTGGTTCACTACAATATGAGGTTAATCAGGGACAGGCACACACCGTTAACTGGGGAAAAGTATTGTTTAATCTGGTATCGGGGTTTATCGAGGTCAACAGGATAATACTGGGTGTAGAACTTAAATTAAAAAGTGAAAGGGGCCAAACCAGGCCGAATGAGAGTTCACCTAAACAGAAAATGGTAGATAAGGAAACCCAGAGTAGTAAATTACCAGTATTAGATAAAGAAACGCAGAGTGGAATAGGTTATTCTTCCAAACCGAAAACGTCTGACAAGGAATCACAGTGTCCGTTATCCTTGCTCCAATCCCTCCTTCCCGTAATACCGTTAACTCCGGTTACACTTGGGACGAGTAAGGAGAATAAACGTTCGGCAGCAGAAAAGTCTGATATTCCTGGAAGCAGCTCTGATCATGCAAATAACGAGGGGAGCAGCGAAGCAGAAAGGAAAAAGAAAAAGAAGGAAGAAAAGAAGATCAGGCAGGAGGCAAAAAGAGAGGCGGAACTTGAAGCGGCAAGAGAAGCAAGAAGGAAAAAAGAAGAAAGGGAGAAGTATCCACCTAGGCCGAGGCCCGAAGCGATACTAATTAAAGTTTCACGGGGGGAATCGTATGTGGATATATTTAAGAAAATTAGGGAGTCCGCGGACTATAGGATAGTCGACGTGGAAAAATTCAGAAGAACTAGAGGCGGGGATTTACTGTTAGAGCTAGATAAAAACGTTGATAGCTGTAAATTCGAGAGGATGGTTAGAAACGTATTAGGAAGGGATTGTCAAATGAGGAGACTTTCGCCGAAAGTCACTTTCGAAATCAAGGACATAGATCCTACACTTGATAATGAGGAAATTGTTAACAAATTAGCGGTCTTGACAAATAGCAATAACGAGGAAATTGTTATCAGACACATTCGATTCGGATACGGTGGATCAAAAACAGCGATAGTCACCTTCCCGGGTAGATGCGCTGCGTTACTTAAAAGATCGGATACGATTAGATTGGGGTGGACCAAATGTGAAATCAAACTAGCAGTGAAAATTGTTAGATGCTACAATTGTCATGCGTTAGGTCACCTAACATATAGTTGTCCCAACAGAAGCGAGGACAAAACAATCTGTCGTAGATGTGGCGAGGAAGGGCACACCATCGACGGGTGCGTCAAAACTCGTAAATGTATCTTATGTGAAAAAGCTGGTCTGGATCCTACAAAATCAGAGCATATTGCGGGGGCGTACAGCTGTCCACAATACAGAAAATATGTGGCCCAGATGTCTGAAAAATCGGAGGCTCTGAATGGATGGTGGTAAAAATCGACCATGAAGAGAAACCTGAAAAGGAAAAAGAAAAATAAGAATATAAGCTAAGTACTCTACTTACCTTTCAACCGGAAGTAGTTCAAAGCGGCTGTAAAAAATTTTTTCTCTGTTTCTTGCATTTCAGGAAGGCTGTGAGGAAAGGGGGAGAGGGGGTGGAGCGGCCTGCGGGGCTATCGTCACGGTCAAGGACAGTGGAAGACCTCACGGAGAGTGGAGCTTGACTGCGCCAGGCTTTTCGAGCGGATCCGGCAAGTTCTACGATCGAAAAGGGTTGAAACTGGACGTTGCTGGAAGCGGTGTATCCGGGAGTCGTCTTCTTCCCTCCTCCGACCCCCCTGAACTCAACAGCCGGAGTGGAGTGCTTTAAACGAGAGAAAATTGGTTGCGACAAAATGTAAGAACATCGAGATGTAAACCGGCTTAGTTCAATAGTTTGCAGAATAGACAAGGAAAATCGCGAATAGTGTATAGAAATAGTGGAAAATTGTTATCGACAGTTAGTACAGAACGAGTTACCCGCTGTACCGACGCAAGGTAAATCGCGTCAAAATAGGCAGAATAGGATGGTGCGGTTGCCAATAGTCGGGCGCGAACACGTGGCGAAATCAATATATTAAAGATGGCGGAACAAGAACCGAACCCTTATTGCGATGGCTATTTTCATAAATATCTCGGTTCATAATGAAAATTATGAAAAATCATGTGAACACGGCGAGTTTCCCGCGTATCCGGACAACTCATCGAGGTCGAATTGAAGAATTTCAAGCCGGCTTAGATGAAAAATTTTGTTAGCAAAAAACAAAAAAGTAGACAGTGCAAAATGTAGAGAAGTAATAATTAAGAACTTTATGTTAAATAAACTTTGTCATAAAGTCACTAGTAGAAGAGAGAAATTAGATTTTTCAAAAATGCGAGAGAGAGTAAGATAGATGTGTGCCGTGCGCACATAACGAGGAGGAAACATAAAATAATCGTTCAGAAAAAAGAAGAAAAGTTCTAAAAAATGCGCAGTACAGTATGTAGATCGCGGAAAAATAATAACTTTATGTCAAATAAACTTTGGCATAAAGTTATTAATAGAAGTGTGAACGATGATTTTCGTTTTGAGCGCGAGAGAGAAACGCGTATACGCGCAGAAGGCAAGCGACAAGGAGGTCCCGGATTTTCGCCGTTTCAACGAAGAAAAGCCGGGCACGTCCATTACAGAGAAACGCCGAGTTTAATCGCGAATGAAAATTCGTGATTAAACGAGCTACAAATCTCCATATACGCGGAAATTCGACACAAGCTTAGGGACAGCAATTGCGCATATAGTCGTAAATTTTCAGGACTGTGTGACTTGTACAGAGGCCGCATTATTAATTAGAAAATTGAGAGTCCATTGTGGAACCAAAATAAAGGAACAAGCAAGTTTAGAGTGTAGAATTAGAACGTAGGTTATCGACATTCTTCTAAGAATAAGTAAACTACAATATCGACCTTAAGGATTTCCACAGAGAAAAGACAGTTGGTTTGCCTATAGTTAGGCGCAATAAAAGGCGGATTTGATAAAATAAGATAGCGAAGCGCGATACGTTTATTAACACGAGTAAAAAGCGTTGATAACTGTAAATAGATCGAGGTAAGACCTTGCTGTGAACGTGGCGTGTTTTTGCAGAGCCAACAAAGGCTCTGCAAGGACACGCTCGCGTGTGGTCACCTGTGCGTTTTTTCGATTACGATATTATTTTTATAGAGGCTATATTTAGACTTAGAAAACAGAGGACAGTAAAAACCGTTGAGAGTGGCTTGAAACATAGAAGGACGAGGTGACTTCAACGGCCACCTCGATAACAGTTTTTCGATAGAGTAGCGAAAGTGGGGATGACCTGCTCGAGGACGAGCGACTCGACAAGGGGAGAGATCCCCAGTTCGGTTTTATAATTCGGTCGAGACAGTTCAGTTCGGACAATATTAAGCGGAGAGAATATAGATCTCTAGATTAATAGATGGGGAATAGTAACTATTAGGATTTTACCGGTAGTTAAGTAATTAATAAAGTGAGTTAGTGTTAATTTCGGTTTAATTATATTAGCGGTATATTAGCGTTCAGTTAATTAATCAATATTATAACGAATTAGTGTAAAGTTAGATTTAATTACATCAGCGGTTTATTAACGTCGGTTAATTAATTAAAATTATAGCTAATTAGTATCTGAGGGAGGATTATACGGAATTCTGGTTCGGTTTTCGTTCCAGAGGCCCGTATAAACTTCATATTGAGATAGGGACATAATTCACGTGGACTTTCGGCACGAGCTTCGATCGTAAGCTCATGCAAGAAAAAGTCTCAAGATTTGATTTATAAATTGAGGAATTATACGTCAGACTAATGTAGGATGTAATTTTATTTGTTAAATAGGGCAGTTTCACGGAAACTGATAAGAGTAGGGCAGCTTTGAGAGGAAAAAAACGAACAAATAGTTAATTAATTAAATCTATAGATTTGGTACGTATAAGATAAAGGATTAAATAACTGGATACGGATTTAGTGGGGTAAATAGCCCAGTGTTAATTTGAGTTTGTTTCGACAGCTTGCGGAAAAGTTAAGGTATCTCCTTCCATTCCATCCAAAAGTGATCTAGTGTAGGGCATAAATCCTCAGACACTACATACAGTGGGTTTCTCGGTGTGTCCGCGAATTTATGAAACACTGTTGTCTCATAAGTCCCCGGACAATATCGTATACTTAATAATAGGGAAAGGTCCGAGAATTTATGAAACGCGATTTCGCCCATAAGTTCCCGGACTGTTTCATTGTAGGGCCTGAAGGGTCAGGGAGAGGCGTAACGTTCTGTTTAGAGTTTCTGTAGGTACCAAAATTAATTTGGGGAATTTTTTAAGGTGTCCGAAAATTAATGAAACGTTCTTCGCAGCTCGTTACAATTAATTTCGGACAATTTTAGAAAAGGGCGTCTGCATCCCGCAGGGGATCTAGATATAGGTATTTAGGCATAGTATAGTATAGGATAAGAGCGGAAGCAAGCGGATAATCTTTGAGACGGAAATTCCGTTTTTTAGTATTAGTAAGCGCGTTATAATTTAATTGCGGATTAATTATTGTTAGCGGATAAGTTTTTGTGCGAAGCGTAGTAGGATAGGAATAATATTAAGATTTTGTTTTTTGTGATTTGTGGATACAGAGAGTGTTATTTACTGCTGAGTTTATCGGGCTTAATAAAAAAGGCAAAATCTCCGAGAGAGGTTAGGTTAGGTTAGGTTAGGTTAGGTTAGGTTAGGTTAGGTTAGGTTAGGTTAGGTTAGGTTAGGTTAGGTTAGGTTAGGTTAGGTTAGGTTAGGTTAGGTTAGGTTAGGTTAGGTTAGGTTAGGTTAGGTTAGGTTAGGTTAGGTTAGGTTAGGTTAGGTTAGGTTAGGTTAGGTTAGGTTAGGTTAGGTTAGGTTAGGTTAGGTTAGGTTAGGTTAGGTTAGGTTAGGTTAGGTTAGGTTAGGTTAGGTTAGGTTAGGTTAGGTTAGGTTAGGTTAGGTTAGGTTAGGTTAGGTTAGGTTAGGTTAGGTTAGGTTAGGTTAGGTTAGGTTAGGTTAGGTTAGGTTAGGTTAGGTTAGGTTAGGTTAGGTTAGGTTAGGTTAGGTTAGGTTAGGTTAGGTTAGGTTAGGTTAGGTTAGGTTAGGTTAGGTTAGGTTAGGTTAGGTTAGGTTAGGTTAGGTTAGGTTAGGTTAGGTTAGGTTAGGTTAGGTTAGGTTAGGTTAGGTTAGGTTAGGTTAGGTTAGGTTAGGTTAGGTTAGGTTAGGTTAGGTTAGGTTAGGTTAGGTTAGGTTAGGTTAGGTTAGGTTAGGTTAGGTTAGGTTAGGTTAGGTTAGGTTAGGTTAGGTTAGGTTAGGTTAGGTTAGGTTAGGTTAGGTTAGGTTAGGTTAGGTTAGGTTAGGTTAGGTTAGGTTAGGTTAGGTTAGGTTAGGTTAGGTTAGGTTAGGTTAGGTTAGGTTAGGTTAGGTTAGGTTAGGTTAGGTTAGGAGTTCGGTTTTGAGATTCGGTCGACACGGTTCGGACAGTAGAAAGTGATTAAGATACGATTAGTAACATAGATCTTTTAGATTTATTAATTGAGAATATTAGCTATTGGAATTATTCTATAGCTAATTATAATCAAGGCAGTTATATAACTGATATAAATAGGATAGTTTTGGAAAAAAACTGGAAAACAAATAGAATAAATTCATATAAAGGTGAATTAACAGATTAGGCTGAGGAAAAGTAAGGGTATTCCTGTATCCCTACCTTACTCTCCCATTAGTACAATATAATTAGGAATTAATTACTTTAATTTTAGGGTGACTATAGGAGTCCAAAAGCGAACTCACGCGATTAGGAATATTTTAGTTATACGAATTAGGATTAGTACTAGATACTTAGTTAATTGTAGGATAGGAATATTAGAAAAATAGTATTAGGATAGCTTTTTCGGGAATCAACTACCAGAAGGGTGGGGGATTTTCGAAAAACTCGCAGCTAGGAAGGAAGAGGGGTGTTCAAGGGTTCCAAAACACCTTGAAAATCCCGATTCCGCCCAAAAATAAGGGAGATACGCGTCTTTTTAGCATTATATACCTTGCGTATGAGTGCGAGAAGGACGCGCTTATCTAAAAGTAACGAGTGCGAAAAGGACAGCAATAGGAGAAATCGTATGCTGGTTCATATACGCGATAGAAAGAGAATGCAAACTTCAGAAAAGGATAGATACTAAGGCGCATAATACGTTAGAGAGAGACTCCCCAATGTATTGAGCTGTCTCTGTCTTACTCATTGGGGAATTTTAGATTTTGGCATAAAAAGGGTAGAAAACATCGGATTTTTGAAATTCAAAGTAGGTAGCGCATAGTAGGGCGTCCTCTTCGAGGTTCCTACTGTGACAGAATTTTAGTGGAGGGGATATTAACCCCGTAAAACGTCGGTTTAGGGTAATTTAACATACGAATATGGCATTTACATACTAGATTACGGGCAAATGGTCAATTTCTTGGCAAATGACAGTGAGCCATAGTGTTTAGGGGTAATTAGATTAACATAGGGATTTTTTCGGGTTATTAAAATTTTTATTTTTTATAAATTTTTTACATGACCCTGAAAAAAGTTTCTGAGTCACGTGGCGTGCTCGGATTCCTAATTTTTGCTCTGAACCCCCCCGAGTGGGTACTCGTTTAAGAGGGCGTAAAAAGTTAGGAAGACCGACCATAAAAAAATATTAGGTTGATATAGCTGTTAGTAAAGTTATAACGTTTAGAAATAGTAGGAGTGAAAAAAGAGACTTGGGATACTGAAGGGAATCGATAGGCCTTCTCAAGACCTATCCATCCCTAAAGTTATAATTCATTTAGGAAATTTTTGAAAACGGTCCTCCACCTTTTCGAAAATTTTAAAGTTCGATAACACCCCCCCGTGTGGGGTATCATATGAAAGGGCATCGAAAATAGAATTCGATAGTATTAGTGCGGACCAATTTGGTCGAAAACAGAGCGAGAAATCGCCGATTCTTAGGTTAGAAGCGTGCGATCTTTAAGATTTTGTATGAGTGTATACTCACAAACTTGCGTAATAGGTTAGGAATATTTTTAAGCGTATTGATTGTATATTTTGTTGTGGACTATTTGTGGTTATTTTGTTAATTGAGTTCATTGGACGTAATAAAAAGGGCAAAATCCTTCGAAAAGGCTAAATTTGCTCTACATTTTATTAATACCTTGCTTTCCCACGCGCTATAATGGCAGGAAGGAAGGAGAGTTCCGATGAAAAAATAGGATTAAATAAAGAAGTGGAGAAGTATCTAAGTTCGATTAGAAAAAGAATAGAAGCAGCAATAGGATCTGCTAAAGAATTAGAGATATATAGTAAAGAGCAGTCTAAACTGAAAAGAACGAGATTAAATGATTTTGCGGTTTCTTTTAGCTTGGGTCTAAACGAGGCCCTTGTCTCATTAGGAAAAGTATCAGTAGAAGTTGTTAAGATTAGGGAAAGGGCACAGGTAGGGAATATTTCCAAACCTTCCGTGTCCGATAAAGAGACACAGAGTCCATTATCCCTGCTTCAATCCTTGTTACCCGTAACTCCGGCCAAACCTGGATCGTGCAAGGATAAAAGTCAATTAGGAGCTGAAACGACTGCAATTCCTGGTAGCAGTGCAGTTTCAAAACATATTGAGGGCAGCGATGAAGCTGAAAAGAGAAAGAAGAAGAAGGAGGAGAAGAAGTCTAGACAGCAGGCGAGAAAAGCAGCGGAGCTGGAAGCAGCTATAGTAGCAGGAAGCAGACAAGAAGAAAGAGAGAAGTATCCGACTACGCCTAAACCTGAAGCGATACTTGTTAAAGCTTCACAAGGGAAAACGTTTTTGGATATCTTCAAAATATTAAAGGAGGCAGCAGACCCCAGACTCGCGGAAGTTCAGATGATTAGAAGAACTAGAGGCGGGGACTTACTGTTAGAATTAGAATCAAAAGCGGATAGTTTTCAATTTGAGAAAATGACTAGAGAAGTTTTGGGTAAAGACTACCAAATCAAAAGGCTTACGCCCAAAGTTACATTTGAAATTAGAGAAATAGATCCGACTCTCGAAAGAGAGGAGATTCTGAGTGAATTAGCGGCCTTAGTACAAATTAAAGAGGAGGAAATTTTCATTAGACATATTCGAGTAGGTTATGGTGGCAATAAAACCGCGATAGTAACTTTTCCCGGTAAATGCGCACCTATTCTGAAAAGAAAAGACAGTATTAGATTAGGATGGACTAAATGTTTATTAAAAGTAGCATTAAAAATTATTAGGTGTTACAAATGTCACTCGCTAGGGCACCTCTCATACAGTTGTCCTAATAATCGCGATAACAAAGTCATTTGTAGAAGATGCGGCGAAGAAGGGCACACGATCGATGGGTGCACGAAGCTTCGAAAATGTATTTTATGTAAACGAGCTGGTTTGGAAGCAACTGAGTTAGAACATATTGCGGGGGCGTATAGCTGTCCGCAGTATAAGAAATACGTGGTCCAGATGACGGAAAAAACAGATGTACAGTATGGATGGTGGAGTAGATCTCAACCAGAACCTGAAAAGGAAAAAAGAAATTTAGGTTTAAAAGTTACGTAATTATACCTACCTTTTAAATTAATAGCGGAACAAAATAGCTCTTTATGTTTTCGTCTTTGTTTCCATGCATTCCAGGATGGCCTAGAGGAAAGGGGGGAAAGGAGGGAGAGCAGCGTGGAGAGCATCGCCAAGGTGAATCCGTGGAAAATGGAAAATGGACCCTGACTGCGCAAGGCTCATTGAGCGGATCCGGCAGGATTCCAGGACCAAAGGACGCGTTGCTGCAGCTGGAAGCGGTGACCTCGGACGACTTCTCCTCCTTTTCCGGACCTCCCCGTACTCAACAGCCTGAAATGGAGTGCTGGAAGCGAGAAGAAAAGAGCTATTAAAATTTGTAAGAAAATCTGGAAGAAAACCGATTCGATTCGATTACTTTACATTGTAGGTAAAAGAAACGCGAATAGGATATAGATTAGAGCGGAATTGTTACCAACAATAAGCAGAAAACGAGTTACCTAGTGTACCGACACAAGGTAACTCGTGTCCGTAGTAGCGTAAAATGATGATACGGTTGTCAATAGTAAGGAGTAAGCACGTGGCGAAATAGTAAAATAAAGATGGCGGAGAGGAATTTCGAGCGATATTGAGTCGAACATTTTCGCAAATATCTCGATTTTCCGGTAAAAATAGGCATTATAATTTTGGCAGGATGAGTTTTTTGCAACTCCAAAAAACCCACCGAGGTCGGTTTTTAGAATTTCGAGCCGGATTAGAAGTAAATTTAGAGAGCAAAAAACGAAAAACTAAACAGAGCAAAATGTAGAGAATTAGAAATAAGAAACTTTATGTCAAACAAACTTTGACATAAAGTTACTAATAGAAGTAGGAGATTAGATTTTCAAAAAATGCGAGAGAAAGAAAGATAGATGCGTGCCATGCGCACGGAACAAGGAGGAAACACAAAATAATAGGCCGAAAAAAAGAGGAAAAGTTCTAAAATTTGCGCAGTATAAAATATAGAGCTCAGAAAAATAATAACTTTACGTCAAATAAACTTTGTCATAAAGTTATTAGCAGAAGTGTGTACGATGATTTTCGTTTTGAACGCGAGAGAGAAACGCGTATACGCGTAGAAGGCTAGCGACAAGGAGGTCCCGGAATTTCTTCGTTTCGACGAAGAAAAGCCGGGCACGTCCATAATTGAGAAACGCCGAGTTTGATCGCGAACGAAAATTCGCGATTAAACGAGCTACAAATTTCCGTATACGCGGAAATTTGACACAGGTATAGGAATAGCATGCTCGCGTGTCGTCACTGGTTTTTAGGACGGTGAGACTATTATTAAGGCTATAATGTTAGTTTAAAAATCGAGAGTCCATTATGGAACTAGATTAAAGGAATTAATACGGCTAGAGTATAGAATTAGCGCACAGGATACCGACAATCTTTAGAGAATAGGGACACTATTGTATCGATATCAGGTATTTCTAGCATGAAAAGGAGCTCGAAGAGCGTATGGTTGCCAACAATTAGGCGCGTTACGAAGCGTAATATGTAAGTCAAGACAGCGAAGCGTGATACGAGTATCAACATGATTGTAAAAACGTTGATATCTCCGTAAATAGATCGAGGTAAGACCTTTTTGTAAACGTGGCGTGTTCTTGCAGAACCAACAAAGGCTCTGCAAGGACACGCTCGCGTGTGGTCACCTTGTGTGTTTTTCGATCGCGGTTTTTTTATAGAGGATGTATTTAGAGTCGAAAAAAGAGGACAGCCAAAAAACTGCGGAGAGTGGTATGGCTCGATATACAGAAGGACGAGGTGACTCTAACGGTTACCTCGAAAACAATTTTTGATAAAGAGAGTAAAAGAGGGGATGACCTGTACGGCTTCGAACGTCTCAGCAAGGGGAGAAATCCCCAGTTCGGTTTTGAGATTCGGTCGACACGGTTCGGACAGTAGAAAGTGATTAAGATACGATTAGTAACATAGATCTTTTAGATTTATTAATTGAGAATATTAGCTATTGGAATTATTCTATAGCTAATTATAATCAAGTGAGTTTAGTTTTAATTTCGATATTAGGTAATTAACTAAGGAGATTATTTTCCGGTAGTTAATTAATAATGTTTTAGTACATAATTAATTAGGATTAGATTTTGACTTTAAATTTTTATTATTTCTTTTTGAAATAGGGCAGTTATATAACTGATATAAATAGGATAGTTTTGGAAAAAAACTGGAAAACAAATAGAATAAATTCATATAAAGGTGAATTAACAGATTAGGTACGTACAATTTTCGGAAATCGTAATATCTGGTAACAGATTTAATGCGATCATAGTCAGTGTTAATCGTGAGTTTCTGTTCTGACAGGCTGAGGAAAAGTAAGGGTATTCCTGTATCCCTACCTTACTCTCCCATTAGTACAATATAATTAGGAATTAATTACTTTAATTTTAGGGTGACTATAGGAGTCCAAAAGCGAACTCACGCGATTAGGAATATTTTAGTTATACGAATTAGGATTAGTACTAGATACTTAGTTAATTGTAGGATAGGAATATTAGAAAAATAGTATTAGGATAGCTTTTTCGGGAATCAACTACCAGAAGGGTGGGGGATTTTCGAAAAACTCGCAGCTAGGAAGGAAGAGGGGTGTTCAAGGGTTCCAAAACACCTTGAAAATCCCGATTCCGCCCAAAAATAAGGGAGATACGCGTCTTTTTAGCATTATATACCTTGCGTATGAGTGCGAGAAGGACGCGCTTATCTAAAAGTAACGAGTGCGAAAAGGACAGCAATAGGAGAAATCGTATGCTGGTTCATATACGCGATAGAAAGAGAATGCAAACTTCAGAAAAGGATAGATACTAAGGCGCACCCTTAAGGCTGCACATTAGTAATACGTTAGAGAGAGACTCCCCAATGTATTGAGCTGTCTCTGTCTTACTCATTGGGGAATTTTAGATTTTGGCATAAAAAGGGTAGAAAACATCGGATTTTTGAAATTCAAAGTAGGTAGCGCATAGTAGGGCGTCCTCTTCGAGGTTCCTACTGTGACAGAATTTTAGTGGAGGGGATATTAACCCCGTAAAACGTCGGTTTAGGGTAATTTAACATACGAATATGGCATTTACATACTAGATTACGGGCAAATGGTCAATTTCTTGGCAAATGACAGTGAGCCATAGTGTTTAGGGGTAATTAGATTAACATAGGGATTTTTTCGGGTTATTAAAATTTTTATTTTTTATAAATTTTTTACATGACCCTGAAAAAAGTTTCTGAGTCACGTGGCGTGCTCGGATTCCTAATTTTTGCTCTGAACCCCCCCGAGTGGGTACTCGTTTAAGAGGGCGTAAAAAGTTAGGAAGACCGACCATAAAAAAATATTAGGTTGATATAGCTGTTAGTAAAGTTATAACGTTTAGAAATAGTAGGAGTGAAAAAAGAGACTTGGGATACTGAAGGGAATCGATAGGCCTTCTCAAGACCTATCCATCCCTAAAGTTATAATTCATTTAGGAAATTTTTGAAAACGGTCCTCCACCTTTTCGAAAATTTTAAAGTTCGATAACACCCCCCCGTGTGGGGTATCATATGAAAGGGCATCGAAAATAGAATTCGATAGTATTAGTGCGGACCAATTTGGTCGAAAACAGAGCGAGAAATCGCCGATTCTTAGGTTAGAAGCGTGCGATCTTTAAGATTTTGTATGAGTGTATACTCACAAACTTGCGTAATAGGTTAGGAATATTTTTAAGCGTATTGATTGTATATTTTGTTGTGGACTATTTGTGGTTATTTTGTTAATTGAGTTCATTGGACGTAATAAAAAGGGCAAAATCCTTCGAAAAGAAAAGGTTAGGTTAGGTTAGGTTAGGTTAGGTTAGGTTAGGTTAGGTTAGGTTAGGTTAGGTTAGGTTAGGTTAGGTTAGGTTAGGTTAGGTTAGGTTAGGTTAGGTTAGGTTAGGTTAGGTTAGGTTAGGTTAGGTTAGGTTAGGTTAGGTTAGGTTAGGTTAGGTTAGGTTAGGTTAGGTTAGGTTAGGTTAGGTTAGGTTAGGTTAGGTTAGGTTAGGTTAGGTTAGGTTAGGTTAGGTTAGGTTAGGTTAGGTTAGGTTAGGTTAGGTTAGGTTAGGTTAGGTTAGGTTAGGTTAGGTTAGGTTAGGTTCGACGGGGAGGGAGGGGTTGCGGCCGCGTCCGCCGCCCCAGCCGGTAACCGGGGTAGACGCGGGGACCAGGGAAGACGCGGGGGGATCCCGCCGCGACGCGTTGTTTTCCCTCGAGGATGTCAACCGTATAGTGGTTGACATCGTCGAGGGAAAGATGAGGGAGATGGAGAGGCGCATTATTGCGGCGCTTCTACCTCACGGCGGGAGGGAGGTCCCGCGGGACGCTGCAGAGCGTTTCGCGGGGCCCCCTCCCGCCGGGAGCGTGGCCCCCCGTAAAAAGGGGACCACGAAGGGGGGGAGGGGGGATAAGACCCCGAAATCGGGCAGCCGAGCTCGATCCGCGAGCTCGGCGCATTCCGGGGTGACGTCAGGGGGGGAGACGGTCCCCCCCACCACCCCTGCGGCGGGAAGGGAGGGGAGCTGGGTGGAGGTGGTCTCCCGGGGCAAGGCCAAGCGGGCGGCCAAAGTGGCCGCAGCGCGGCCTGCTCCGGGGGCTGCACCCACCCAGCCACCTGCTAAGCAGGGGAAGACCCCCGCGCGAGTGGGAGGGGATGGTCCTCCGGGGGGCAAGGCGACACCGCGATTGCCGCGGGCGCCGAAGACGGCGGCGGTGACCCTCACCGTGCCGTTGGGGGTGGAGGCGTCGTTGGCCGGCGCGATGGAGGTGGTTACCCGCCAGGTCCCCTTAGAATCCGTCGGCATCACCGACGGAGTCGCGTTTGGGGTGGCGAGAACTGGGGCCCTAATGATTAGGGTCCGGGGGGAAGGTAATAGGGCGAAGGCCGAGGCTCTCGCCGGTAAGATGAGGGAGGCCCTGGCGGGTACAGGGGTGCTGGTGGGCACCCCCACGAGGACGGCGGAGATCCGTCTCCGGGGGCTTGGCGTTAATGCCACCCCGGAGGCGGTTCGTTCCGCACTCGCGGGCGCAGCGGACTGCGCCCCCGAGCTCCTACGCGTGGGGGTGGTCACCAGACCGCCTTCGG
This sequence comes from Lasioglossum pauxillum, assembly GCA_933228785.1. Taxonomy (NCBI): domain Eukaryota; kingdom Metazoa; phylum Arthropoda; class Insecta; order Hymenoptera; family Halictidae; genus Lasioglossum; species Lasioglossum pauxillum. Next base: position 24,211 of record OW121706.1, on the reverse strand, counting down.
GGATGGGGCCCGGCACGTGCTGGGCCAGGCTGCCTTTAGCGGCGGCTAGAAAGGTGGCCGGCGCCGGCCGGATAAGGGTGGGGTGGGCCTCGGCGAGGGTAGAGGTATTGGAGCAACGTATGCTCCAATGCTACCGCTGCCTTCGTCGAGGCCACACACAGGCAAAATGTGCCTATAAGGAGGAGCCGAGCCGGATCGGCCGGTGTTATAGGTGCGGGGAGGAGGGGCACCGAGCGGCGACTTGTAGGTCGCCGCCGAAGTGCCCCCTTTGCGGGGATCTTGGCCTGCCTGCAGGCCACAGATCAGGGACCCGCGCGTGCCCCTCGTTTCTGTCCGGGACCAAACCCGGGCAGAATCGAGGTGGAGGCGCGGGGAAAGAACCGGCCGCTCCGGCTCCTCCTCCGAGGGAGGGGGTAATGGACACGGGGTAAGAGGCCACGCCCTTCAGGCGTGGTCCACGGGGTTGGAAGAGGCCACACCCTTCTGGTGTGGTCCACCGGGAGGGAAAGAGGCCGCGCCCTTCTGGCGCGGTCCACCGGGGGGGTGTAAGAGGCTGCGCCCTTCTGGCGCAGTCCAAAAACGGGGATACCCTTCCTCCCACGATCGGGGACGCTCGATCGCCGGAGGAGGGCAGTGAGGGTGGAGGTACCGGGTACCTCCTGGACTCACGGGATGGGGGCTCGCCCCGGGGGTGTGCGAAATGCACCCCTCCGAGGGGCGGGCCTTACCGCGTACTGGGATCCCCTCGTTCGTACCGCCGGTGGGAATGTTTCCGTTACGCGCCTTTCTTTATCGCGCACCGGCACGGGCGAACGACGGGATCTCTCGGGTCATCGGGGCGTCGAGCTGGAACTCGGCGTCCCATCGGGTGACCTAGGGAGGGGGAAACGCAGCCGCCGTCGCTGCGTTTCCCTTGTAGAGGGGTTAAACGTTGGGGGAGCTTCACTCCCTCATCGGGATGGTCTATCGATAGACAGCGAGGGTGTCCGGTTGTATGCTCGCGCGATCCCGGCACCCCGCGTTAGATGTCTAGGGGCGGCCGTGGGGTTTTAGTGGGTGAGAGTCCCACATTGGCCTCCCTCATTTCCAGTAATGGGGGGGGTTATCCATAACGGATTTCCCCAACGTAAAAAAAAAAAAAAAAAAAAAAAAAAAAAAAAAAAAAAAAAAAAAAAAAGGTTAGGTTAGGTTAGGTTAGGTTAGGTTAGGTTAGGTTAGGTTAGGTTAGGTTAGGTTAGGTTAGGTTAGGTTAGGTTAGGTTAGGTTAGGTTAGGTTAGGTTAGGTTAGGTTAGGTTAGGTTAGGTTAGGTTAGGTTAGGTTAGGTTAGGTTAGGTTAGGTTAGGTTAGGTTAGGTTAGGTTAGGTTAGGTTAGGTTAGGTTAGGTTAGGTTAGGTTAGGTTAGGTTAGGTTAGGTTAGGTTAGGTTAGGTTAGGTTAGGTTAGGTTAGGTTAGGTTAGGTTAGGTTAGGTTAGGTTAGGTTAGGTTAGGTTAGGTTAGGTTAGGTTAGGTTAGGTTAGGTTAGGTTAGGTTAGGTTAGGTTAGGTTAGGTTAGGTTAGGTTTCGAAGGGATCGGCGCGGAACCTCCCGAGTGTGAAGGATCTGTCCGTCGAGTGCAGTACAACTGTAACCGACGGGCTGACCCAGATCATTCGGGAGGCGACCGAGGCGGTTGACCGCGTGTCAACCGTCTCGAAGGGCCTCAAGGGGAGCCTCCAGAACGAGCTCCGGGTTGCGAGTCGGCGCATTCGCGCCGCCGGCTACGAGCTCGGAGCTCGTGCGAGCGCTACGGGGTGCGTGTCTTCGGACATCGCGGGGATCCAGGATTATGCACGAGAGCTGGAGGGACGCCTCCGCCTCGTGCAGAATGAAAGGGACGACCTCTTGGACAAATACGAGGGCCCGGTTGCCGTTCGTATGGCCAAGAGGAGTTCCAAGGGTGGGGGTGAGGGGGGAATGCCCGTGTCCACGGGTGGGGTTTCTCCACCCCCTTCGACGACGGGGAGGGAGGGGTTGCGGCCGCGTCCGCCACCCCAGCCGGTAACCGGGGTAGACGCGGGGACCAGGGAAGACGCGGGGGGATCCCGCCGCGACGCGTTGTTTTCCCTCGAGGATGTCAACCGTATAGTGGTTGACATCGTCGAGGGAAAGATGAGGGAGATGGAGAGGCGCATTATTGCGGCGCTTCTACCTCACGGCGGGAGGGAGGTCCCGCGGGACGCTGCAGAGCGTTTCGCGGGGCCCCCTCCCGCCGGGAGCGTGGCCCCCCGTAAAAAGGGGACCACGAAGGGGGGGAGGGGGGATAAGACCCCGAAATCGGGCAGCCGAGCTCGATCCGCGAGCTCGGCGCATTCCGGGGTGACGTCAGGGGGGGAGACGGTCCCCCCCACCACCCCTGCGGCGGGAAGGGAGGGGAGCTGGGTGGAGGTGGTCTCCCGGGGCAAGGCCAAGCGGGCGGCCAAAGTGGCCGCAGCGCGGCCTACTCCGGGGGCTGCACCCACCCAGCCACCTGCTAAGCAGGGGAAGACCCCCGCGCGAGTGGGAGGGGATGGTCCTCCGGGGGGCAAGGCGACACCGCGATTGCCGCGGGCGCCGAAGACGGCGGCGGTGACCCTCACCGTGCCGTTGGGGGTGGAGGCGTCGTTGGCCGGCGCGATGGAGGTGGTTACCCGCCAGGTCCCCTTAGAATCCGTCGGCATCACCGACGGAGTCGCGTTCGGGGTCGCGAGGACTGGGGCCCTCATGATTAGGGTCCGGGGGGAAGGGAATAGGGCGAAGGCCGAGGCCCTCGCTGCTAAGATGAAGGAGGCCCTGGCGGGTACAGGGGTGCTGGTGGGCACCCCCACGAGGACGGCGGAGATCCGTCTCCGGGGGCTTGGCGTTAATGCCACCCCGGAGGCGGTTCGTTCCGCACTCGCGGGCGCGGCGGACTGCGCCCCCGAGCTCCTACGCGTGGGGGTGGTCACCAGACCGCCTTCGGGGATGGGGCCCGGCACGTGCTGGGCCAGGCTGCCTTTAGCGGCGGCTAGAAAGGTGGCCGGCGCCGGCCGGATAAGGGTGGGGTGGGCCTCGGCGAGGGTAGAGGTATTGGAGCAACGTATGCTCCAATGCTACCGCTGCCTTCGTCGAGGCCACACACAGGCCAAATGTGCCTATAAGGAGGAGCCGAGCCGGATCGGCCGGTGTTATAGGTGCGGGGAGGAGGGGCACCGAGCGGCGACTTGTAGGTCGCCGCCGAAGTGCCCCCTTTGCGGGGATCTTGGCCTGCCTGCAGGCCACAGATCAGGGACCCGCGCGTGCCCCTCGTTTCTGTCCGGGACCAAACCCGGGCAGAATCGAGGTGGAGGCGCGGGGAAAGAACCGGCCGCTCCGGCTCCTCCTCCGAGGGAGGGGGTAATGGACACGGGGTAAGAGGCCACGCCCTTCTGGCGTGGTCCACGGGGTTGGAAGAGGCCACACCCTTCTGGTGTGGTCCACCGGGAGGGAAAGAGGCCGCGCCCTTCTGGCGCGGTCCACCGGGGGGGTGTAAGAGGCTGCGCCCTTCTGGCGCAGTCCAAAAACGGGGATACCCCTCCTTCCACGATCGGGGACGCTCGATCGCCGGAGGAGGGCAGTGAGGGTGGAGGTACCGGGTACCTCCTGGACTCACGGGATGGGGGCTCGCCCCGGGGGTGTGCGAAATGCACCCCTCCGAGGGGCGGGCCTTACCGCGTACTGGGATCCCCTCGTTCGTACCGCCGGTGGGTATTTTACCGTTACGCGCCTTTCTTTATCGCGCACCGGCACGGGCGAACGACGGGATCTCTCGGGTCATCGGGGCGTCGAGCTGGAACTCGGCGTCCCATCGGGTGACCTAGGGAGGGGGAAACGCAGTCGCCGTCGCTGCGGTTCCCTTGTAGAGGGGTTAAACGTTGGGGGAGCTTCACTCCCCCATCGGGATGGTCTATTGATAGACAGCGAGGGTGTCCGGTTGTATGCTCGCGCGATCCCGGCACCCCGCGTTAGATGTCTAGGGGCGGCCGTGGGGTTTTAGTCGGTGAGAGTCCGACATTGGCCCCCCTCATTTCCAGCAATGGGGGGGGTTATCCATAACGGATTTCCCCAACGTAAAAAAAAAAAAAAAAAAAAAAAAAAAAAAAAAAAAAAAAAAGGTTAGGTTAGGTTAGGTTAGGTTAGGTTAGGTTAGGTTAGGTTAGGTTAGGTTAGGTTAGGTTAGGTTAGGTTAGGTTAGGTTAGGTTAGGTTAGGTTAGGTTAGGTTAGGTTAGGTTAGGTTAGGTTAGGTTAGGTTAGGTTAGGTTAGGTTAGGTTAGGTTAGGTTAGGTTAGGTTAGGTTAGGTTAGGTTAGGTTAGGTTAGGTTAGGTTAGGTTAGGTTAGGTTAGGTTAGGTTAGGTTAGGTTAGGTTAGGTTAGGTTAGGTTAGGTTAGGTTAGGTTAGGTTAGGTTAGGTTAGGTTAGGTTAGGTTAGGTTAGGTTAGGTTAGGTTAGGTTAGGTTAGGTTAGGTTAGGTTAGGTTAGGTTAGGTTAGGTTAGGTTAGGTTAGGTTAGGTTAGGTTAGGTTAGGTTAGGTTAGGTTAGGTTAGGTTAGGTTAGGTTAGGTTAGGTTAGGTTAGGTTAGGTTAGGTTAGGTTAGGTTAGGTTAGGTTAGGTTAGGTTAGGTTAGGTTAGGTTAGGTTAGGTTAGGTTAGGTTAGGTTAGGTTAGGTTAGGTTAGGTTAGGTTAGGTTAGGTTAGGTTAGGTTAGGTTAGGTTAGGTTAGGTTAGGTTAGGTTAGGTTAGGTTAGGTTAGGTTAGGTTAGGTTAGGTTAGGTTAGGTTAGGTTAGGTTAGGTTAGGTTAGGTTAGGTTAGGTTAGGTTAGGTTAGGTTAGGTTAGGTTAGGTTAGGTTAGGTTAGGTTAGGTTAGGTTAGGTTAGGTTAGGTTAGGTTAGGTTAGGTTAGGTTAGGTTAGGTTAGGTTAGGTTAGGTTAGGTTAGGTTAGGTTAGGTTAGGTTAGGTTAGGTTAGGTTAGGTTAGGTTAGGTTAGGTTAGGTTAGGTTAGGTTAGGTTAGGTTAGGTTAGGTTAGGTTAGGTTAGGTTAGGTTAGGTTAGGTTAGGTTAGGTTAGGTTAGGTTAGGTTAGGTTAGGTTAGGTTAGGTTAGGTTAGGTTAGGTTAGGTTAGGTTAGGTTAGGTTAGGTTAGGTTAGGTTAGGTTAGGTTAGGTTAGGTTAGGTTAGGTTAGGTTAGGTTAGGTTAGGTTAGGTTAGGTTAGGTTAGGTTAGGTTAGGTTAGGTTAGGTTAGGTTAGGTTAGGTTAGGTTAGGTTAGGTTAGGTTAGGTTAGGTTAGGTTAGGTTAGGTTAGGTTAGGTTAGGTTAGGTTAGGTTAGGTTAGGTTAGGTTAGGTTAGGTTAGGTTAGGTTAGGTTAGGTTAGGTTAGGTTAGGTTAGGTTAGGTTAGGTTAGGTTAGGTTAGGTTAGGTTAGGTTAGGTTAGGTTAGGTTAGGTTAGGTTAGGTTAGGTTAGGTTAGGTTAGGTTAGGTTAGGTTAGGTTAGGTTAGGTTAGGTTAGGTTAGGTTAGGTTAGGTTAGGTTAGGTTAGGTTAGGTTAGGTTAGGTTAGGTTAGGTTAGGTTAGGTTAGGTTAGGTTAGGTTAGGTTAGGTTAGGTTAGGTTAGGTTAGGTTAGGTTAGGTTAGGTTAGGTTAGGTTAGGTTAGGTTAGGTTAGGTTAGGTTAGGTTAGGTTAGGTTAGGTTAGGTTAGGTTAGGTTAGGTTAGGTTAGGTTAGGTTAGGTTAGGTTAGGTTAGGTTAGGTTAGGTTAGGTTAGGTTAGGTTAGGTTAGGTTAGGTTAGGTTAGGTTAGGTTAGGTTAGGTTAGGTTAGGTTAGGTTAGGTTAGGTTAGGTTAGGTTAGGTTAGGTTAGGTTAGGTTAGGTTAGGTTAGGTTAGGTTAGGTTAGGTTAGGTTAGGTTAGGTTAGGTTAGGTTAGGTTAGGTTAGGTTAGGTTAGGTTAGGTTAGGTTAGGTTAGGTTAGGTTAGGTTAGGTTAGGTTAGGTTAGGTTAGGTTAGGTTAGGTTAGGTTAGGTTAGGTTAGGTTAGGTTAGGTTAGGTTAGGTTAGGTTAGGTTAGGTTAGGTTAGGTTAGGTTAGGTTAGGTTAGGTTAGGTTAGGTTAGGTTAGGTTAGGTTAGGTTAGGTTAGGTTAGGTTAGGTTAGGTTAGGTTAGGTTAGGTTAGGTTAGGTTAGGTTAGGTTAGGTTAGGTTAGGTTAGGTTAGGTTAGGTTAGGTTAGGTTAGGTTAGGTTAGGTTAGGTTAGGTTAGGTTAGGTTAGGTTAGGTTAGGTTAGGTTAGGTTAGGTTAGGTTAGGTTAGGTTAGGTTAGGTTAGGTTAGGTTAGGTTAGGTTAGGTTAGGTTAGGTTAGGTTAGGTTAGGTTAGGTTAGGTTAGGTTAGGTTAGGTTAGGTTAGGTTAGGTTAGGTTAGGTTAGGTTAGGTTAGGTTAGGTTAGGTTAGGTTAGGTTAGGTTAGGTTAGGTTAGGTTAGGTTAGGTTAGGTTAGGTTAGGTTAGGTTAGGTTAGGTTAGGTTAGGTTAGGTTAGGTTAGGTTAGGTTAGGTTAGGTTAGGTTAGGTTAGGTTAGGTTAGGTTAGGTTAGGTTAGGTTAGGTTAGGTTAGGTTAGGTTAGGTTAGGTTAGGTTAGGTTAGGTTAGGTTAGGTTAGGTTAGGTTAGGTTAGGTTAGGTTAGGTTAGGTTAGGTTAGGTTAGGTTAGGTTAGGTTAGGTTAGGTTAGGTTAGGTTAGGTTAGGTTAGGTTAGGTTAGGTTAGGTTAGGTTAGGTTAGGTTAGGTTAGGTTAGGTTAGGTTAGGTTAGGTTAGGTTAGGTTAGGTTAGGTTAGGTTAGGTTAGGTTAGGTTAGGTTAGGTTAGGTTAGGTTAGGTTAGGTTAGGTTAGGTTAGGTTAGGTTAGGTTAGGTTAGGTTAGGTTAGGTTAGGTTAGGTTAGGTTAGGTTAGGTTAGGTTAGGTTAGGTTAGGTTAGGTTAGGTTAGGTTAGGTTAGGTTAGGTTAGGTTAGGTTAGGTTAGGTTAGGTTAGGTTAGGTTAGGTTAGGTTAGGTTAGGTTAGGTTAGGTTAGGTTAGGTTAGGTTAGGTTAGGTTAGGTTAGGTTAGGTTAGGTTAGGTTAGGTTAGGTTAGGTTAGGTTAGGTTAGGTTAGGTTAGGTTAGGTTAGGTTAGGTTAGGTTAGGTTAGGTTAGGTTAGGTTAGGTTAGGTTAGGTTAGGTTAGGTTAGGTTAGGTTAGGTTAGGTTAGGTTAGGTTAGGTTAGGTTAGGTTAGGTTAGGTTAGGTTAGGTTAGGTTAGGTTAGGTTAGGTTAGGTTAGGTTAGGTTAGGTTAGGTTAGGTTAGGTTAGGTTAGGTTAGGTTAGGTTAGGTTAGGTTAGGTTAGGTTAGGTTAGGTTAGGTTAGGTTAGGTTAGGTTAGGTTAGGTTAGGTTAGGTTAGGTTAGGTTAGGTTAGGTTAGGTTAGGTTAGGTTAGGTTAGGTTAGGTTAGGTTAGGTTAGGTTAGGTTAGGTTAGGTTAGGTTAGGTTAGGTTAGGTTAGGTTAGGTTAGGTTAGGTTAGGTTAGGTTAGGTTAGGTTAGGTTAGGTTAGGTTAGGTTAGGTTAGGTTAGGTTAGGTTAGGTTAGGTTAGGTTAGGTTAGGTTAGGTTAGGTTAGGTTAGGTTAGGTTAGGTTAGGTTAGGTTAGGTTAGGTTAGGTTAGGTTAGGTTAGGTTAGGTTAGGTTAGGTTAGGTTAGGTTAGGTTAGGTTAGGTTAGGTTAGGTTAGGTTAGGTTAGGTTAGGTTAGGTTAGGTTAGGTTAGGTTAGGTTAGGTTAGGTTAGGTTAGGTTAGGTTAGGTTAGGTTAGGTTAGGTTAGGTTAGGTTAGGTTAGGTTAGGTTAGGTTAGGTTAGGTTAGGTTAGGTTAGGTTAGGTTAGGTTAGGTTAGGTTAGGTTAGGTTAGGTTAGGTTAGGTTAGGTTAGGTTAGGTTAGGTTAGGTTAGGTTAGGTTAGGTTAGGTTAGGTTAGGTTAGGTTAGGTTAGGTTAGGTTAGGTTAGGTTAGGTTAGGTTAGGTTAGGTTAGGTTAGGTTAGGTTAGGTTAGGTTAGGTTAGGTTAGGTTAGGTTAGGTTAGGTTAGGTTAGGTTAGGTTAGGTTAGGTTAGGTTAGGTTAGGTTAGGTTAGGTTAGGTTAGGTTAGGTTAGGTTAGGTTAGGTTAGGTTAGGTTAGGTTAGGTTAGGTTAGGTTAGGTTAGGTTAGGTTAGGTTAGGTTAGGTTAGGTTAGGTTAGGTTAGGTTAGGTTAGGTTAGGTTAGGTTAGGTTAGGTTAGGTTAGGTTAGGTTAGGTTAGGTTAGGTTAGGTTAGGTTAGGTTAGGTTAGGTTAGGTTAGGTTAGGTTAGGTTAGGTTAGGTTAGGTTAGGTTAGGTTAGGTTAGGTTAGGTTAGGTTAGGTTAGGTTAGGTTAGGTTAGGTTAGGTTAGGTTAGGTTAGGTTAGGTTAGGTTAGGTTAGGTTAGGTTAGGTTAGGTTAGGTTAGGTTAGGTTAGGTTAGGTTAGGTTAGGTTAGGTTAGGTTAGGTTAGGTTAGGTTAGGTTAGGTTAGGTTAGGTTAGGTTAGGTTAGGTTAGGTTAGGTTAGGTTAGGTTAGGTTAGGTTAGGTTAGGTTAGGTTAGGTTAGGTTAGGTTAGGTTAGGTTAGGTTAGGTTAGGTTAGGTTAGGTTAGGTTAGGTTAGGTTAGGTTAGGTTAGGTTAGGTTAGGTTAGGTTAGGTTAGGTTAGGTTAGGTTAGGTTAGGTTAGGTTAGGTTAGGTTAGGTTAGGTTAGGTTAGGTTAGGTTAGGTTAGGTTAGGTTAGGTTAGGTTAGGTTAGGTTAGGTTAGGTTAGGTTAGGTTAGGTTAGGTTAGGTTAGGTTAGGTTAGGTTAGGTTAGGTTAGGTTAGGTTAGGTTAGGTTAGGTTAGGTTAGGTTAGGTTAGGTTAGGTTAGGTTAGGTTAGGTTAGGTTAGGTTAGGTTAGGTTAGGTTAGGTTAGGTTAGGTTAGGTTAGGTTAGGTTAGGTTAGGTTAGGTTAGGTTAGGTTAGGTTAGGTTAGGTTAGGTTAGGTTAGGTTAGGTTAGGTTAGGTTAGGTTAGGTTAGGTTAGGTTAGGTTAGGTTAGGTTAGGTTAGGTTAGGTTAGGTTAGGTTAGGTTAGGTTAGGTTAGGTTAGGTTAGGTTAGGTTAGGTTAGGTTAGGTTAGGTTAGGTTAGGTTAGGTTAGGTTAGGTTAGGTTAGGTTAGGTTAGGTTAGGTTAGGTTAGGTTAGGTTAGGTTAGGTTAGGTTAGGTTAGGTTAGGTTAGGTTAGGTTAGGTTAGGTTAGGTTAGGTTAGGTTAGGTTAGGTTAGGTTAGGTTAGGTTAGGTTAGGTTAGGTTAGGTTAGGTTAGGTTAGGTTAGGTTAGGTTAGGTTAGGTTAGGTTAGGTTAGGTTAGGTTAGGTTAGGTTAGGTTAGGTTAGGTTAGGTTAGGTTAGGTTAGGTTAGGTTAGGTTAGGTTAGGTTAGGTTAGGTTAGGTTAGGTTAGGTTAGGTTAGGTTAGGTTAGGTTAGGTTAGGTTAGGTTAGGTTCTTCCGGGATGGGACCCGGGACCTGCTGGGTCAGGCTACCCCTCGTGGCGGCGAGGAAGGTGGCCGGCGTCGGCCGAATCAGGGTGGGGTGGGCCTCGGCGAAGGTGGAGGTATTGGAGCAGCGTATGCTCCAATGCTACCGCTGCCTTCGTCGAGGCCACACGCATGCTAAATGCATGTACAAGGAGGAACCGAGCCGGATCGGCCGGTGTTACAGGTGCGGGGAGGAGGGGCACCCAGCGGCGACCTGTAGGTCGCCGCCGAAGTGCCCCCTCTGCGGGGATTTGGGCCTGCCGGCAGGCCACAGATCGGGAACCCGCGCGTGCCCCTCGTTCCTTTCCGGGACTAGTCCCGGGAAGAACCGAGGGGGGGGCGCGGGGACCGGACCCCCGACCGGTGCCGCGGCTAAAGCCGCGCCCGCACCGGCCGCTCCGGCTCCTCCTCCTTGTGGGGGGGGTGCTATGGATGTGGGGTAAGAGGCCACGCCCTTCTGGCGTGGTCCACGGGGTAGGGACCACACCCTTCTGGTGTGGTCCACCGGGGGTGGGAAAGAGGCCGCGCCCTTTTGGCGCGGTCCACGGGTGGGGTGTGAAAGAGGCTGCGCCCTTCTGGCGCAGTCCAAACCGGGGATACCCCTCCTTCCACGATCGGGGACGCCCGATCGCCGGAGGAGGGCAGTGAGGGTGGAGGTACCGGGTACCTCCTGGACTCACGGGAAGGGGGCTCGCCCCGGGGGTGTGCGAAATGCACCCCTCCGAGGGGGGGGCCTTACCGCGAGCGGAGACCCTTTTGCCCGCACCGACCGGGGAGAGCGACAGGCGATCGCGCCCTGGCACGGACGGACAACGGGGTCTCCGGGGGGCACCGGGGGGTTGGTTCTGGAAACCGCCTCCCATCGGGTGCCCCCAGGGGGGGGGGAAACGTAGCCGCCGCCGCTACGGTTCCCGCTAGAGGGGTTAAACGTTGGGGGAGCTTCACTCCCCCATCGGGGTGGTCTTAGTAAAGACAGCGGGGGTGCCGGTTGTATGCTCGCGCGATCCCGGCACCCTCGCGTTATATGTCTAGGGGCGGCCGTGGGGTTTTAGTCGGTGCGAGTCCGACATTGGCCTCCCTCATTGCCAGTAATGGGGGGGGTTATCCATAAGGGATTTCCCCAACGTAAAAAAAAAAAAAAAAAAAAAAAAAAAAAAAAAAAAAAAAAAAAAAAAAAAAAAAAAAAAAAAAAAAAAAAAAAAAAAAAAAAAAAAAAAAAAAAAAAAAAAAAAAAAAAAAAAAGGTTAGGTTAGGTTAGGTTAGGTTAGGTTAGGTTAGGTTAGGTTAGGTTAGGTTAGGTTAGGTTAGGTTAGGTTAGGTTAGGTTAGGTTAGGTTAGGTTAGGTTAGGTTAGGTTAGGTTAGGTTAGGTTAGGTTAGGTTAGGTTAGGTTAGGTTAGGTTAGGTTAGGTTAGGTTAGGTTAGGTTAGGTTAGGTTAGGTTAGGTTAGGTTAGGTTAGGTTAGGTTAGGTTAGGTTAGGTTAGGTTAGGTTAGGTTAGGTTAGGTTAGGTTAGGTTAGGTTAGGTTAGGTTAGGTTAGGTTAGGTTAGGTTAGGTTAGGTTAGGTTAGGTTAGGTTAGGTTAGGTTAGGTTAGGTTAGGTTAGGTTAGGTTAGGTTAGGTTAGGTTAGGTTAGGTTAGGTTAGGTTAGGTTAGGTTAGGTTAGGTTAGGTTAGGTTAGGTTAGGTTAGGTTAGGTTAGGTTAGGTTAGGTTAGGTTAGGTTAGGTTAGGTTAGGTTAGGTTAGGTTAGGTTAGGTTAGGTTAGGTTAGGTTAGGTTAGGTTAGGTTAGGTTAGGTTAGGTTAGGTTAGGTTAGGTTAGGTTAGGTTAGGTTAGGTTAGGTTAGGTTAGGTTAGGTTAGGTTAGGTTAGGTTAGGTTAGGTTAGGTTAGGTTAGGTTAGGTTAGGTTAGGTTAGGTTAGGTTAGGTTAGGTTAGGTTAGGTTAGGTTAGGTTAGGTTAGGTTAGGTTAGGTTAGGTTAGGTTAGGTTAGGTTAGGTTAGGTTAGGTTAGGTTAGGTTAGGTTAGGTTAGGTTAGGTTAGGTTAGGTTAGGTTAGGTTAGGTTAGGTTAGGTTAGGTTAGGTTAGGTTAGGTTAGGTTAGGTTAGGTTAGGTTAGGTTAGGTTAGGTTAGGTTAGGTTAGGTTAGGTTAGGTTAGGTTAGGTTAGGTTAGGTTAGGTTAGGTTAGGTTAGGTTAGGTTAGGTTAGGTTAGGTTAGGTTAGGTTAGGTTAGGTTAGGTTAGGTTAGGTTAGGTTAGGTTAGGTTAGGTTAGGTTAGGTTAGGTTAGGTTAGGTTAGGTTAGGTTAGGTTAGGTTAGGTTAGGTTAGGTTAGGTTAGGTTAGGTTAGGTTAGGTTAGGTTAGGTTAGGTTAGGTTAGGTTAGGTTAGGTTAGGTTAGGTTAGGTTAGGTTAGGTTAGGTTAGGTTAGGTTAGGTTAGGTTAGGTTAGGTTAGGTTAGGTTAGGTTAGGTTAGGTTAGGTTAGGTTAGGTTAGGTTAGGTTAGGTTAGGTTAGGTTAGGTTAGGTTAGGTTAGGTTAGGTTAGGTTAGGTTAGGTTAGGTTAGGTTAGGTTAGGTTAGGTTAGGTTAGGTTAGGTTAGGTTAGGTTAGGTTAGGTTAGGTTAGGTTAGGTTAGGTTAGGTTAGGTTAGGTTAGGTTAGGTTAGGTTAGGTTAGGTTAGGTTAGGTTAGGTTAGGTTAGGTTAGGTTAGGTTAGGTTAGGTTAGGTTAGGTTAGGTTAGGTTAGGTTAGGTTAGGTTAGGTTAGGTTAGGTTAGGTTAGGTTAGGTTAGGTTAGGTTAGGTTAGGTTAGGTTAGGTTAGGTTAGGTTAGGTTAGGTTAGGTTAGGTTAGGTTAGGTTAGGTTAGGTTAGGTTAGGTTAGGTTAGGTTAGGTTAGGTTAGGTTAGGTTAGGTTAGGTTAGGTTAGGTTAGGTTAGGTTAGGTTAGGTTAGGTTAGGTTAGGTTAGGTTAGGTTAGGTTAGGTTAGGTTAGGTTAGGTTAGGTTAGGTTAGGTTAGGTTAGGTTAGGTTAGGTTAGGTTAGGTTAGGTTAGGTTAGGTTAGGTTAGGTTAGGTTAGGTTAGGTTAGGTTAGGTTAGGTTAGGTTAGGTTAGGTTAGGTTAGGTTAGGTTAGGTTAGGTTAGGTTAGGTTAGGTTAGGTTAGGTTAGGTTAGGTTAGGTTAGGTTAGGTTAGGTTAGGTTAGGTTAGGTTAGGTTAGGTTAGGTTAGGTTAGGTTAGGTTAGGTTAGGTTAGGTTAGGTTAGGTTAGGTTAGGTTAGGTTAGGTTAGGTTAGGTTAGGTTAGGTTAGGTTAGGTTAGGTTAGGTTAGGTTAGGTTAGGTTAGGTTAGGTTAGGTTAGGTTAGGTTAGGTTAGGTTAGGTTAGGTTAGGTTAGGTTAGGTTAGGTTAGGTTAGGTTAGGTTAGGTTAGGTTAGGTTAGGTTAGGTTAGGTTAGGTTAGGTTAGGTTAGGTTAGGTTAGGTTAGGTTAGGTTAGGTTAGGTTAGGTTAGGTTAGGTTAGGTTAGGTTAGGTTAGGTTAGGTTAGGTTAGGTTAGGTTAGGTTAGGTTAGGTTAGGTTAGGTTAGGTTAGGTTAGGTTAGGTTAGGTTAGGTTAGGTTAGGTTAGGTTAGGTTAGGTTAGGTTAGGTTAGGTTAGGTTAGGTTAGGTTAGGTTAGGTTAGGTTAGGTTAGGTTAGGTTAGGTTAGGTTAGGTTAGGTTAGGTTAGGTTAGGTTAGGTTAGGTTAGGTTAGGTTAGGTTAGGTTAGGTTAGGTTAGGTTAGGTTAGGTTAGGTTAGGTTAGGTTAGGTTAGGTTAGGTTAGGTTAGGTTAGGTTAGGTTAGGTTAGGTTAGGTTAGGTTAGGTTAGGTTAGGTTAGGTTAGGTTAGGTTAGGTTAGGTTAGGTTAGGTTAGGTTAGGTTAGGTTAGGTTAGGTTAGGTTAGGTTAGGTTAGGTTAGGTTAGGTTAGGTTAGGTTAGGTTAGGTTAGGTTAGGTTAGGTTAGGTTAGGTTAGGTTAGGTTAGGTTAGGTTAGGTTAGGTTAGGTTAGGTTAGGTTAGGTTAGGTTAGGTTAGGTTAGGTTAGGTTAGGTTAGGTTAGGTTAGGTTAGGTTAGGTTAGGTTAGGTTAGGTTAGGTTAGGTTAGGTTAGGTTAGGTTAGGTTAGGTTAGGTTAGGTTAGGTTAGGTTAGGTTAGGTTAGGTTAGGTTAGGTTAGGTTAGGTTAGGTTAGGTTAGGTTAGGTTAGGTTAGGTTAGGTTAGGTTAGGTTAGGTTAGGTTAGGTTAGGTTAGGTTAGGTTAGGTTAGGTTAGGTTAGGTTAGGTTAGGTTAGGTTAGGTTAGGTTAGGTTAGGTTAGGTTAGGTTAGGTTAGGTTAGGTTAGGTTAGGTTAGGTTAGGTTAGGTTAGGTTAGGTTAGGTTAGGTTAGGTTAGGTTAGGTTAGGTTAGGTTAGGTTAGGTTAGGTTAGGTTAGGTTAGGTTAGGTTAGGTTAGGTTAGGTTAGGTTAGGTTAGGTTAGGTTAGGTTAGGTTAGGTTAGGTTAGGTTAGGTTAGGTTAGGTTAGGTTAGGTTAGGTTAGGTTAGGTTAGGTTAGGTTAGGTTAGGTTAGGTTAGGTTAGGTTAGGTTAGGTTAGGTTAGGTTAGGTTAGGTTAGGTTAGGTTAGGTTAGGTTAGGTTAGGTTAGGTTAGGTTAGGTTAGGTTAGGTTAGGTTAGGTTAGGTTAGGTTAGGTTAGGTTAGGTTAGGTTAGGTTAGGTTAGGTTAGGTTAGGTTAGGTTAGGTTAGGTTAGGTTAGGTTAGGTTAGGTTAGGTTAGGTTAGGTTAGGTTAGGTTAGGTTAGGTTAGGTTAGGTTAGGTTAGGTTAGGTTAGGTTAGGTTAGGTTAGGTTAGGTTAGGTTAGGTTAGGTTAGGTTAGGTTAGGTTAGGTTAGGTTAGGTTAGGTTAGGTTAGGTTAGGTTAGGTTAGGTTAGGTTAGGTTAGGTTAGGTTAGGTTAGGTTAGGTTAGGTTAGGTTAGGTTAGGTTAGGTTAGGTTAGGTTAGGTTAGGTTAGGTTAGGTTAGGTTAGGTTAGGTTAGGTTAGGTTAGGTTAGGTTAGGTTAGGTTAGGTTAGGTTAGGTTAGGTTAGGTTAGGTTAGGTTAGGTTAGGTTAGGTTAGGTTAGGTTAGGTTAGGTTAGGTTAGGTTAGGTTAGGTTAGGTTAGGTTAGGTTAGGTTAGGTTAGGTTAGGTTAGGTTAGGTTAGGTTAGGTTAGGTTAGGTTAGGTTAGGTTAGGTTAGGTTAGGTTAGGTTAGGTTAGGTTAGGTTAGGTTAGGTTAGGTTAGGTTAGGTTAGGTTAGGTTAGGTTAGGTTAGGTTAGGTTAGGTTAGGTTAGGTTAGGTTAGGTTAGGTTAGGTTAGGTTAGGTTAGGTTAGGTTAGGTTAGGTTAGGTTAGGTTAGGTTAGGTTAGGTTAGGTTAGGTTAGGTTAGGTTAGGTTAGGTTAGGTTAGGTTAGGTTAGGTTAGGTTAGGTTAGGTTAGGTTAGGTTAGGTTAGGTTAGGTTAGGTTAGGTTAGGTTAGGTTAGGTTAGGTTAGGTTAGGTTAGGTTAGGTTAGGTTAGGTTAGGTTAGGTTAGGTTAGGTTAGGTTAGGTTAGGTTAGGTTAGGTTAGGTTAGGTTAGGTTAGGTTAGGTTAGGTTAGGTTAGGTTAGGTTAGGTTAGGTTAGGTTAGGTTAGGTTAGGTTAGGTTAGGTTAGGTTAGGTTAGGTTAGGTTAGGTTAGGTTAGGTTAGGTTAGGTTAGGTTAGGTTAGGTTAGGTTAGGTTAGGTTAGGTTAGGTTAGGTTAGGTTAGGTTAGGTTAGGTTAGGTTAGGTTAGGTTAGGTTAGGTTAGGTTAGGTTAGGTTAGGTTAGGTTAGGTTAGGTTAGGTTAGGTTAGGTTAGGTTAGGTTAGGTTAGGTTAGGTTAGGTTAGGTTAGGTTAGGTTAGGTTAGGTTAGGTTAGGTTAGGTTAGGTTAGGTTAGGTTAGGTTAGGTTAGGTTAGGTTAGGTTAGGTTAGGTTAGGTTAGGTTAGGTTAGGTTAGGTTAGGTTAGGTTAGGTTAGGTTAGGTTAGGTTAGGTTAGGTTAGGTTAGGTTAGGTTAGGTTAGGTTAGGTTAGGTTAGGTTAGGTTAGGTTAGGTTAGGTTAGGTTAGGTTAGGTTAGGTTAGGTTAGGTTAGGTTAGGTTAGGTTAGGTTAGGTTAGGTTAGGTTAGGTTAGGTTAGGTTAGGTTAGGTTAGGTTAGGTTAGGTTAGGTTAGGTTAGGTTAGGTTAGGTTAGGTTAGGTTAGGTTAGGTTAGGTTAGGTTAGGTTAGGTTAGGTTAGGTTAGGTTAGGTTAGGTTAGGTTAGGTTAGGTTAGGTTAGGTTAGGTTAGGTTAGGTTAGGTTAGGTTAGGTTAGGTTAGGTTAGGTTAGGTTAGGTTAGGTTAGGTTAGGTTAGGTTAGGTTAGGTTAGGTTAGGTTAGGTTAGGTTAGGTTAGGTTAGGTTAGGTTAGGTTAGGTTAGGTTAGGTTAGGTTAGGTTAGGTTAGGTTAGGTTAGGTTAGGTTAGGTTAGGTTAGGTTAGGTTAGGTTAGGTTAGGTTAGGTTAGGTTAGGTTAGGTTAGGTTAGGTTAGGTTAGGTTAGGTTAGGTTAGGTTAGGTTAGGTTAGGTTAGGTTAGGTTAGGTTAGGTTAGGTTAGGTTAGGTTAGGTTAGGTTAGGTTAGGTTAGGTTAGGTTAGGTTAGGTTAGGTTAGGTTAGGTTAGGTTAGGTTAGGTTAGGTTAGGTTAGGTTAGGTTAGGTTAGGTTAGGTTAGGTTAGGTTAGGTTAGGTTAGGTTAGGTTAGGTTAGGTTAGGTTAGGTTAGGTTAGGTTAGGTTAGGTTAGGTTAGGTTAGGTTAGGTTAGGTTAGGTTAGGTTAGGTTAGGTTAGGTTAGGTTAGGTTAGGTTAGGTTAGGTTAGGTTAGGTTAGGTTAGGTTAGGTTAGGTTAGGTTAGGTTAGGTTAGGTTAGGTTAGGTTAGGTTAGGTTAGGTTAGGTTAGGTTAGGTTAGGTTAGGTTAGGTTAGGTTAGGTTAGGTTAGGTTAGGTTAGGTTAGGTTAGGTTAGGTTAGGTTAGGTTAGGTTAGGTTAGGTTAGGTTAGGTTAGGTTAGGTTAGGTTAGGTTAGGTTAGGTTAGGTTAGGTTAGGTTAGGTTAGGTTAGGTTAGGTTAGGTTAGGTTAGGTTAGGTTAGGTTAGGTTAGGTTAGGTTAGGTTAGGTTAGGTTAGGTTAGGTTAGGTTAGGTTAGGTTAGGTTAGGTTAGGTTAGGTTAGGTTAGGTTAGGTTAGGTTAGGTTAGGTTAGGTTAGGTTAGGTTAGGTTAGGTTAGGTTAGGTTAGGTTAGGTTAGGTTAGGTTAGGTTAGGTTAGGTTAGGTTAGGTTAGGTTAGGTTAGGTTAGGTTAGGTTAGGTTAGGTTAGGTTAGGTTAGGTTAGGTTAGGTTAGGTTAGGTTAGGTTAGGTTAGGTTAGGTTAGGTTAGGTTAGGTTAGGTTAGGTTAGGTTAGGTTAGGTTAGGTTAGGTTAGGTTAGGTTAGGTTAGGTTAGGTTAGGTTAGGTTAGGTTAGGTTAGGTTAGGTTAGGTTAGGTTAGGTTAGGTTAGGTTAGGTTAGGTTAGGTTAGGTTAGGTTAGGTTAGGTTAGGTTAGGTTAGGTTAGGTTAGGTTAGGTTAGGTTAGGTTAGGTTAGGTTAGGTTAGGTTAGGTTAGGTTAGGTTAGGTTAGGTTAGGTTAGGTTAGGTTAGGTTAGGTTAGGTTAGGTTAGGTTAGGTTAGGTTAGGTTAGGTTAGGTTAGGTTAGGTTAGGTTAGGTTAGGTTAGGTTAGGTTAGGTTAGGTTAGGTTAGGTTAGGTTAGGTTAGGTTAGGTTAGGTTGGGGTCCTAGGACCTTGGGCGCCTACAGTGGTGATTCAGATCCACTGTCGGTCCGTACTCTCTATTTGAGGGTTGTCCAAGGTCTAATTCCTCTCGCCCCACCTCCTCGTGGTGGACCCTGGGACACACTGCGGTGTGTGCGAACGGGGCGAGGGGTGCACGCGGGGGCATTCCCCACTCTTTTTCCTGTGGGCTTCTCCCACAGACGGGCAATGCCTCCGCGTGTAACCTAGTGTCACGGGCAGCAAGATGTCTGCCCGTGGCCCCATACCGTGTCCGTGGTCATGTTTTACGGCACGGGGGGGCTTGCCTTAATCGGCCGGCCCTGCGAGGAGGATAAACCTCTCAAAGTCCTTAACTCTAAGTTTCGGCATGCGGCGAAGGAGCACTCCCGGATTAGACGCCGGGAGTGGGTCCGGTGGGTGCACCGGATCATTAGCATGCCACCTCTCCGGGTTTGCCCGAACCGGGGAGTATAAGGGCCTGCCGGGGGGAGCGGGCCCCCCGGTGGTTAGTGTTTTCTCGCACCGAGTAATGTATTTGCCTGACGAGTGAAACACCCCCTTTTTGGGGGTGGAGTAACCAAAGGCGTTATGAACATGTAATGGACTTCACACGAATATTTGGTGACAACGGGTTGGGCGCGAAGGGGCGCGGTAGTAAGGGGAAGGAGGGCTCGAAGGGGCCGGGGGGTGTGCTAGGCGTGTCCGCGGGGGAGGGGACCTCCGCCGGCGGGGACGCCTCCGCGGCTGACGGCTCGGGCAACCGAGGCGCCAGCCCCGGGGGGGGGATAGGGGCAGCGGCGACCTCACCGCATTCGGGTTCGGCGTCTCCGGGGGCTGTGGCGGGTACGTCACAGTCCGCGGGGTCGCCGCTCCCGATTGTGCAGATGGGGATACCGCTGTCACCGGGACACCCCTGGTCGGAGTATCCGGCCAGGGGAGGGGATTTCGGAGATGGGGGGGACGACTGGGAGACGCAGAGCTCCATCCAGTCGTCCCTCTCCTCCTCGGGCGCGGGGCGGAAGAGGGGCGGGGCTCCCCTTAAGACCGCTAAGAGTAGGGGGGTCAAGCAGAAGACCCCACCCCCGGGGGATTTCCTGTCGCCACAGGATATCCATTTTTCCCGGGGGTCGACGAGGAGCCTCCCTCAGGTGAAGGACCTGCTCGTCGAGGTCACGACGAGTGACACCGACGGGCTGGTCCAGCTCGTGAAGGAGGCAACGGAGGCGGTTGACCGCGTGTCAACCGTCTCCAAGGGTCTTAAGGGGAGCCTCGCCAAGGAGCTCCGAGTTGCGTGCCGGCGGATTCGCGCCGCCGGTTACGAGCTCGGAGCTCGGGCGAACGCGACCGGCTGCGTCTCCTCGGACGTGGCCAGTCTGCAAGATTATGCATACGAGTTGGAGGGACGCCTCCGCCGTATGCAGAACGAGAGGGACGACCTCTTGGAGAAGTACGAGGGTCCGCCAACCTCGAAACTGGCCAAGATGGGTCTCCAGGGTGGGGGGGAGGTGGGTCAACCCACGTCCGAGGGTGGGGCTCCACCCCCAACGGCAACGGGGAGGGAGGGGCTGCGGCCGCGTCCGCCGCCCCAGGAGGCGAACGGGAAAGACGCGGGGGATTCCCGCCGCGACGGGTCGGTTTCTCTCGACGACGTCAACCGCATCGTGGTTGACGTCGTCGAGAGAAGAATGAGGGAGATGGAGAGGCGCCTCCTCCAGGCGCTTCTTCCTCACGGCGAGAGGGAGGTCCCACGGGACGCTGCAGAGCGTCTCATGGGGCCCCCTCCCGCCGGGAGCGTGGCCCCCCGTAAAAAGGGGACCACGAAGGGGGGGAAGAAGGGGGAGAAAGCCCCCAAGCCCGAGCGCCGAGCCCGCTCTGCGAGCTCGGCGCGTTCAGGGGTGACATCTGGGGGGGAGACGGACCCCCCCACCACCCCCGCGGCGGGAAGGGAGGGGACTTGGGCGGAGGTGGTCTCCCGGAAGAAGGCCAAGCGGGCGGCCAAAGTGGCCGCAGCGCGGCCTACTCCGGGGGCCACACCCGCCCAACCTCCTGCTAAGAAGCAGGAGAAGGCCCCCGCGCGAGGGGAAGGGACAGTCCCCCCGGGGGGAAAGGCGCCGCCGCGTTTGCCGCGGGCGCCTAAAACGGCCGCGGTAACTCTTACCGTGCCGTTGGGGGTGGAGGCGTCGCTGGCCGACGCCATGGAGAGGGTGACCCGCCAGGTTCCTCTGGAGTCCGTCGGCATCACCGACGGACTCGCCTTCGGCGTTGCCCGAACCGGGGCCCTTATGTTAAGGGTCCGCGGGGAGGGCAACCGGGCGAAGGCTGAGGCCCTGGCGGGCAAGATGCGGGAGGCCCTTGCGGGTACCGGGGTGCTGGTGGGCACCCCCACGAGGACGGCGGAGATCCGTCTCCGGGGGCTTGGCGTGGACGCCACCCCGGAGGCGGTTCGGGCCGCACTCGCGGGCGCAGCGGGCTGCGCCCCCGAGCTCCTTCGGGTGGGGGTGGTCACCAGACCGCCCTCTGGGATGGGACCCGGTACCTGCTGGGTCAGGCTACCCCTCGTGGCGGCGAGGAAGGTGGCCGGCGTCGGCCGCATCAGGGTGGGGTGGGCCTCGGCGAAGGTGGAGGTGCTGGAGCAGCGGATGCTCCAGTGCTACCGCTGCCTTCGCCAAGGCCACACGCATGCTAAGTGCATGCACAAGGAGGAACCGAGCCGGATCGGCCGGTGCTACAGGTGCGGGGAGGAGGGGCACCGAGCGGCGACCTGTAGGTCGCCGCCGAAGTGCCCCCTCTGCGGGGATCTGGGCCTGCCGGCAGGCCACAGATCGGGAACCCGCGCGTGCCCCTCGTTCCTTTCCGGGACTAGTCCCGGGAAGAACCGAGGGGGGGGCGCGGGGACCGGACCCCCGACCGGTGCCGCGGCTAAAGCCGCGCCCGCACCGGCCGCTCCGGCTCCTCCTCCTTGTGGGGGGGGCGCAATGGACGTGGGGTAAGAGGCCACGCCCTTCTGGCGTGGTCCACGGGGTAGGGACCACACCCTTCTGGTGTGGTCCACCGGGGAGGGAAAGAGGCCGCGCCCTTCTGGCGCGGTCCACGGGTGGGGTGTAAAAGAGGCTGCGCCCTTCTGGCGCAGTCCAAACCGGGGATACCCCTCCTTCCACGATCGGGGACGCCCGATCGCCGGAGGAGGGCAGTGAGGGTGGAGGTACCGGGTACCTCCTGGACTCACGGGAAGGGGGCTCGTCCCGGGGGTGTGCGAAATGCACCCCTCCGAGGGAGGAGCCTTACCGCGCGCGGAGACCCCTTTGCCGCACCGACCGGGGAGAGCGACAGGCGATCGCGCCCTGGCACGGACGGACAACGGGGTCACCGGGGGGCATCGGGGGGTTGGTTCTGGAAACCGCCTCCCATCGGGTGCCCCCAGGGGGGGGGGAAACGTAGCCGCCGCCGCTACGGTTCCCGCTAGAGGGGTTAAACGTTGGGGGAGCTTCACTCCCCCATCGGGGTGGTCTTAGTAAAGACAGCGGGGGTGCCGGTTGTATGCTCGCGCGATCCCGGCACCCTCGCGTTATATGTCTAGGGGCGGCCGTGGGGTTTTAGTCGGTGCGAGTCCGACATTGGCCTCCCTCATTGCCAGTAATGGGGGGGGTTATCCATAAGGGATTTCCCCAACGAAAAAAAAAAAAAAAAAAAAAAAAAAAAAAAAAAAAAAAAAAAAAAGGTTAGGTTAGGTTAGGTTAGGTTAGGTTAGGTTAGGTTAGGTTAGGTTAGGTTAGGTTAGGTTAGGTTAGGTTAGGTTAGGTTAGGTTAGGTTAGGTTAGGTTAGGTTAGGTTAGGTTAGGTTAGGTTAGGTTAGGTTAGGTTAGGTTAGGTTAGGTTAGGTTAGGTTAGGTTAGGTTAGGTTAGGTTAGGTTAGGTTAGGTTAGGTTAGGTTAGGTTAGGTTAGGTTAGGTTAGGTTAGGTTAGGTTAGGTTAGGTTAGGTTAGGTTAGGTTAGGTTAGGTTAGGTTAGGTTAGGTTAGGTTAGGTTAGGTTAGGTTAGGTTAGGTTAGGTTAGGTTAGGTTAGGTTAGGTTAGGTTAGGTTAGGTTAGGTTAGGTTAGGTTAGGTTAGGTTAGGTTAGGTTAGGTTAGGTTAGGTTAGGTTAGGTTAGGTTAGGTTAGGTTAGGTTAGGTTAGGTTAGGTTAGGTTAGGTTAGGTTAGGTTAGGTTAGGTTAGGTTAGGTTAGGTTAGGTTAGGTTAGGTTAGGTTAGGTTAGGTTAGGTTAGGTTAGGTTAGGTTAGGTTAGGTTAGGTTAGGTTAGGTTAGGTTAGGTTAGGTTAGGTTAGGTTAGGTTAGGTTAGGTTAGGTTAGGTTAGGTTAGGTTAGGTTAGGTTAGGTTAGGTTAGGTTAGGTTAGGTTAGGTTAGGTTAGGTTAGGTTAGGTTAGGTTAGGTTAGGTTAGGTTAGGTTAGGTTAGGTTAGGTTAGGTTAGGTTAGGTTAGGTTAGGTTAGGTTAGGTTAGGTTAGGTTAGGTTAGGTTAGGTTAGGTTAGGTTAGGTTAGGTTAGGTTAGGTTAGGTTAGGTTAGGTTAGGTTAGGTTAGGTTAGGTTAGGTTAGGTTAGGTTAGGTTAGGTTAGGTTAGGTTAGGTTAGGTTAGGTTAGGTTAGGTTAGGTTAGGTTAGGTTAGGTTAGGTTAGGTTAGGTTAGGTTAGGTTAGGTTAGGTTAGGTTAGGTTAGGTTAGGTTAGGTTAGGTTAGGTTAGGTTAGGTTAGGTTAGGTTAGGTTAGGTTAGGTTAGGTTAGGTTAGGTTAGGTTAGGTTAGGTTAGGTTAGGTTAGGTTAGGTTAGGTTAGGTTAGGTTAGGTTAGGTTAGGTTAGGTTAGGTTAGGTTAGGTTAGGTTAGGTTAGGTTAGGTTAGGTTAGGTTAGGTTAGGTTAGGTTAGGTTAGGTTAGGTTAGGTTAGGTTAGGTTAGGTTAGGTTAGGTTAGGTTAGGTTAGGTTAGGTTAGGTTAGGTTAGGTTAGGTTAGGTTAGGTTAGGTTAGGTTAGGTTAGGTTAGGTTAGGTTAGGTTAGGTTAGGTTAGGTTAGGTTAGGTTAGGTTAGGTTAGGTTAGGTTAGGTTAGGTTAGGTTAGGTTAGGTTAGGTTAGGTTAGGTTAGGTTAGGTTAGGTTAGGTTAGGTTAGGTTAGGTTAGGTTAGGTTAGGTTAGGTTAGGTTAGGTTAGGTTAGGTTAGGTTAGGTTAGGTTAGGTTAGGTTAGGTTAGGTTAGGTTAGGTTAGGTTAGGTTAGGTTAGGTTAGGTTAGGTTAGGTTAGGTTAGGTTAGGTTAGGTTAGGTTAGGTTAGGTTAGGTTAGGTTAGGTTAGGTTAGGTTAGGTTAGGTTAGGTTAGGTTAGGTTAGGTTAGGTTAGGTTAGGTTAGGTTAGGTTAGGTTAGGTTAGGTTAGGTTAGGTTAGGTTAGGTTAGGTTAGGTTAGGTTAGGTTAGGTTAGGTTAGGTTAGGTTAGGTTAGGTTAGGTTAGGTTAGGTTAGGTTAGGTTAGGTTAGGTTAGGTTAGGTTAGGTTAGGTTAGGTTAGGTTAGGTTAGGTTAGGTTAGGTTAGGTTAGGTTAGGTTAGGTTAGGTTAGGTTAGGTTAGGTTAGGTTAGGTTAGGTTAGGTTAGGTTAGGTTAGGTTAGGTTAGGTTAGGTTAGGTTAGGTTAGGTTAGGTTAGGTTAGGTTAGGTTAGGTTAGGTTAGGTTAGGTTAGGTTAGGTTAGGTTAGGTTAGGTTAGGTTAGGTTAGGTTAGGTTAGGTTAGGTTAGGTTAGGTTAGGTTAGGTTAGGTTAGGTTAGGTTAGGTTAGGTTAGGTTAGGTTAGGTTAGGTTAGGTTAGGTTAGGTTAGGTTAGGTTAGGTTAGGTTAGGTTAGGTTAGGTTAGGTTAGGTTAGGTTAGGTTAGGTTAGGTTAGGTTAGGTTAGGTTAGGTTAGGTTAGGTTAGGTTAGGTTAGGTTAGGTTAGGTTAGGTTAGGTTAGGTTAGGTTAGGTTAGGTTAGGTTAGGTTAGGTTAGGTTAGGTTAGGTTAGGTTAGGTTAGGTTAGGTTAGGTTAGGTTAGGTTAGGTTAGGTTAGGTTAGGTTAGGTTAGGTTAGGTTAGGTTAGGTTAGGTTAGGTTAGGTTAGGTTAGGTTAGGTTAGGTTAGGTTAGGTTAGGTTAGGTTAGGTTAGGTTAGGTTAGGTTAGGTTAGGTTAGGTTAGGTTAGGTTAGGTTAGGTTAGGTTAGGTTAGGTTAGGTTAGGTTAGGTTAGGTTAGGTTAGGTTAGGTTAGGTTAGGTTAGGTTAGGTTAGGTTAGGTTAGGTTAGGTTAGGTTAGGTTAGGTTAGGTTAGGTTAGGTTAGGTTAGGTTAGGTTAGGTTAGGTTAGGTTAGGTTAGGTTAGGTTAGGTTAGGTTAGGTTAGGTTAGGTTAGGTTAGGTTAGGTTAGGTTAGGTTAGGTTAGGTTAGGTTAGGTTAGGTTAGGTTAGGTTAGGTTAGGTTAGGTTAGGTTAGGTTAGGTTAGGTTAGGTTAGGTTAGGTTAGGTTAGGTTAGGTTAGGTTAGGTTAGGTTAGGTTAGGTTAGGTTAGGTTAGGTTAGGTTAGGTTAGGTTAGGTTAGGTTAGGTTAGGTTAGGTTAGGTTAGGTTAGGTTAGGTTAGGTTAGGTTAGGTTAGGTTAGGTTAGGTTAGGTTAGGTTAGGTTAGGTTAGGTTAGGTTAGGTTAGGTTAGGTTAGGTTAGGT